>OX359292.1:83646639-84051639 GCA_947179395.2 Pulicaria dysenterica
TTTCTGTGAGTGGTAGGGTCGTATCCGCAAGAAGATCACAGTTGAGTCCCGAATCGGTGGAAGTGTGTATTTGTTTAAAAGATTACTTGGATGGCGCGGCTAGAAAACAACACGTGACCACACTAGAAGACCCAATTGACGTCGAGTTGGAATCAAACATACACAATGAAGAAGTGGAACTTGGAATATCGTCTCCCGACGAAGAAGGCGAAGAAGAAGATGCGTGAACGAGTTGCTATGTAGGGGTGATGGCGATGCCGAAGCTCCTCCCTAGCTTCCCTATTTTAATTCGAAGTTTGAATGGTTTTAAGTATTTTTATTACAATGTTTAGACGTTTGTCATTTGAATATTTTTAATTAGGAAGTTTGTAATTTTAATATTGTACTTTTTAAGTATTTAAATTAATCAAAATTTGAGTTTTCTTTCATATGTATGTTTTTTTATAGTATATATTATAGGAAATGTATTTTAAAAAAAACAGTGGGCTAACATAAATGTTACGCAGACCGGTTTTTTTGCCCCAAATAAAAACCGATTTTTATAAAAACCGGTTATAGTAATAACCGAGACCTGTTTTTATAGTATTAGTATTCGAAATCAAAACCGGATAATACTAAACCGGTTTTTTTCGTAACCGGTTTTTTTTTGTCCAAAAAATCCGATCCGGTTTTTACTATAACTGGATATAGTAAAAGCCGGCCCACCAGCCCATTTGCAATAGATTAAGCCCACGATCCACAACGTTACAGATCTAAAGTTCTAAACCTGTTGCGATTTGCATTATGCAAATCTAATTTCTGAGTCATTTTGCTCCTCTTGCCGTAACCATTTTAAATATTAATTCTGTTTTTCTATTTACGATTCAATAAATTTAATTTCTAAAAGTTACATAAAAACGGATTAAATGAATCATAGATTGATGTTACATAAAAAAGGATTTAATAAATTTAATTTCTATTTACGATTTAACCAAAATATATCTTGGGCCAAGTTATAAGGAAAAAATTTCATAAGTCCGTAGCTTTGTGCCATACGATATTCTGTGTTATTTGTCTACTTCAAAATACGAAGAATGTCTTGTATATTCTTACAAAAGTTGTAAATTACGTGTATAACTCTCATATATTTTTAACGCCGTTAATGTTCAGAGGTATTTTGGTAATTTATATATAAATCCAACCGTAAATTACGTTCGGGTGAGCCGTCATTAATTCGCGAGATTTAATTTTTCTAGAAATAACCCTCATTAATGAGTCATTAATGAAGCATTAATGAGCCGTTTTAAATTTTAGCCATTCGGTTCTCGCAGTTTTCGTACAAAAAACAATTCTCGTTTGAACTCTCCCATATATATGTATGTATATATATAGGGGAGAGTTATTATGAGAATGCATATTTAGGTGAGAATGAAAGAATAAATTCTAGCCGTCAATTAGATGTTGATCTATTAGATCCTACGGTCGTAATCATTCATCTCAATTCATTACCGTAACAATTCATGGTTGGGTTATGAATTACATGAGGGGACAATTGTAAACCATCCGATCAAATCAAATGGAGGGTCAAGATTGAGTCTCTCATTCTCACCTAAATATACATTCTCATTTAAACATCTCCCGAAATACCACTCATTAATACATCATTAATTAGCCATTGATGTGTCATTAATGAGCCATTAATGCATCATTAATGAGTCGTCATATTTATTGGCTATTGATTAATTTTAATCAAGGACCAAGATTGGTTCTCACGATACTCGCAATAAAAATGGTTCTCAAATGATTCATCCATTATATATATACTAGATTAAATACTAGTTTATCACACGAGTTGGTTAAAAACTAAAAAATATTAAAGGATTACAAAACACGAAATAATAAGATTGAAAAAAATGGTGACAGACGTCGTCAACAAGAAAATGAAAGTCAACATGAATGAAGGCCTGAAGTGATAGCATAAATGTGATATCATAATATGAAGAGATTAAAATAATAAATCATTATCGATACAATTAGATAAATAGCTCAAATATTTATTGTTTAATATTAAAAAGGGTTAAAAATAATAAAACTAAAAATTTGGTTAATTATGATATTTTGAAATGCTTAAGCTTTAAGAATGATAATTATCTATAGTAAATTAATGAACGTTTTAGATTTAATTTTAATTCAAATTAAATAACTTCACATATATTATCTATGACATATATATTTTGACATATATGTTTAATGACGTTTTAGATTTAAATTAATGAACGTTATAAATTAATGACATATATTATTATCTATGATATATATGTTTAAGCTTTAACTTTGTTTAATGAACGTTTGAGCGTTTTAATTTTTTCAAAATCTTACCTTAAAAGGATATGTTTTACCGTTAATGTATTATCAAATTTTGTATTTATTTATTTTTTAAAATCAATATTAAATGTACATACTTATTAGTAAATGTTAGTTTAACTTTAAAAAGTCAAATTAAATTTTTAAAATTAAAAGACTGAATTGCTAAAATTTAATATTTTATTTAATGAAGAGTCCTGATCGTTTAATAATTTTTTTTCTAATTAGTTTTTTATATATATTAGAAGATATATATGTGTGTGGGTGTGTGTGTGTGTATTGTGGAGTTCAAGTAAGAAGAAAATTAAATCTAAAAAAGGTAAAAAGAAATCTTAGTTATTGTATTTTTTAAATTTGATCCTAAAAGGTGGCTTTTTTCCTTTTCGAAAAATAACACTTAAGTGTATAATTGGCCATTAAAGTGTTAAATTTTCAATTCTTTGGCACCGTTTTTAAATTTGTTTACATTCTCCAAAATAACAATTTGTTTTTAAAAATGTTCTCCAGAACTATTTTTATACACACTGTAAAAATGCACAATATACTATATAACCAAATTCATCAATAGATACAAAAATAAAAAAATCACATTATGTTAAATATTGTATCATACATAAGAAATTGATTAATAATCTATAAACTAACACAAAAGAAACTGTTGAAGCAAGAACAGATACATAAGAAATATTAAAAAAATTGATGAACCAAAAAATGGCCAAGAACAAAAGAACAATAATTTCATATCCCAATGCAAATTTTCCTAAACTTCTCCTCCTAAAATCGGAACCCCTCTTCCTCCTCCCAAAGTCGATTTCAGAAAGTGAAGTACAAAGTGATGAACAATACTAATTCTAATGGCGACCTGAGATGCAGATGCACAAATCTAAATCGAATGGTGCGGTGTCGGCGGTGGCAGCGAAATTGTGTGCGGCGACAATCATAGTAAGGGTTGTCAAACGAGGCCGCGGCAAATTTAGAATTCTCCAACATTAGTCGGACGTAAATCTTGAAATTTATGTTGGTCGTCGACGATCTTGCAGGGGTAGAAAATGATTACGACGTTTTAGGGTTAAGATGATGGGTCTCGAATTGTAACCGTGGGGGATTTCAATTGAAAACGTGAGGAGGGGTTTAAGGATGAGTGAGAAATAATTAGATGGAGATTAACTTAAACACCCCTTTTGTTAGTTATGATAAGTGTCATATTTAGATTTTTCTTATATTTTTCACCTTAAAACTCTTTTTATTGAACCAAACACACACACTCTCTCTCTCTATATATATATATATTACAAATATAATAAAAGCATCTTTTATGTTTAAAATAATATCTATACATTGATATATACATAAACTACTAAATGTCCATATTTAAATCGGCAAACTGCTTGAATAACGAAAACAACTAATTTTAATTAAACTATTATTGTATACAAATAGTAACATGTAAAACAGGTAACCCGTATATATGAATTAAATATAAACCCATATTTCAAATCCAAACTTGAAACCAAATATTGTTATTTCTTCCTAAAACAAAAATTTGAAACCCAAACCCCTAACCTGTAGAAATGAAGATGAAGAGCTATGTGAACAAATCTCTAAATCCTAAAGAATGGAGATGAAGAAATATAACAAAAATCGCACATGAAGACCATCTGTAACAAAACCGATCAAAGGGCATTTGGCCTAGCGGTACCAACTACCAAGGTGTGATTGGGTGGCAATCGTGTCGTGTTCGGGTTGGCGGGTCGGTTGGTCGTGGCCCGAACACGACCCGTATAATTATTCGTGTCAAGATGTGTGACACGACCCATATAAGTTAAAACACGACACGACCCGCGTAACCCGTTTAAATATACGGGTTGGCGGGTTCGTGGGTCATTCACGGGTCGACGGGTCATAAACGTGTTGGCGGGTCATTAATTGGTTGGCGAGTCAGTGAGTCTAGTTTTACTAATTTTGTCCCTTGTTTGTCAAAATACAAGATTTAAATGCAAATTATTAAGTAAAGTTCAACCCTACCTAAGAACAAAAGGAGATAATAGAATTAAAACGGTGAATGAACAAAAGGAGACAATAGAATTGTTTCTTATTAGGTTTAGGATGACTAAAAATAAGATAAAAGTTCAAAAACTAAATAGGAAACATGAAATATATAAGGATAAATAGAAAATAAAAAATTTCAAAATTATATACGGGTTGACCCGCGAACCCGCAAGCCAACCCAAACACGACCCGTTTATCTATACGGGTTGGCGGGTCAACCCGAAAATGACCCGAACCCGTATATGCTCAACCCAAACCCGTTTATTTGCATGTCGGGTTCGTGTCGTGTCAATAATTGCCACCCGATTAAGGTGTCTCTCCCTCTTAGAGGTTGAGGGTTCAAGTCCTGTTAAGAACATAAGGTGTAAATTAGGTGGGTGGGTGTGTTTGCCGTTCTAGAAAGAAAAAAAAAATCTGTAACAAAACCGCACATGAAGAAACCATAAATAGGTGTCATCATAATTTGAACCTTAATATACATCTATAACAAACTCATCGCATGAATAAAATCGAAGCTACTTGTTCAAACCTGGATCGGTGGTAGTGTGGTGGTTTGAACTAGAAATTGGTTGCGGGGTGCTGATTTGAACAAGAAATCGAAGGGAACTACTTGTTCAACCCGCAAACTACCTAACCCGAACCCGTTTATTTTGCGTCGATTTCGTATTGTGTCAATAACTGACACCCCATGTAAGATAGGATATTTAGCCCTTGGTATGCCGTATAATTCTCAATTTATAGAACAGCAAAAAAAATTCAAAAAAATATTTATTAACTTTAAGATTAGTGACGAAGTGACCATTGATAACAGAATTTATAAGAACATGGAAGATTGAAAATTTCTAAACTATGTACATAAAATCACTTACTGAAAACAGTTACATAAGCTGATATTTTCTGGATATTACATTGGGATGATCTAAGATATCAATATTCTCCTTTTTGTCGACTAAAATTAATAATTAAACAGCATTAAAAGACTGACGCCTTTGATTGTTTGATCACTCAAAACTGTGAACACGAAAAATGACTTAAATATTTGCTCTCAAATATTTTGAACGACTCGTATTGTTACAATATTGTTATTAATTAATAGTTAGATACCTACTAAATTATGAAAACGTTTTGCTAGGAAGGTGAAAAAGATTATGAAAAATCAGTATGATACAATATAATTTAGACTATTTTAAATGATCTTGTATAATCCAGTTTATATATTAACATCGTATTGTAAACTAAGCTGTTGTTTTAAAACATGTAAATGTGTTATATCTTATTTTATGTTTAAATATCAGGCCTAGATTCTATACATATCGATTGATATTTAATCACTTCAGAAGATAAAATGTAGTCTTTAAAACACTTGCCATTTATTCTATACAAATAATCTTTTTTTTAAATGTCTACTACGTGCGGACATTTTTAAAGAGTGGCTTGTAATAAAACGCCAAGACCTAAATATTTATAAAGTTGGAAAAAAAAAAGCATAGTTGCTTATTTGCTTTTGTAAGCAAAACACTAGCTTCAACAATAATGTGTACCCACCAGGCCACCAATACCAATCCACCATTAGTTACGAGATCATGAGACATGATGAGTTGTCAAAACTTGAACTAACAAAGAAAGTTTTTAAATCCGGCCCATGACCGATTAGCCCATCAAGTCGAACTATAACTTTGTTATGAGGCCCAAGTTAATTTATTTTATGAAACATATTTTTAGTGTAACTTTACAAAAAAGGGGCATTTAGTATTAAACCTTTGTTTAACGCATTTACATTACTAATAAAGTTATGGCAACACTTTAAAACCCTTGTTTCACCAGTAGGAGTAAGCAGAGAGTCAAAAAAGTCTAGGGAAGCTTTTCAAGTAAGATTCGAACCTACACCTGACTAGTCAGTTATGAGCCGGCCGCTCTACCACTAAGCTTGAAATCAAAAAATCAATTTCTTACTGGTAACACCGTTAAGAAATTTCGTAATATGCAAGCAAGAACAAATAAAATATGATAGGCTAAAAATGTAGAGTGAGTTCGAAAAAAACTAAATGGAGCAAGTGCATGCAAAAGCTTAGAATGAGAATGAGCATGAGGTTGGATCAAAAGCTTGAGTTTAGTTAAATAATATAGTTTTATAATATGGTTGTAATACAACTGAATTTAGTTGAAAAGTATGAAACATTAATTCTTTTAGTCTCACCTGAATTTATATTGTTATTGAAAAATTTCTTCTTTTGTCACTTAAGTTGTAGTATAATAGTAAACACTAATGCTTTTATATGGTGCCTCATTAACTAAATATCATGTGTTCAAATCCATTAAGAACAAAGTGGTATATATTTAAGAGTCATTAAAAAAAGTATTTTTTTGTGTGTTTAATTATATATTAATATAATAAAATAAATTACAAATTCAAAAAATATGATTGACATGTGGGCCTCAAGTCGTCCCTCACAAAAGGGTCTTGCACGTCGAAGTTTTTGGGTCCCACATAGCCGGCAACAAGTACTTACGACCCTTCACCCCCTGCGCATTATAGCTTACCTTCGTCTTCTTATCCACTAATACGCTTCCCGGGTACCCCGGAAACGCACCCGACCCGAATATTCCGGTGCAAGCAGTAACAGCTTCCAATGGAGCAGTAGCCGGACCCTGAAAATACCCACCGTCAAACGGGTTCGTCACCGTTCCGGCCAAAACCGTCGCGATGTTAATTATCATCCCATCAACGCCGACGTCGCTATTCGGCGCCACCAACGGCGGTATCTTCGGTCCAAACACGGGTAAAACAAAGGGCCACGCGCATTGATCCGGACACTGAGTCACCGAGTTACCAACCCACGCGTAGGCAAAGTTATGACCCTTGTTCACCCGGGTCGAGCCGTGACTACCACACCGGTTCATGCAAAACCCGGTTACACCAACGTCAGCCGCCGTTAACACAAAACTGATTTCGTTAACGCCTTTGTTTTTCGACGCTAAGTAAACGAGATGAGAATCTTTTAGAGATTTCCCAAGTGAGCATTTTTCATCGACTATTTGTTTCCCTAAACTGATAGTCCGTGACCCGCCTTTGTAATTGGCGGTTGTTTGCCACCAGGAGGCGGCGGAGGGCGACGGCGGGAGGTGGGTGTTAAGGGATTGAAGAAAATCGGTGATTATGGTTTTCTGGATGGGGGAGAATTTGCCGTACCAGA
This sequence comes from Pulicaria dysenterica, assembly GCA_947179395.2. Lineage (NCBI taxonomy): Eukaryota > Viridiplantae > Streptophyta > Magnoliopsida > Asterales > Asteraceae > Pulicaria > Pulicaria dysenterica. Next base: position 83,654,226 of record OX359292.1, read on the forward strand.
GGAGGTTAACAGTGATGTTGCCACGCAGGAGTGATCCTTTGTGGTAGTTGAGGACGGTGGTTGGTGTTTGTACGAGGGCAAGTTTCCGGGGGATTGTGGCGGAGGACGGGTGGAGTACGGCGGAGATGATTAGGAGAGAAGTGGCAAAGTATGTTAGAGAGGAAATGGAAATTGTATGCATGGTGTTAATGAAATAGTTTGAATGGGGAAACGGCGGGGTTTATTGATTGAAGAAATGTGTGTGTTTGAGTGGTATTTATATATTTAGGGTTTATGGGGAAGTGAAAGAGCGGGATGCATGTTAAAGGAATTAGTGAAAAACGCGTTCATTTGACTTGTGGAAATGCACGCATCAACACTAATTTCATGCATGCATACGTTTTGTTTTGTATACAAGTTTTTTAATTAAATTTAAAATATTAATTACGTCGACAAGTGCATATATAGTTTATATTATTTATATATTTAGGTTTTTTAATTTATTTAACACATTTCTTAATCTTACCAGTAGGACAATCATAAATAAAAATACAAAGTAGAAAGATATAAAACTCAAACATTTAAATATCTATAATCAATCTGGTTTCCTTAATATTTGAAAGCGGCTAAACCGGATTATACTTTCAACATGTGTTAGTTAAACGATGCACAACTCTTAAGGCCATGCCGTATTACTCGAAGCCTTGCTTGTTGCATGCTTATGTGTTCTTGATGCACAACCCTTAAACCATGCGCATCGGAGCTCGTGGTAGCCATGGGTTTGGCTTGACCCTGGCTAGCACACCATCACCCCTTGGCGGGTGGTGGCGGATTCATCCTCTCCACGGCTTCGTCGACTTGGGCGGGTGAGGCGGCGAGTTAGGTTTTTTTGTTGTTTTTTGTTCTTTTTTTTCCAATTCCCCCTCCAACACTCATATGCATATATATATTTTTAAAATTTTCTTTCTTTGCCTCTCCTATATATATAATAACCTTCATCCCCACATTATATTTCCACACATATTCTATTTGTTTTTTCCTTTCTCTCTACTAAATTTCTTTATTATTTACAACTCTCATATTTTTTTATTAAATTATGGACAAGGGTAAAAAAAACAAGGTTTCAAAACCCTACGCCGTATATCAAAATATTGAAATTTATGAATTATTTAAATAATTCTATTACTTATTTTATATTAATAATAATTAAATTATGTTAATTAATAATAGTTGAAAAAAATAAAAAATAAAAATTATAAAAGATAAAGGGTTGAAAAGGGTTAGATGTGGAGGTTGAGGGTTAGAAAGTGTTGAAAGTGGGGGTGATATGGATGCTGATGTGGCGATGAATTTAGAAATGTAAGTGAGAGTTGGATGCACATAGTCTTAAAAGGTCATTGAAACCGACTATTTTTTATCATAAACCTTGTAATACTTTCCAGATATATACTTATTTTGATTACATAAATTCTACATATTTCTTTCTTTATTAATTATAATCTAACTTTGAACCATCTCCTCTATAATTCTATATTCTCTATTGTGTGTGTTTGATTTAAATTTCAAAAGGGTGTCGAATTAAATTTCAGAAACTTTGTGGTATTGGTCCACAGTGGGGCAATCTTATGAAGGATAGTGGAGACAGCTGCCCATGGTGTTCACCAAAAACGGTGCGGTTTTTGGCAGCCCTACATTTTGGGAATAAAGTGTGCGTTCGGCTATCGACCCTTCCACTTATTAAAAGTGACTCGTGTTAATAATATGATCATTTTTCTTCCATATTTTATGTTTACAACACTTATAAGTTGAACCAAAATTATGAATAATTAATACATATTTTACACTTTTGTTGATGAACAAAAAGAAAACATTTTACTGGATAAAATTTCACACAGAACACTCTTCTCTTAAAGTTATAAATATATTTAAAAGATTGATAAATTACTTTCATGTTTTAATAATGAAATAGAAATCAATTAAAATTTGAATTATATTAAAGACGTACGGGAGGGTTCACTAGAGAACCGTTGTTAGTGCGAGAACCGTGAGAACCAATCTCAGCCGTTCCTTGGATATGGGAAGTTCATGGATGGGAGAGCGTGGAGAGATAGAGTGCGACATGGTGCATGTGAGGAATTCATGGGTAGGCAATGACATTGAAAGAGGGGAAATTGGACGGCTCAGATTAGTTCTCGCAGTTCTTGCACTTAAAATGGTTCTCGCATGAATTTTTTCCTATATATATCACATGTATTATATGTTTGTAGCATTTAGATTAAGATTATAAGAAACCATGTTGGATATTGGATTGCCAACAAAACTGGTAAAAAATACCACGTAAATATAGAATACATGAATGACTAGAATTTCTTTTATCCAAATTGTAAGCGTCAAGAATTGGTATCAGATTAGGTCAAGTGTTGGATATTGGTTTGACAATATAACCACTAAATCTACTTGTACTTTGTGACAAGTTGAAATCCCCATGGTTAAAGGCATTTGTGTGGCATATGTTTTAGGGGGGGGGGGGGTGTTGGATATTAAGTCGCCAACATAAATGCTATATCTATCCCGTAAATATAGAACCTATAGGTAGGTAGACTACTTAATATATAAGAAATAGATAGCGTCTTGACCACTATAAATTTATTTTTACTTAATAGGAAATGCCTTAATCCTAATAAACCAAATCATTTTTTTTAATGAAAAGGTGTCTCTTTTATGATAGTTTCATAAAACTTCCTAACACCTTGGTTGAGGGGGACATTTACCAACAACAAATATTAACCGGTTTGGTATCAATTACATATGGTGTTCACCATTAGTAATTTTTTACAAAACTATTCTTCTATATTATCGGGAAATCTAAGAAGCAAAATAAATTCAAAGAAGCGTTTGTGAGTTGTTTTTACTTGAAAACCTCAAAATAATTTACTATTTAACCGAAAAAGGTAATGGCGTTCATATAGAGCGAAGTGTAATGTTTTAGTTTGATTTATATGATGTTGTAATATTTTTTTTTTCAAATTAATTTCCTTGTAATCTTGTTCTAGCTTTTAGCATCTTGACAGAATGCTTTGTTTATTAATAAAATTTTGGACTATGTATAGTCGGGAATAATGACTATATTAAAACACTATTGTCTATCTTACTCTTTTATAGTAAAAAAGGTTTTTTAGTTAAAATATAAAAAAGCAAAACAAAAAAAATTAAAAAAAGGACGCGCCTTTTTGGAAGGTTCATAGGGAAAGACAGCTAATGGGTTGGGCTCACACGGGGGATTTAATAATGTGGGTGGCATTTGGTAAGCCAATTTCTGGGCGCGGTCTCAACTCTCAACTCTCAACAAATCAACAAAGTCAAAACCTCACTTGCAAGTTACAACAATACAACCAACACCCACTTGCAAACCACAACCATCTCATTATTATAACTCTCTCATGTATCTTATCAATGTTATATAAGGCATGGTGTATTTGAGAATCATTTTTAGTATGAGAATTGTGATAATCAATTTTAGTGATTTATTTAGCAAGTAAAATTCATGGATAGAGAGTGTGGGGGATAGAGTGTGGCAATATGCATGTGAAAAATTTATGGGTGGACAATAAAATTGACAGAGGGGGATCGGAATTTAGGGGTGTTCAAAATATCCGAAACCGAAAAACCGAACCTAAAAACCGACATACCGTACCGAAATCTAGGTTAACCAAACCGAATATTTTAATTTTTTCGGTTTGGTTAACCGAACTTAAAAAAAATCAGTTATTCGGTTCGGTTACGGTTCATGATATTAGAGACGGACGGTTAACCGAAAAACCGAAAACTTAAAAAATTCAAATTTTATTTTTGTATTTATCAATACTAACTAATCAATATTTACATACGATAATTATCTACTCATAACAAATTCTTACTCAAAGTCAATATCTATATTTTATTTTTTAATATAGATATTGGTAGATATATGTACAATTTAAGTTTACGAGTCAACTATCTATATAAACTTTATCCATTACTATTAATTTACTTGGTTTCCCTTTATCTTAGTCAAGTGTGTGTTCAAAATATTTCGTTATGTCATTATTAGTTAATATATAAATAACACAGGTCGTAATGTGTTATAAATTTCTCATTAAGCCTTGTTCAAGTTGAGATTTGAATATTAGTTTTTGAAACCTTTTGTTTTAGAAATATATTTAGTAGTTAAAAATGGTTAAATTGGTTAACCGGGAAAACCGAACCGAAAAACCGGTTAACCGATTTTCGGTTAACCGGCTTTTTCGGTTTAGGTTTAGGTTCACGAAAGTTGAGAACCGATATTTCGGTTAACCGGTCTTCGGTTAACCGTATACTCGGTTAACCATCCATGAACACCCCTAGATCGGATGGTCAAGATTGGTTCTCGCACTAAGAATGGTTCTCAAATAAACTTCTTGCTATATATATATTATTTTTTGTAAAGCAAGGAATTTTATTTGAATATAAGCCCCAAAGTTTGAGATTTATTAGATATAATATATAATTGTCAAGATAATAACACCAAAATCTAAAAAATGCCTTATCAATGGTGTAGGTTTTCATTTCATTCTTTTTTCAAACTACAATCCCTACATCCATCTTGCATAACTTATTTTATTTTTTATAAAATAAAAATCTTAAAAGTAGATTGGAGAGAGTCTCAGAGAGATAGAAAAAGGAAGAGAGAGATGAGAGAAAGAAACCCTTTACAGAATCACCAACTTGCGAGAGAAGCTTTACCTGCGGCTAGAGGCGATGGAGTTGTTGGTTCTCTAGCGGCCATCTCATCCTCTCTAGGTGGATTGGATGAGCCGAGCCTAACTCAATTCGTCTTATTTTCTTTTTACAATTTTCATCTTTATCATAATCATTATTATCAATATATATATTTTTTTAAATAAACTTTTCTATAAAGGCACATGTCATTTTTTAGGTTTAAAAAGTAATTTGTAAATTTTAATTTGTTATAAAAATTAATAATTTGAGTATACATAATTTTCAATTTATTATCAAAGAAAAGGTTTTGAGACATGAGAAAATCAAGTTTATCACATCACGTTTTTTTCACTAAACAAATTTAAATTAAAATTTATTTCTCAACTAAGGATGTTGTATGATGCCTTTATTAATAAATCTTAAAATTTTTGTTAATTTAATCGGCAATGTGCATGATTTCTGTCCTAATTCACATGTGAATATGGTTAAAAGTAAAGCAGTTGCGTTTTATAACTTATAACGATGATAACTTCGATTTAGATTGATTAAGTTTAGTAAAATAAAACATGTTAAAAATAGATAAACACAAGTACGTTATGTATTAACTTTCACATACATTACTAAGATAATTTGATCAAATTACAGATAAATATCTTTTGGTGCTTTTAATTGAGTTATTTCTTGATACTATTTTTTAGGAAGTTTTAGCTCTGCCTTAGAGCTTCTATTTCTTCCTGTGTACATTAATTTTTGGGTTGATAAAATTATATGCATTTTTTTATAAACAAAAATATTAATATAAAATAGAGTATCTTTCTTGCTTTCGGTTCCAATTATGTGGATATATATATTATTTGCAAACGCGGCGGGGAGAGACACGTTTTTTTAAGTTGAAGCCCAATAAAGCGAATTGAGTATTGACCTACAGACCACTGAGTGCGTGGTGGGTCACTGCATCTTACAACACTCGAGTAGACCATTTGTTTTTAAGCTTAACGCATGGAACATCACTTTTATGTAACAGTAGGCTGTAAATGAACCGAACGTTCATGAACCGTTTGTGAAATTATTCGGCGGGAAGTTCGTTCGTGTTCGTTCGTTTAATAAATGAACGAACATGAACAAGATTTTTCGTTCGTTTAATTAAACGAACGAACACGAACAGAACTCTCGTTCGTTCATTTATGTTCGTGAACTGTTCGTTTATGTTCGTGAACTGTTCGTTTATGTTCGTTTATTTATAGACGTTCGTTTATGTTCGTTTATTTATAATTAAGTAATTTAATTTAATTTTATTTAGGGTTTAGAAAAAAAAAAGAGGTCTCAGATTCTTATACAAAATTAAAACCTAGCCCTTTTTTTTCGTCGATTTCATTCAGCCGCCGCCACCAGGCTCTCTCTCGTTCTCTCGTCGTCTACCTCCAGCCTAGCCAGCTCCTCTCTCGTCGTCGACCTGTAGCTCCTCTCTCGTCGTCGACCTGCAGCTCCTCTCTTGTCGTCGACCTCCAGCCATCTGCACGTTACTCCGATCTGAATTCGTCGATGTTCGTTCGTTTGTTTATGTTCGTTTAACATTTAAATGAACGAACACGAACATCCACATTTCTTAAACGAACGAACACGAACATAAATTCTGGTTCGGTTAAATGTTCGTGTTCGTGTTCGTGTTCGGTTAAAATTAAACGAACGAACATGAACATGCCTCGTTCGTGTTCGTTCGGTTCGTTTATAGGCCTATATTTTAGTATACATGAGAAATGTTGTTTTTAATATTTATATCTATAAATAAATGAAAAATAAAATTATGAGTAGATCTTAGTATTAATGTTCACTTAAATCTTATATAATGCGTGTGTTGGAACACCGCTACTATTTGGTGTGGGGTGGGTGCAAGGTAAGCAGGCGGTGTTGGGAAGCCGAATAGCTGATAAGGCTATCCGTTGTACATAGTTCGGAGAGGGCGAGTGAGTGGCGAGTGTGGCGCGAGCTCGCAAGGAACACCACCTCGGGTGGTATGAACTCGCGCGGGTACGGGGGTATCCGGGTTCCATTACTCGCTGCCTTACTCGTCGATACCCACCCCCCACCCTCCAACGGACATATTTCAACCAATCAAAATTTTAATATATTTTTTATCTTTTTTTAAAAAATGAAAAGGAAAGGGAAAGAGAAAAGGAAATGTATAACGGGTGTAGTGGGTAAAGGAAAGGGGAGGAGAGGAAAAATGATGTAGCGCTGATGTGACAGTGGATAAGGAAAAGGGAAGAGGGGGAGTATAACGGATAGCCTAAGGGAGAGAGGAGGGCTGGAGACCACAAGAGCTAGAAGGCATTTGGTGTTTATATTGTACACATAAATCTAAAGTACTTTAATTAAGATAGTAGGGGAAAGATATATTTTTTGAAGATTATTGTTGGTATAATATAAAATTTTTGAAATAATTTTTATTATGAACGAGCTAGTCTATTCAATAGATAAGAAAGAGACAGCGTCTTGACCATCAGAATTCTTTTTATTTGCTTAGTAGTTAGTGTACTGATCCTAAAAATTATTATTGTCAGGAGTTAAAAGATGGATGACCGGAGATAGATGCAACGTGAATGTGGTAGAGAGATGGGAGCGGGAGGAGAGACCACTCCGGCACTCCCCATGTTCTTACATAGACTCATTAGCATCAAATAATTATATATTTTCCTACCAAATCCTATACCCAATATACCATATATCCACTTGTACTTTAAGAAACTTCTTTAACTTTTTCATAAAACCTTTATTGGTAGCATTATTCATCTTGTGGTTTAGTTTAACATCTATGAGACTTGTACCAAACTAATAAAAACTTCATCTAATTCGTCCTAAACGGCCATAACATGCACCTAAAGTTTATCTCTTGCCTAGAAGATTGTTTATTGTTTTTGCATTGTCTCATTCTTCCGGTGTAATTAACCAATAATTGGTGTAATAAATGATAAATCAAACCCATTAAAAAATACAAAATCTGAAGTATTCTTACAATATTGATCGAACTAGGTGCAAAGTATACTAAGTTATTTATCCAAAGGTGGTTATTGTCTCTTTCAACGTAGATTATGAAGATAGGAAGAAGTTCATTTGGAAACCATTCTTAGTACGAGAATCGCGAAAACCAATCTGAGTTGTCTAATTCCTCTTTTTTAATGTCATTGTCCACCCTTGAATTCCTTACATGCACCCTGTCACATCTATTTCTCCACGCTCTACATCCATGAACTTCTATATCCAAATAACGACTGAGATTGGTTCTCACGGTTCTCGCACTAACAAGGTTATCGAATAAACAACATATGTAGGAGAATTGACATGTGGTGGATACGATAAGGGATCCTTGTAACACTTTATGTATTCTTTTAGAGACATCTGCTTGTTAGGATTTTATAGAATTTGTAGTATTTGTATTTTAAATTCCTTGAGTTCTTCTGTATAGCTAGAGAGTAGGAAGTTAGGATTTACATTCTAAATCTCTTGAAATCCCATTATTGCGAGATTTCCTAAATCTCGTTGGCTTGAGGAACTAGAATCCCATCGCATCACTAAAATATTTTATTTGGTTAAACCCTACCTAAGAAATAAAAGATTAAACTGAAACCTAACCCTGTATATACTAAAAGTTTGTCCGATCAATTGGTTTATGCATTTTGTCATAATTTACATAACAACATTTCAAATTTAAAAAAAAATATAATTTGTTTTATGATGTTAGCCATGCAAAAATAAATTGGAACAGGAGCGCGCAACTAGCAACACTTGCTTATAATTAGTTTTTGCCATTGAGATTGCTCAAATTACATCATGCCAAATTGTTGAATAATTATTCTTGTTATTTTCCTTGATAATAATCAAATATTAGGATGCGCTATTTGTAAAATTAAAAAGAAAACCAATAATCAAATATGTGTAACGTCCATTAAAACTATATCGATAGAAAAAATAATAAATGAATAATTATTACAAAATTCTAACTTCTTTTTTCTTCTACCTATGCTATGCTATGCTATCCTTTAAACCAAAGTCGAACAAGTTAACGTAGATGGATCATACAAAGCAGGGACCAAATACTTTCTTCCATTTGTACCATGTGCATTATAACTTGCACCAGTGGTGGGGTCAACCAACAGGTCCCCTGCGTACCCAGGATAAGCTCCTTTCGCGTACACCCCAGGACACGCGGATGCAGCTTCTAACGGTGCACTCGCATCCCCCTGATAATACCCTGTTCCGAAGGGGTTCGTGGCTGTACCAGCCAACAAACTAGCCAGATTGATCACCATCCCGTCCAGACCCACATCGTTGTTGGGTGCGACCAGTGGTGCAGCCTGTGGTCCGTAAATTGGTTGGTGAAATGGCCACGCGCATTGACCTGGACACTGAGTCTCCGAGTTACCAACCCAGATGTAGGCAAATTTGTAATTCTTAGCTTTAACATGGGCAAGTTTGGAAGAAGAAGAAGAAGCTGACGAGGATCCGTGGGACCCGCATCTACTCGAGCAAAAACCATCAACTGCCACGTCGGATGCCGTTAGCACGACGTTAACGGCGTTTTTTAACTCTCCTTTCGATGCTAACTGAACGAGATGATCGTCCGTTAACGTCTTTCCAAGGGAATAAGTCGGGTCGGATATTTGTTTACCGAGTCGGAGAGAAAGTGAACGGGTGGATTTGGTCCGGTATTTGTCGGTGGTTTTCCACCACGTGGCGACGGACGGTACGGTTTCGGATTTTAGTGAGTTGCCGGAGAGTGAAGTGATAAAATCGGAAACGATGGCTTTCTGCGACGGTTTGAAGTTGCCGTACCAGATGAAGTTGACGGAGATGTCGCCGGTGAGGAGAGGACCGTTGTGGTACTGTAAGAGGTTAGAGGAGTCGTTGACTAACTCAGTGAGACGTCTGCCGGCGAAGGAGAGGTGGAAGATGGTGAAGACGAAGAGAAGGTGAAAGAGGTGAGTAGCAGATACCATTTTGGTAAGGGTTGTAGAAGATGAGGTGAGTTTTGATATGTGTAAATGGAAGTGAGAAAGGAGTTATTTATACGAACAAAAGTTTTAAAAATAATAATAATAAATAATTGAATATTAAATAAAATGTATCGTGCTGAGCAGGCAAGAAGAACCTACAGCTGGAACAGTGTAACTTGCTCCCACACGGTTTTCTGTGAGTTTTCACTTTTTTATGAGTGCAAAATACAAATTTCCACACTATTTGAATTTTTTATTTAAATAAAAAATTGTATTATTCTAGTTTATTTTTGAAATTAAACAACGTGTATATTGTATGAGGATGAGGATAAGACGTTGCCGATTTGAAATTGGTATGAACTTATTTAATATAAAAATATTATTATATAGTGTTATTAAATATTTTTTATTTATCATTGTAAGTAAGATTAAGTCTTTGTGAATAATCTAAGAAACAGGAGGAGAGAAATTTTTTTTATTAAACTTTAAACCCGTATTTATTAAAACTTATTATTTTGAGTTTTGTGTTTTATATCAATGTTTGTTACTATTTATTTAAACTGTATTATCAAAAAGTAATTTATATCTCATAAACTAATGTGTATATTGATTTATAACGGGTTGACTTCATAGTACGATTTAATCTATAAAATTTGAATTAAAAGTTTTCCAATTAATATCTCCTATTTATTAGTCTAGTTTATGTATTTAATTTTATTAATTCAGTGGTTAGTATATAAAGTTTGTTTAATTACTATAACTATTATAACAACCGTATATAAATATGGATGATGATTGAATTAAAATTTTAATTTATATAGTGTTAAAAATTACTAATATATAGTAAAACAATCATAAAACAAACATATGAATATAAAATCCCTTAAAAAAAAGAGTAAATCTATTTGAAATAAAAATTTATACATACATCATTATCAAAATTTTAATTTATATAGTGTTAAAAATTACTAATATATAGTAAAACAATTATAAAACAAACATATGAATATAAAATCCCGTAAAAAAAGAGTAAATCTATTTGAAATAAAAATTTATAAATACATCATTATCAACTTTTTTTTGTAAAACATCATTATCAATTTTTTTTATTAATTCAATGTTAGTATATAAAGTTTCTCTTATTATATCCTGAATCCTGTTGTATCTAAACATAATTCTACATGACTTGAATAAATATTTATATATTGTATCTAAACATAATTCTACATGACTTGAATAAATATTTAAGCTATGTAAAGGTAACAAAGTAAAGAATAATGTATTTGAGGTAACACTTTATTGACATATATAGTTGTTTTTTATTTATGGAAATTTAATATTAACTTATATATTTAAGTTGTGTGGCAAGGACAAACTACATTACAGGATTTACAGCTCTCACCTACAGACTTTTGAAGGAAGGTTAGGGTGGGAAAAATGAATAATTAATGAGACGAAAGTGACCTTATGGATATAAAGTTTGGCAAGAAGGCGAGGCATGTAGTATATGGGCATTTTGGGTAAGTTTAGGCAGGAGAATAACTCCTAAATAAAAGGAGTAGTGACAGCTATATATATAAATAAAGGAAAGTTTACAGCTGGAGTACATTGTATCTATGCTTTCTGTACACTGGAAGCGGGTCGGGGCATAATGTCAGAGGATCCGAGGGGCCTTTTTTTAAGGTCACAAAAGAGCGGTTACCTATCATTTTTCATTTTTAAATATATCGAATGAATTAATATGTTATATCAGTTTTTTTAAATATATCGCTAGGCATTATTCAAGAGGTTAATCGAAGAGTAACGCGTAATCAAACTAGGCGGGGAGTACTTGAGTTAAACAAAAGTTTTATAATTTTTTTTTCAAAAATATACATATAGCATATTTATAAGTCATAAATAATAAAATATAAAAAAGATTGTTCATAAATTCCAATATATTTGTTAATAACACCAACATAATTGTTTGAAACAACACTGTCTTCCAGTCAAGAAGAAACACATGCTTCAAAAATGGTTTAACAATGTCAAAGTCAAAATGGAAGTATACAATAGACCACAGTGGCGGATCCAGACATTTGGGTTAACGGGGCCTATTTTCTAAGGCCATGCATACGGCCCTCGGGTTTCGTTCGGTTTCTTTGGGTTAACGGGGGTTCGGGTTGGCTTCGGGTTCAACACCTCTCGGGCCAGCCAAACTGAGAGAGAGGAGGGAGAGAGAGTCTGAAGTTTTTTTTATTGTTTTGTGAGTGGGTAGGGAGAGAGACAATATTTTTGGTTGAAGGTTTGGTGCTACTAGTGTTTTAGGTTGAATTTGGGTTGAGAAGAAAAAAGTAAGAAAAAATGATGTAGCATTTATGTTGGTTTAGGTTGAACAATGTCATACGCAAGCCTAACTAGTCAATAGAGTGTAGCAAAAAAAAAAGCACTTAGGTATACAAAAGAAAAATAGAAGGACATTACATAATACTTTTAAAATTAACTTCAAAAGTAGATTTCATTAAATAAATATCAATGCTAGTGTTTTCAAGAAATTTTCCTTGAAAATAACATCTTTTTCATTCTCCACTAGTACCATCACATGTTGACAACGAAGATGATTTCCTTTTATAACATCGTTCCATATTTTCTGGATAGATAATTTATCAAATACAAGTTTTAAATAAAAATACCATAATTAACTATTAATCGTATGTGCTATTTAACAATTAATAAATACTAATTAACTTAATTACTAACCTAATACGGCAATAGTGCAATACCTTAAATCAGTTAGCAAATAACATGGTTAGAATGAATTAATTAATTATATAAGCCCTAAAGTCCTAAATAGAGTTGGTAAATGTGGCATGTTGACAGCCACATAATTTCAAGTCTTTACCTAAACTCACAGAGTCACAAATCAAACAACCACAATTCAAAAAATGGAGGGGGCAAGGCTGCCGGCTGCCATTTAAGATGGGCCTGGGGGCCTTGAGATCAAATTGTAGGGGGTAAACAATTTTAATCCAATATAATTAGTAGTAAAAATTTTTGGGTCAATGGGGGCCTCTCCCCCCTTTTCTCCTGCCTTGCATCCGCCAGTGATAGACCATAACATAAGTAAGATCAAAATAAAGCTTCAAAAATTATTTACCTTATGCGGTCCCGTTCCCATCAAGAATAGACCTTCAAATCGAATAGGAAAACGAAGATGAAGGAAGTGGTTGTTTAATTGGTGATGATGGAATTGAGCAGCAAATGGAAGAAGGACCTTAAGATACACGATTTTATCTTTAACCGGCCATCAATTTTGTGGCTTTTCTTCAATCGGAGCAAGAAAGTAAGGGAGCGGCAGAATGTATGGGTCAAAATGGAAGAGGAAAGCAACCTGGCTACCTAAAACCTAATTTTTTTGTTTCCCGAGTTTGACCGAGTTGAGTGAGTGGACCGAGTTTGACCGGGTTTCGAGTAATTGACCGATTTACCTTAACTCGCATCGGCTAGTGTTCGAGTACCGAGTACTCGGTCGAGTTGGGCGAGTTTTTCAACACTGTTACTAACAATCATATTAATAACTGTTATGATTAACTGCTACATCACATTTAGTATCGTTATTAAACTCACATAATATTAATTTATATTAATATGATTGGTTTAAAAATTGAAAGAAAATGATAACGAGGTTTAAAACCTTAGTTGTCTTACTTTTATATCTCGTAACAGTAATACGAACAAATTCTATGTATATGTTTGTTATTTGTGATGGTAATTTGCTGCTGTTCGTAAAAATAAGAAGAAAAAAATTCACAATTACTAATTACTCGATTAGGCTAATGACTTTCACATTAACAATTAAAAGCTCAGAAGTATTATTATTATTATTTGCCAATATCTAAAAAAATACAGGGAGTTCAGTGCCTAGTCCAAAATTTCTACAACTCTCCACTAAATCTTATTTCCGGCAGCATGGGGCATGGGCCTCCAAATCTTAAGCCTTTTTATGCTACAAGTGAAGTAAAGATGTAGTTTGACACTTTGACGAAATATTTTATAAATCATTCGGTGCAATTCATTCATTCATGAATATAAATAAGATAATTGAACCGTTTAGTTAAATGAATAACCACGGATAATGATATTACAAGGAGGATATGACACACGTGATGATGCAAAAAAACGTAATATTATGATATGAAAATATGATCGGTAAAAGTTTGAAACGAGCGAGCTTAAACAAGTCTGAGTCCAAGCCTAGGATAAGGCTCATTTATTAGACGAGCTCAAGGACGAGTCTTGTATACTGGGCTCATTTAAGCTCTTGCAGGCTTAAACGAGCTTTGAATAATCTTTATTATTTATTGTTTTATTTATAACTTATATAATTGTATTATATATTTTTATATCATTATATATGAAAAAAATTCAATATCCAAAATTTAAATTTTTATATCATTAAATACGGAAAAAAATGAAAATGTTAAATTCAAATATGCTTTATTTATTACTTATATAATTTAAACTATTGTTAAAAACCAAAAAGAATAAGTAAATAAACAAGCTTTAGTGAGCCTATCATGAGCTTTGTAAAACACTTCGTAAGCGAAGCTCAAGCCTCAAGTTACGAGCTCGAGCTTGTGCTTCTGCAATTTTAAACGAGTCTACTTGATTAGTGTAAAGTTCAACTCGGCTTGGCTCGTTTACACCTTACTTACAATCCAAATTTACAAATCCATACCAATGTTTTATTCGATTCTATATTTACTAGATTAAATGCCAGTTGATACACAGACCGGTTTAAAAAAAATAAAAAATATTAAACATAAATATAAAAAATATTCAAATACTTAAAAGAAACAAAAGAAATGAGGATTAAAAAATGACGACAGACAGCCTCAACTTACAGACGAGCGTGGAAGAGTTGATGAGAGGATTCTAATCTTTTAGAAGTGATTGTAACGATGTAATTGTATTTCATTTAGATAGCTACTAAAAAATTTGTAAATATGATAAAACTAAAAATGATAAAACTACAAAATTTGTAAGTATGATAGTTTAAAAATTTATAAAACGTAAATAAAATATTTATAAATTAAGATAGGAAAAACAATACTTTAAGATTTTAGTAGATAATAACAATAAAAGTTAAGTATAAAGATTAATGTATAAAATAATTTATATATCATAAAATATATATTAGATTACTTATATAATAGATATTTAAAATATTAATATAAACTGTATAATACAATCTATAATACATAGTATATTAAAAACCGTATTATAGATTAATTACTGTTTGCTCGTATAATGAACAAGTTCAAGGTTAATATGGAGAGTATAAGACTATCCTCGGGAAGAAGATTAGTGGTAGAATGTAACCTACAAAACAGAAGGAAACACTACGTTAGAGAGCTTACAGGGACGAGGCCCTGTAAGCCACTCCGACGCTCAAGTTAGCCATGGTAATGGTTAAGAGCTGAAGGAAGAGTGTAAAGGCTGTATATGGAGCATACCTTAATAGGAGATAATCATCTCCTATTTATAGTCAAGGTGGTACTTGAAAGGACCGTCCAGATGAAGGACACGTGGTGTAATCTTCCGTAGGGAAGCAAAAAGGTTGTATCTTTTTGCTTTGAGTGGAATTTGTTCCCCACTACGGTTGTCAGCCAATCATGAGTAGTTGGTAGTACTTTTTACTGTTGAGGCGTTGCCTCTACACTGTGAGATTTGCTCTCCATTACCGATGTCAGCCAATCGTGGGCAGCTTGCGTGTGTCATAGGTTCAGACATGGCACGCACATCGCATCCATTGGCGTTATGACACGTGGCCTGGTTATGTCAGGCCTGATATTGTTTTGGTTATCTCCTGAGACGTCATGCCTGTGTTAGTTATGTTGCAAGGAACTAGGCCTGGCCTGCAACTGCCTTTGATGAGTATATCGTTGTCCTGCAACCAGTTATCCTGAACTAGGCCAGACCTTGCTCGGATTTGGATGCTGAAAAGGCGTTATTGACAGGCCCTTTGGCATTTGTTGGGCTTTTTTGGGCCTGGAGGTGGGTACGTCATCAATTACTAAAGAAATTTAAAATAAATTTGATACTAATAATTCCCTAAATAATGTAAGAACACGTATATCATAATTTTGTTTAACATTTAACAACTTATTAAATATATCGTATAAAAATTTAATATAACAAAATAAAATATTAAAATAATTGGCTTATTATATTTAACTTTAGAACATACTGACATTTAAAGTTAAAATTAATTTTTTATTTTTAAACTAATAAAACTGATTTTAAAAATAAGAAACTAGGATTATATAATAAATTTTATCTAAATTAGTCTTTTATGTGTATTATTAAAAGATATGTCATACATACTTCATTACCTTGGCTATAATAAGTACTCAAACCTTAGACTAAAGTAACACTACTTGGTTGATCAAGTTATCTATGTTCAACAAAATGAAGCAGATTCAACCTTTTTATCCAAACTCTAGCCATCGGTCTTATCTATTTACCTTTTCCCTCCACCATAATTAAAGTCCTCACAAGCTTTTCAACTTGTTTTCTATCAACATCACTATCAACCTCCATTCCAATACCCCATTGATTACAACAATACCAACAATTTGTCTGTTGTTCAGCAAAAAAACAGCCAACAAATCATCGGAACACCACTTGAGATACTTTCAAGAGTCAAGCTCCACCCATAATATGTCATAAACGCTCCAATGGATGGGTGATTAAGTCCTTTTCTTGCATCAACTTGCAAGAAATCTTCTGTAGCTTATGGCCTTCAAGAGCTCCGGTGACAACATTTTGGAGTAATCTAAAACCAAATCTAGTCGGATGACCTATAAAAAGGTATGGTTACTGTTAACCAAGCCCATTGAAAACTCAACTAATTGTTGAGGTTTCAATACAGTTATGATTCCATGTTTCACATAAACCACCGAATTAAATTTTCTCGAGTCCAGCCATTCGAGGCATTGAGTCTCTTCTTTCCAAAGACTCGTACCTATAAAACCGAATATCAATGCTATTTGTGATGGTATGCAACGGTCCAATTTGGTTTGGATCTATGGGTCTGATGAAAGTTGAGATGTCTTTCAAATGCATGCCTTTCATGCTAGGTATGCAATCTACAATCGCATTATTTAAGTACACATTTGTTAAGTTAGTAGAATCTAAAAAAAAGAAATCAAAGATAAAATAATAAAATTTTCTAACGAATATGTTTATACTCCAAAGTTACAATCTCAGCTACTCATCTAAAAGGGTAAGATGAGAAATTAATAAATTGATCAAAAAACCCACGCCATGTTCCAGCATTCTAAAAAACCCATTTTTTTAAAAAAAATTTTACCTCTCAAATCTTTAAATGACCATAACTACTTCAATTTTTTGAATTTGAGCAAAATAATAATAACAATCTTCTCATTTTTTAATCATTTTTCAAATGAGACCAGATTTCAGATGCACTGTGTATCTGTTTTTGTTTTTTTAATGATTCTATGATTATCATCTATTTTTGTGTATATCAATGGCCAATTCCCGATGCACTGTTAAATTTTTGTGTTTTTGTGCATTGTGATTATCATCTGTTAAATATGTTGTTGATATAGTTGACGTAGGACATCAGGTTGTGAATCAATTTCAGTCAAAATTTTGAATTTGTAATATGTTGAAATTCAGACGTGGATGTAAGAAATTGGTTAAATGACAATTATGCCCTTTAGTGTATTTTTTTATAATTAAAAGAAAAGGAAAAAACCATATTTTTAGGGGGCGGTTATTGGAAAATGATTAGCTGAGATTTCTCCTTACTTTTTGTAGGATAATATTCTTTTTAGTGGATCCCCTCCCTATATATATATATATATATATATATATATATATATATATATATATATATATATATATATGGGTAGAGATCTGGTACAAATAAAATAAAGGTACTAAATGTAAGGTGAAATCTGGACCACAGGATCAAGTCAAAATTCAAACAAAAAAAACCACCATTTTAACCAAATTTTCGGAATTAAAAAAATTAAAAAGGTTAATATGGTAATTTGAAAAATCAGAAATACAAGGCTGTGGGTCTGAAATTGTTCTCGTCGGCCAAATCTTCAGGCCACCATGATATTTGATTCACAAATTACAAACCCTGATGCACACAATACAAATCTTTGATTCACACATATTACATTGATGCATAAAGTATAATCATTTAATGCCCAAAAAAAAAAGATTCACAGAATGAAGATGAATATAAAAAATAATACTAACATGAAAAATTACTCTTCAAAAAAGATGAATATTCATCAACTATGAATCCTTCGGGGGCAGGCTGAAGAGGAAAGGATTGAGCATAAGATGTACAGGAGAACAAATCTGATGCACAGAAGAAGAAATCATGCTTGAACGGCGGCGGCGGCAGTGTGCATCTCTAACCCATCGACGTCAGATCTGTGTGCATCGACCAGCGACGAACAACGACCGGCGAACAGGGGCTGTGCATCTTGAAAATGACGGCGAAGATTAGGGTTTTGTGAAGAAGCCGGCGTAGGAGAAAAAGCCGAACAAAGCCGTCGATGGTTAGGGTTTTCATGGCAGCGACAATGATTAGGGTTTTCATACAGAGCCGTCGCCGTCGATTACAGTTTCGTCGCCATACAAAGCTGTCGCTAGGGTAAGGGAGGTCGGTGGTGGTGCCTTCAAGTCTGGTCCACGGCGGCGGTTTGTGTTTGGCGAATAGACGGCGGTGGAGTGGTTTTGCGAAGGGACAGCGGCGGAGCAATTTTACGATGGTAACAGTCGGCATGGTATGGACGTAAGGGTCTCCGTATGGAGAAGAAGGCGGCGTTTTTAGAAAGAGAAAGTATAGGCATGAAAAGGGTTTGCAATCGTGGGGTGGAAAAGTTATAGGAGGAGAGAGATAATACATTAATTTTCCAAATTTACCTTTTCTAATTATATTTAATTAAAGTACACGTGGCAACATAAGGTTTCACCTTACATTTTGTACCCTAATTCTATTTTTACTTGATCCTGATTCTCTCTATATATATATATATATATTCGTACATAACCTCTTACATTACATAGCCACATAGTGTTGAAAAAATGATTATCGTAACTAGTAAGCAAACCCAATTAATAACCTGTTTGACGAGTTCCATGTACGTGGGAATTATAGTTTGATTACAATTGTTGTTTATGTTATTTTTTGGGGGACATAAACAAATTATTAGACATTCGTGTATAACAATTCAAATATAATGTTCAATCTGCTTCCAGTAGTATGTCTTTATTTAAACGTTTGTACTTATTTAAACGTTTGTACGTTTGTGTTCCTTTACACTTAAATGAATGAGCATATTTATACTATATTATAAAGTTTTTAACTTTTTTTTTCTTAAAATTTTTAAGACTATTTAATTTTAAGTAGTACAATTTTTTATGCTTAAAATACAAACACTTAAAGCAATAGCCTAACTAATCATTCCCTTAATTATCTCAACTATTTTAATGGAACTATTTAAATCATTAAACATCACACCAACTATTTAATTTATTTAATTTTGGCTAAATTACTTACATCAATACAATTTTAAGGCTTTAGTATCCTTTTATCTAATTATTTAATAATAATATTTATTAAATATTTTTAAAAAAATATGTTAACAACTAATAAAATGGTTGGTTGTGAAAACAATAAAGAAATCAGAATAAAGAGATCGAAAAAACATGGATATGTTGACTAACATCACATTTCACACATATCATACCCTATTTTTTAAAGCAAACATGTTCTCGAGCACAAACTATTGTTATTGCCGCTATATTGCGCGGATGCAATGCTAGTATTAACATATAAGCGATATCCACAACCTTAAGAAAATAAGTTAATTAGGCCATTCTAAATTAGTTCCTAAATACATTAAAGTTCCATTTTAGTCTCGTCCTAGCTAATTTCAGCCTCATTTATTATACACTTGTTAGATTTTAATCAGATAACGATATAGAAAAACCTCTTGTCACTTCCTAATTATTGGTCACGTCTTATTTTATGGAGCTATTTGTGTAAGTTTGATATGTTTCAAATCAAAATCAAATGGCTATAAGTGTAGTAGCCCAAGATTTTTATTTAACAACTTACAAAGTTACTTTTTATTAGATATAAAAAATCATTTAAACAGTTTGTACTTGAGGTCAATATTGTTAGTCATTATTTTTTTTCACCAACTCCATATAAACCTACAACATTTAAATTGCACAAACCGAGTTGCCTAGTTTGAACAGGTTATCCTTCATAGCTAAAAGGTTAAGAAACACATAAATTTAACTTTTTAAGGTATATAAAATTTTAATCCAACAAGTTATAAGAGAATTTCCAATGGTTACGAAAAAGAGTATATTCTCATCCAGTTATAAAGAGCGACCTGAATAGGTCAATTGTCACATATAATTGTGTTGTATAGAATCAATATTTTGTAAATTAATAAGTCCTCAATATATATGACTTCAAACATATGAACTTGACTCTATTTTCAGAAATGCAATTGAAATGGAAAGATAAATATTTTGAAACAGACAAATGTATCAATTTTAGAAGATATGTCGTCTGAATTACTTATTTTGTGTTTGGTAAAAGACAAATTAAGCCTTATCGCCTTCGCTTTCACATTTATTACACGGAACAAAACTCTAAATTCAACATTACATTTTGACTTTTGCTTTAAATAGTAAGTAATTTATAGAGTATCTTTATTCTAAAAGCATAAACGAGTCGATGTTTTATCGAATAACTTGAACTTACACTTGAACTCCGCTCGTTCGAGTCGAACTTTACGAGCTCGAGCTCGAGTTTGAATTATTTAACAATTCGAACTCGAGTTTCTAAAAGCTCGGCCCGAGTCCTTATCGTTTTTTTCGAGCCTTGTATAGTATATGTATATTTATATATGTTATATGTATATATGATGAGCTAATATTAAAACATATTTAAATAAGTACTTATTAAACAAATCTACTTTATATACGTACTATTTATAACAAGTAATTTACAAAATTATTAATTTCAGATTTTATCTATATTATGAATAATTTGGTTTTTGAATTTAGTTTTTTATATTATTTCGAGCTTTTCGAGCTGAACTCGAGCTAATAATGTACCATGTCGAGCCGAGCTCGAGCTACAAATATGAAAGCTCGTTGATCTATCAAGCCGAGCTCAAGCTTAACATAAAATTTCAAACCGAGCTCGAGCCCTGTCAAGCTCGAACTTGATTCAACTCGTTTACATCTTTACTCCGAACTCCATCAAGTAATGCATTCAAAGTACGCTAAATAATGACATTTTCGGCTTTTAATTGCTCTAAACAATTACATTTTTCGATTTTGCTCTAAATAGTTATTGTCTAGACTTTCTCATTTATTGCATGGAACAAAGTGCTTATCTTGAATTAATTATGCCGTTCCTATGATGAAAAGTAAAACGAGTTAATTTAAGCTCGAGTTCGGCTAGAGTTTTTATATTATGCTCGAGCTCCGTTTACTAACTCGACGAGTTTTTAAAGTTGAAGTTCGAGCTTGGCTTGACTAGATTCGTTATTAATTTGAGTGTAGATCTAAAAACTTGAAATAATTTTAAAAAAAGTAATTTCAAAACCAAATTAATCAAAATATAGATAAAATTCGAAATTAATGAATATTAGTAGTTACCTATATAAATGGTAAGTATAGAATGCTGATTTTTTTCAATAAGTACTTAATTTTAATGTATTTTAATATTAGGCTCCCATATATATATATATATATATATATATATATATATATATATATATATATATATATATATATATATATATATATATATACTATACACAAGGCTCGAAAAATTCAATAAGAACTCGAGCCGAGTTCTTTGAACTCAAACTCGAGCTCAATGAATATTTAAGTTCGTACCGAACAAGCCAAATTCGAGTTATTCGATAAAAACTCGACTCATTTATAAATCTATTAACAAGAATTTGTTTTCATTATTGCTAGTTCAAGATAAGACTTAATAGTTTGTATTTTATTTAATATAATTTTCTTAATATATAAAGTTGTAATGGTTCCATGCATCTTTTAATTCCATAAAAACTTCACATCATTTTCGTAACATGCATCATCCCACGGTTGTTAATAACGAGGTTTGTCTGGCCACGGTCGGTCTGCGAAAACTGACTGCAAACCGCCATTGCAAACGATAAAAGAAATTAAAGAAGTTTCAAGTTTGTACAAAACATATCTTCATGGTTCAATTTGTTTCACACTGTGTTATTGCTATAATATAAATCAATACTAATTAATTACCTTAATTCTTGTATAAACTTACATGCACGTACGTACACAAGTAATTACTCCCTCCGTATCATTTTTATTGTACAGTTTTGACTTTTTAAAGTCTTTATTTTTCAACTTTGACCTTAAATATTTTTGTTTGTGTTATATAATATTTGATAGAATATATATGAATGCATTGTGTTTTAAATGTATTTTCATTGATATAATTTTCATAAAGTATTATATAATATAAATACAAATATTTAAGGTAAAATTTAAAAAAGAAAGAATATAGAAAGTTAAAAACTGTATAATAAAAATAGGACGGAGGGAATAAATAATAAGAATTAACCATTCCGTAACAATATTTATTCAAATCATACATCGTATCATTCCGTAACTATATTTATTCAAATCATACATCATATCATATAGATTTCCTGTGCTAGCAATATAATTAAAGAGCATTAAATACCATACCCCAAGTCTCCATCCTTATGACCGAACTAACACGTGCTCAATCAACTTCTCTATATTCGACCACGATGACGACACTTCTATCTTTTTCTTCCAAACCCTAGCAACGTCCCTCATCTCTTCTCCTTTTTCCTCCACCATTAAAATCCTCACAAGCTTTTCAACCTCTTCTCTCTCAACATCACTATCGATCTCCATTCCAATACCCCACTGGTTACAGCTATACCAACAATTCGTTTGTTGTTCGGCAAAAAACGGCCAACAAATCATCGGAACCCCACTCGAGATACTTTCAAGAGACGAGTTCCAGCCGCTATGTGTCAAAAAACCTCCGATCGAAGGGTGGTTTAGAACCTTTTGTTGTGGACACCAGCTCGCCAACATCCCCCTCCCACTTGTGACATCCAAGAATTCTTGTGGCAGTCCCGAATCCGGATCTGAAACCATGTCCGGCCGGATTACCCATAAAAAGGTCTGGTTACTATTAGCAAGTCCCCATGAAAACTCAACTAGTTGTTGAGCTGTCATCACTGTTATGCTTCCAAAATTCACATAAACAACTGAGGTCGGTTCTTTCGAGTCGAGCCATTCTAGGCATTCCGTTTCTTCTTTCCAAAGACTTGAACCCAACGACTTGAGATCGTTATCTTCCAAATCGTAGGCGAACTTATGTAATGGTCCAATCGAGAGAACCTGAGGAAAAATCGAAGAGAGCTCAGTTAACACGTCGTGTTCTAGGTCCTCAAAGGTGTTTAGTATGATTGCCGAAGCTCTTTTGGCTCAACTGGTTTCCCGGAAAACGAAATTCACCATCAATTCATCCGGATTTGTGGATCTTAGGAAACTTGGCATGTCCTTTAAGCGTAAGCCTTTCATGCTAGGTATGCATTCAATGATGGTACTATCCAAGTATCCATTTGTTAAGTCAGCCGAATCTGCATGTTTTTGAGAAAAATATACAAGTACCATCAACAAAAATAGTAAACTTTTTAGTGGAATTAGAAGTTAATTAATACCTTTTAGTGGAATAATTCCGTTTTGTCGAAGGGTGTCATAGTGTACATAAGCCAAGAAACCACAAGCACTGGTTGTCCAAAACAAAACTTCAGGAATTCCCAATTCATCTGCTGCATCAAGAGTGAAGCTCATTACTCCATCTGAAACTATACAACTCACCTGCGGTGTTGTGGTGGATTCGTTAAGCTTCAAAAGGAGCTCCGTAAAAGGTTGTAGACATGTTTCAGAGGTGTACTTGCATATAGAAGGGACGTCTTGGGTGGCGTCAAGGTTTTCCTGTGGCGGAAGGCCGTCAGGAATGCTTTCAAATCGAAAAGACGGGTGGCGGTTTAAGGTGTCGGAGCCTTGAGACTTGAGGAGACGGCGGTGGTTGAATTCGGTGTTGACGAAGGTGATATGGAAGCCTTTGGAATGGAGGATTTTGGCAAGGTTTAGCATAGGGTTAATGTGTCCTTGTGCTGGAAAAGGTATGCAAACCGCATGAGGTTTCTCCATAATATTATTATAAGTGTTATTATTGGATCCCATTTGTGTTTGAATTGTGGTTTTTCTTAGAGGAAGTTGTGGGTTTAATTTATAGAACTGAAAATCTGCAAAGTAAAATGAGAACCACAAAATCGATTTGATTGCTGGTGGCGAACTGGCGAATTGAGGCCAAGTTGATGGGCGTTTGAATTACTTGACCTTCCATGGTCAAATGAATAGTCTTGTCTTATTCAAGCACTTCTATTTCTGTGGTGCTATAAATATCCAAATCCGATTAAGATTTTGCTTCTCAACAATTATATTATATTACTTACGCAAAGCAATAATTAAACGGACAATAAATCTTAGAGTAAATGGAAATCTACAACAAATGTTATATATATATATATATATATATATATATATATATATATATATATATATATATATAGGAGGGTTCTATTGAGAACCGATTTTATTGCGAAAACCGCGAGAACCAATCTTAGCCGTTAATTTGATAAGTGGAATTCATGGATGGGGAGCGTGGGGGGATCAAGTGTGGCAGGGTGTATTTGAGGAATTCATGGGTGGGCAATGACATTGAAAGAGGGGGAATTGGACGGCTCAGATTGTTTCTCGCGGTTCTCGCAATAAAAATGGTTCTCAATGGAACTTCTTCCTATATATATATATATATATATATATATATATATATATATATATATATATATATATATATATATATATATGGGACGGTTCTAACGAGAACTGTTTTTCGTACAAGAACTGCGAGAACCAATTACAGCCATTGATCAAAGAGATGGAGGGTTGAGATTAAAGAGTTGTTAATGGATAACCTTAAACAAATCAAATTTATCCTTAATTAATTAAGGGTAGTTTGGACATTTTTACATTACCCCCGCATTTTTTAAATACATCAAACGGAGAAGTGTTAAATTACGAAAATTATACCAAATTAACGAGAAAGTTATGCTCTTTAATTTGAGACCGGTCTTGATATATTTTTTCAAAAGTTTTTTTTTTTGTGTTTGCTGGGTTTTTTTTTCTATACAGCTCGAAATTTGCACAAGTGCAAATTTTACTGGGTTTTTTTTATCTGTACAGTTCGAAATTTGCACTAGTGCAAATTTTGCACAAGTGCAAATTTTACTGGGTTTTTTTTCTGTACAACTTGGAATTTGCATTAGTGCAAATTTTGCACATATTTACCTGGTATTTTCAGCACAGATGTAGATATGCACTTGTGCAAATTTTGCACTAGTACATATTTTACTGAGTTTTTTTTATGTACAGCTTGGAATTTGCACTAGTGCACAATATTTTACCCGATTCACCTATTTTTTTACATAACAGATTTAGATTGGATTCAATCAAGACCACTTGTTCCTAATAAAAGGAAATATATAATTCATTTCCTATAACCCATATGCGCTTCAGCTAAATATAAGAAAAAAACTAAATAAAAGAATAAACTAAATAGCAATTATTAAATATAATCAACCATATTAAAAAAGAAACTAAATACCAATTAGTATTCTCCATTTCTCAAAAAATGAAACTCATATCATATAAAAAGATACAAAGCAGCCGTAGAAATGATTAATAAGAATTAAAAAATCTTGGAAAAAGAAAACATTGGGAAAGTAAAGAATTTATGAAATAGCAATGGAAAATCTAATTACCTTGCATACAAAACCCATTAATATCCAGTGATGTAAGTAGCAACGTGGTTGGCATTTGAAATTAACCATGATGACCCATCATCGAAATCTGCCATAGTTAAATAGCTTTTGTGACAAGGAAGCTGATGGGGAGGAGCTGATGATCGCCGGAGTTTACGAATATGGTCGCCACCGTTCAAGGCGGTGATCCTTATCGGTGAGAAATCATCGATTGTTTGGGGTGGATCTAGATCTGATACCGTAGCAAATTTGACGAGGCTAAAGAAGAGGTCGTGAAAGTAAAACCTGTACGCGGTGTTGGTACTTCAATCGTATAAGAGACAAAGACCTGCCGGAGGTCTACGGGAGAGGCCGGCGACAGCGAAGAACGTGGCTGCGACTGGTGCAAAGGTAATCTACAACGAAGAGGTAAAAGCTTATATGTTGGGCGATAGACACCAAGGTAGCCGGTGAGAAGAAGTTGTCGGCATGTTGACGGTAGGCATTGATGTTGCCGGATCTGAAAATGGAAGTTGGATGGTTGAAGATGAAATGTGGGTTTAGCTTGTGGGGAGGAGAATAAATGGGGAACGTACATGTCAGGGGATTAATTTGGACAATTTTACCCTTCTTAATTAAAAATAAACTTTTAAGGCAACTAATTAATTGATTGGCTAGAAACGGTTCTCGCAGTTCTCGTACGAAGGACGGTTCTCGTTTGAACCGTAGCCTATATATATAGATATAAGTAAAAGTTTAAACGAGAACTGTTTTCGTACGAGAACCGTAAGAAACAATCTGAGCTGTCCAGTTCCACATCTTTCAATGTCATCACCCGTCTATAAATTCCTCACATGCACCCTGTCATACTTGATTCCCCCACACTCCATATCCATGAATTCCACTTTACCAAATCAACGGCTAAGATTGGTTCTCGCAGTTCTCGTACGAAAAACAGTTCTCGTTTGAACCGTCTCCGATATATATATATATATATATATAGGGGAGGGTTCAAAAGAGAACTATTTTTTGTATGAGAACGGCGAGAATCAATCTTAGCGCTTAATTAAAATTAATCAAGGGCTAAGATTTTTTTACGGGCATTAATGCTTCATTAATGACGCATTAATGAGGGTTATTTATGGAAAATCAAGTCTCGCAAATAAACGACGGCTCACCCGGGCGCAATTCACGGCTGGGAAAATATATAAATTACCAAAATGCCCCTATTAATTAGTCATTAATGGCGTTACAGATACTTCTCGCAATTCTCGTACGAAAAACAGTTCTCGTTTAAACTTTTGCATTATAGTGTGTGTTTCTTTATTTACGTTTGTTTAATATTTAAGAATGCACATGAACGAACCAATGTTTTATACAGTCGAACCCCAAAACTCGGTCTTTTAACATCTGTGTTCTTTTATTCGTTCGGCTAAAGTTAAACAAACAAATATGAACAATGGAATTGAAATCTGTTCGTTTTTCTGTTCGTTTCGTTTATTTATTTGGCTAAAGTAAAATGAACGAAGATAAAGAGTAAAAAACATTTGTTTATTTGTTATCGTTCGTATATTTATTTATTCGATTAAAATTAAATAAACGATCACCTACATGCGTATCTCCGACCACTACCGTGTAAGCATGGAGATGCAAATGAAGTAGGATGGGCATGACATAAATGATTGGACCTCTCTTGTAATGGAAGGTGTGGTCGTCTTTGATCGATCAGTCCATAAGATGTGAATTCTGCTTTTAACTGTCATAATATATATATAGGAAGAAGTTTCATCGAGAACCATTTTTATTGCGAGAATCGCGAAAACCAATCTGAGCCGTCTAATTCCCCTCTTTCAATGTCATTGCCCACCCATGAATTCCTCACATACACCCTACGACACTCGATCCCCCCACGCTCTCCATCCATGAATTCCACTTATCAAATCAACGGCTAAGATTGGTTCTCGCGATTCTCGCATTTTTATCGGTTCTCAATGGAACCCTCCCCTATATATATATATATATATATATATATATATATATATATATATATATATATATATATATATATATATATAGAGAGAGAGAGAGAGAGAGAGAGGAGGGTTCATGCGAGAACCGTTGTTAGTGCGAGAATCGCGAGAACCAATCTCGGCCGTTCCTTAGATATGGGAAGTATCATGGATGGAGAGCGTGGAGGGATAGAGTGTGGCAGGGTACATGTGAGGAATTCATGGGTGGTTAATGACATTGAAGAAGGGGGAATTGGACGGCTTAGATTGGTTCTCGCGGTTCTCGCATGAACTTTTGTCTATATATATATATATATATATATAGAATTAGGTTCAAGTAAAAAAAATGTTAAGGTACTAAATGTAAGGAGAAAGGAGAACGTGCCACGTGTCTTTTCTGATTAAAGGGTATTTTCGGAAGTTTAAAATTATCACTTTCTCTTCCTAAATTTACTGCCCACGTTTCTTTTGTATTTTCTCTCTCCCACGTTCATATACTCTCACTTCCCCTCATTTACAGCCAAACCCTAGTGCAAAGAAATGACAGCCGCCTCCTTCCCTGTGCACCCACCGTTGCTTGAAGCCTCCACCGTCGCTTGAAGACTGCACCGTCGCCTTGGATCATCGTGAATCATCCAACGCGCTTCTTTACTTGACGTCGCTGCTTTTTTATCGCCGTCGCTTCGCCTTCGTAGCCGCTGGTTTGCGCCGCCCCGTCGCTGGTTAAGCCGGCTTCGGTTTGCGTCGCCTCCATCCGTCACATATGTCGTCGATCACCGCTTCTGTGTGATGTGCATCCACTGGTTCAACCGCTGCATTTTCTTCGCCTGGACCACCACCGCCGCTGCCCTGTGCATCAGATTTACAGAAGTTTGCATCGTTTTTATTATGTGCATTAGACCACCACAGCCGGCGAACACCGTCGCCTGGACCACCACCATTGCCGGTGCACCACCACCGCCGCCGCTGTTTTCATGTTTTGTGCATCAGGTTTTTCCCTAAAGTATGCATCAAATTGTTGTAATGTGTGCATTAAATGAAATCTGTGAATCAATAGTGTATTATGTGCATCAAATTTTTGTATTTTATGCAGTAAATGGTTGTACATAAGAATCTGAGAGTTGGTTGATGGCAACAGACGTTAAAGTCGACTGGCCACGTTTTTATCTTTCTTTTTTTTTAATTTACCATATTAGCCTTCTTTTATTTTTTTAATTCCGAAAATGTAGTTAAAATTGAGACTTTTTTGTTTGACTTTTGGATAAATCCTGTGGTCCAGATTTCACCTTACATTTAGTAGCTTTATTTTATTTGTAGCAGATCTCAACCCTATATATATATATATATATATATATATATATATATATATATATATATATATATATATTGCCGACTTTAATGCGTCTCTGCTCAGTCGCAGCTAGAAAATGTATTTATAATTTATTATGACACGTTTCCTTCATCTTTAACTCCACGTAAACTCGTAAACACAAATAATCTCTATTATTGTAACCGACATCAGCGTTGTTATGTATCACTATAATATAACAGTAGCTTTTTGTCATATATAATATAATCCAAATATTATATATAATTCAAAAGCCTTATAACACATACCCTTTTATAGATTGGATGATAAGAGTGCTTATTTTACATCTCACTCTCAAGTTTCATTACTATATCTATCAATCGTCAAAATGTCAAAATATCAATTGTTAAAGTGTCAAAATAATTTATCATTTTCTCATGATAATTTTAAAGGTAATTTAGTAATCTACCATTTTTCACTTACTTTATGTTCTTTCTTTTCATGGGTATTAAATTATTGAAAAAAAATCTTATCAGTTTTTTTTTAGTTTTTTTTTATTTTGAATATCTTTATATTATTTTTTTATAATTTCATTTCCTTTCCTTTAATTCAGGGGCGGACCTGTGTTAATGGGGAAGGGGGCACGGGACACCGGTCTTTTTTCAGTTCGTAGTGTTAATTTTCGATTTTTTGAGACGGTGCTACCGGTAAATTTTCGGGGTGCAACCGGTGATGCCACCAAAATCAAAGGTAAAATGAAACTTTTAAAAAAAATGATAAAAAATAGTTTAATCTTTCCATTTATACGTTTAAGATACTTTAGTTTACTTTTAAAATAGCATTTTAGTTAACATGACTTCATATAATTTGTGTTTTGTTTTTAATTTTGGCCTTAAAATACCAAAACAACAGCAGAAACCTTGTTAATCCGACCCGATTAACCGGAAACCCGAGAAAAAACCCGAACCAGACCCTCAATTTAATTTCATTTTATTTTCGCATTATATGGTGCTACCGGTCAAAAAAATTCCTGGGTCCGCCCCTGCTTTAATTTGTTGTATTTCTTTTTTCTTTATATTTATTATAATACGACTTCTTTCACAAATAATAGTTTTTGTTGTATTTTTCCTGTTTTTTTACGATTTTTCTATTAACGTTTCCTTAATTATAAATTTGTTTCTTTTTTCTTATATTTGTTGGTGAATATATACTTGACTTATTTTAGTTTTTCTTATTTATTTAGTTTTGTTCAATGTAAAAGCATATATATCATTTCATAATACCAATTCTTAATTTTTTTTGAATGAATTCACAGTTCAGAACTTCAGATTGTGTTACATTCAGATAAAAAAATGGATTGATTCTACGTATCAAGTGTTTTCTTTTTCTTTTATTTGAAAATGTTTTTTATACAGACTAAACACGCTAAATGTTATTTTAAATTTAATACAAAAAACTATGCTTCAATAAACTTGATTTTAAAAATAAAATATCATCGTATTTTCAATCCTAACTGTTTATTTTTTATGCATTACTTAAGAGTTAAAATATTTATGTTTGAATATTAGTTTTTATATCTTATCTATTATTAACTTTTGTTCCCTCCGCTGCAACGTGCGTATCACACACCTTGTTATTTACATAATAATCTTAACATATACATTTAATTATCATCTACATCTTATCCAACTTCAAAAGCTAAAGGTAACTTCATGGGTGTGTAATGTGTTTGGCGGAATTAAGTAGTAGTTGTAGCTGATAGATGGAAGCTGGTAGCTAGAGCTAGAAGCTGGAGCTAGAAGTTATATATTTTATTTGTATATGTGTTTGACAAAATAACTAGTAACCGGAGGTGAATAGTATAAAATGGCAAAAAAAAAAAATCATGACAAACGAAGGAATTGTAAAACAACTAAAGAGTGTATTTAGGTAATTTTGTATATAAAAAACTTTTAGCTAGTTTTAAAACCTAATTCACGAAGTTTTTTGTTTTAGGGTTTTTCATTTACAAAAAATCTTTAAGTTTTTTTATTCGAACAAGATTTTAATTATTTTTCAAAACAAAAACTACTAGCTCAAAAAGTTTTAAAACGCCATGTACCGAACAAATTAACTCCATATGTAGTTTGGATAGTATAGATAAAAATCCTAGTGTAACAAAAGACTTAGTTAAAACATCAAATAATTGACCACAAGTTGAGATTAACCGAAGTTGGAACTTCTTACATGCTATTCTTTCTTTGACATAGTAAAATACTCTCCATGGGCTAGTGCGCGCCTTAAAGATCGTTAATAGGCTGACCGCTGATATATCAAAGTTAACAAGATTATGTAAAAGATAACAAGATTATGTTCCAATGATATATCAAAGAATATGTTTAACTGCCCCGAGTGCTCGTTAATAGGCTGATCACTGATCATTTGGGCTGAAAAAATATAACATAATAAAATAAAAGAGGGTGGATCTTGCCATCTTGGGCCGGGCAGTTTGGGCCGATGCAGCCACCTACATTACTCGCTCATATGTAAAGAAGAACCCAAATATTATTGTATTAAAATACTACCTAATATTAATTAATACGTTATACTAAATTTCATATATGGTTAAAAATATAATTTAACCTTAGATCACAGTGAAAAACTCAAAACAAAGAATACCAAATAAACTAGTACAATGAAAAAAAGATATCGCAAAAGCAAGTAGTAATACTATTTAGATATCTCAAGCCCAGTTCTTCAAGACAAATAATGTCCTCACTACCAATGATCATTGTCGCGAACACCAACGAATTGCTACACCCATCACTATTATTGACAACCACCAACATCGTCCATGACGATTGTCACCAACCATCATTGTTACCACCACCACCACCACCACTGTCACTCGTATCTACAAACATTGCCGTCTGGTCCATATCCACCAATCATTACCATCACCACTGGCCATGAACACCAGCACCCCTAGCCTCTAACACCATCATAAATCATTTAACAATGAAAACTTTTACATAAATAACGATTAATGTGTTTATTGATCATTTGATAAAAGTTCATTACATTTTCCGACAACTATATATGAAATGGAATCTTATTCTCTCAAAATTTCTTAAAAAATTCTATTCAAATTAAAGTATTATGCGAACCAAAGTACCCTTAAGATAACATACATAATCCAATGAATTATATTGATAATGAAATAGAAGTTTGAATAACATAACAATATTAATAAACAATATAATTAATATTAACAGTTAATCAGGGCAATAAAAATGTGAATAACAACGTACTTTTAATAGTTATTACTATTAATATAATAGATATGTGATAAGATATATGCTTTTAGTCGTATCTATTTTAAGTATTTTTTATACTCACGTACACTTAAAATAAACGTCATGTTAGTTATTTTATCATTTACTCATGAGTGGTACTATATCATATTACAAATTTTTTTTGACTTGTCGTCATACTCATAAAGTTAAAGCAAATATCAAAATCAGTACCACTTAAATAAGTGTGAATATAAAATAGAATTGCACATGTCATTTTTTAGTGAGTAAAATGATGAAATAGAAATAAATAATATGAATAAATAGAATTTTTTCCACACTTATTTAAGTGTTTACGAGTGTTGAAGCTAGAGATGAGCTTGATACTGGACCGAACCGATAAGTACCGACAATACTAAACAAAATTTGTGAATTTTTAATAGTGAATACCTAACCAAATTACAAGAATTAGTACCGGTTCTAGACCGGCTTAGTTCGAGAAAGTTTAAGTTAATACGCCCTAAAATCAGTATAAAAATTTAAAAAAATACCGAAACATAATTTTTTGAATTGTTAGTAACGAGAACCTGAACCAAAATATAAGACCTGGTTCAATTTGGAAAATTTATTCAATTTATTTTCTAATAAGATATATAACAATAATAGAGTTGTGTTGAATATAGTCTATATAAAAAGTATAGTTTTGAAATTTTAATATTCAATCACATGTGATTCAGTATACGAGACATGTGATTGTAAAAACATAACATGTGAATTACGAAATTACCACCCTGTTCAAAATTTTAAAATTCAATCTGAACCATTAATAAGGCTGATCCAAAACCTAAGATTAATCCCTCAAAACTATGTATTAAAAATGAACTATATTGAAACTTTCACAACAATAATAATTAAAAAAGTTATGTAGCGCCGTAGGCCGTAGCGGATGTGGGAAGGGATATCGGGGTTGTGTAAACGTTGCAACTTACATTTGCTCTGCCACCATCAAACATGGCCTCTACGGTTGCCGCCGCCGCCGCGGCCTACGACGATGCCGACCTCCCTCCTCGCCCTCTAGACTCAGTTCCAGTTGTTGATCTCAGCCTCCTTTCTCAATCAGAGCTCTACTCCCTTTCCCAATCTTCGGACTCTGCCTTCGATCTCAACCGCTGCGATGACGTCGTAATCCCCAAAATTAACCGCGCCGTTTTCAACGAATCCGCCGGTAGCCGTAAACAGACCTATTCTCGTCTCCGTCTTGCCTCCGCTGAGTCCTCATCGAAAACCACCAAGACTACCACCCTTCACCGACGCACACCTCACCTCCGGGCTTCCCTTACACATCCTTCCAACAACATTAATGATCCCGAGCAAGCGGAAAACTCTCAAATCATTCGTATGTTGAAACAACTATGCAAATCAGACCCGAATTTCCAGGATGTTGATCAGATTGGAGACGAAAATAGCCACAATTACGCTGTGCCTGAACTTTTGAACCCTCAAAACTTAGGGATCAAGAGAAAACGAGGGAGACCGCGAAAGCATGAGAATGTGGTTTTCATTCGTCCTCCCTCCGGCAAGAGACTTCGCAATAATACGGCAAAGAAGATTGTTGTATATGATAACGAGAGGGATAAAGAAATCGTAAACGATAGTGGTGTTGCAGTAAATATGGCTACACTTGCCGGATTAGAGGATCCCTACGGGCCGGAAATTAGAAGGAGGACGGTTGGAATGTCGACGGAAGACGAGTTGTTAGGGTTTCTGAGAGGCTTGAATGGACAGTGGGGAAGCAGGAGGAGGAAGAGGAGGGTTGTGGATGCAAGTGAATTTGGCGATGTCTTGCCTAAAGGCTGGAAGCTGAGTCTCTGTATTAAGAAGAAAGAAGGTCGTGTTTGGCTATTCTGTCGCCGCTACCTAAGGTTTGCCTTTTTTTCCCTTCCTTGGCTACATGTTCCATGCTTCACTTTAGGAAATCTCATTGGCTTTCAAGGGTAATGATTGCGAGTATAATGAATATTAGTTGATAGTGTCAACTGAGTCATAGGCTAAATGCCGATACATATGTCCCACTTGGTTAACGAACCACTCAGTAGAGATGCAATTGACGCAGAAATTAGAAAATCAAGGTATTATATCATAGTTTGAATGCAAGGGGATACATGAGTGTCCTATTTGCATATAATAGTGTGATATTTCATGAGAATAGAGAATTCAATGAATGCAGGAGAGTGTGATCTGGTCTTAATAAATGGTTCCATATTCTTGTTCGACTAATTAGGATATGAATCGCGTGAATGATAGTAGAATGATATCCAAGTAAAGCTTGTGGTGTTCTACTTGTCTCCGCATTTAACTAGTACAAAGCGTTCGATGGAGCAATGTACCATGTACACAATGTTATCATGTAGTTTTTGTTAACTTAGATCTTATATGTAAAAATCAGACCTTGGAACCATTTTTGGTCCTTTCAACATCATGTTGTTAATTTAGAAGCTTAAGTTCTTTTACATGATGAAAAAGACTGTTCTTTGACATAATAAATTATTTCTTTCTATTAGTCAGTTTGACTGACCATGATCAAATCAATACATTTCTTCATCATATGAGAAATTAATATGTTTCATTTTCATACTTTATTGTTGACCCTGCAAACACTCAAATTCAGGACACTTTAATCACTACATTTCATCGTCATGTGGGCATAGATAAGTGATAATCTTTGCATAATATTCTTATCTAGATTTTTTGTGTTCTTGACAAGTCAAGTATTTTGGATCATATATTAATACAACGAAGATATTTTGTATTTAAGTCATTTCTCTTGGAGGTTTGCCTATCCAACTATAGATAAGTGATAACCTTTTCTGCTAGAACAGTTGCTCATCATGGTGTGAGTCCTGTTGCAGTTTAGATAACATTTGTGAGATTTTCTTGTTGCCATCATTTATCATATAAAAATTTGAAACAAAGTTTAGGTATTAGCTTGATGTCAACGTTACTAATATAATTGCTTCATGGTTCTTACGTAATTTATTTTAATTTTAAACAGTCCTAGTGGTCGGCAGTTCGAGTCATGCAAGGAAATATCTACTTATTTGGTCTCTGTTATTGGAGAAGAAAGCTTGAATAAACCAAAGCCCGTGAACGTTAGCAGTTCTGTTGACCTGGCTTTGAAAGAAGCTTCGCTGAATGTAAGTTTGCATTTGCAAGTATTCCATTCGATCCTTTTTTTTCCTCTTTTAATCTTTTTTCAGTTTTATTGCTTTGTTTTTGTTTGCTTGACAGGATTCGAATTTTGTTATGCAAGAAGATATCAAAAGAGATGACCCTGTTGACAGTCCCTCATTATCATCATCCCCGTCACCATCGCTATCACCTTCACCATCACCGCCACCATCGCCTGTACCTCAAAACTGCGAGGGCCAAGTCACCTTGGATGCAATGGAGGTCGAAGTAGAAAACGATGTGAAAAATGACAAAATTGGGTCCCACGTGAATGTTGAAGTACAGAAAGTTGAGCCATCAGTAGCTCCACACGCAGAATTGGATGATCCTGTTTTAAATTTGGGTGGAAACGATGTTGTAGCTGAAGCTGATGGCACACAGTCCGGATTAGATAACAAGCAAATAAATTTGCATGAAGAATCCAATACAGATAATCTTGTTCATGACCTTAACATTGCATCTCATAGTAAACAAGATCAAGATACTAACACAGATAGAAATAGTTTACGTGAAGAATCCGGTGATAAAGCGGACAAAAACGGTATCACGAATGATGAAGTTTCCAGAACAGATCAAGCTCCTGATGTTGCTGTTTCTCAGTCTGAACTGTTAGATGATGGAGACCCATCGTCCATTGACGAAGAAAGCAACGAAAATCCTGCAACTTCTGGTGGAATGCATGTTAATTGTGTTGACGATAAGTCAAAATTTCCAAATGCACAGACTCAGGTGCACGACCAAGATAATGTTTCTGATACAGGGGTTATGTTTGTTGACTCTGCTCCTAATGAATCAGAGTACATCCCAAAAGAACAGACGGGCAGTGGCGGTAGCAGTGTTGGTGAAGATTTTGTTGGTACAGCTGCTAGTATTGAAATGCTAGATCCTGCATTTCCTGATACCGCACTTCTTAAAACCTCAAGCATCTCTGAAGAAAA
The DNA here is from genome assembly GCA_947179395.2 of Pulicaria dysenterica. Lineage (NCBI taxonomy): Eukaryota > Viridiplantae > Streptophyta > Magnoliopsida > Asterales > Asteraceae > Pulicaria > Pulicaria dysenterica. The sequence continues at coordinate 83,690,651 of OX359292.1, forward strand.
GGTTTTTGATCCAAACATGGATATGGATATTAATAACACGTCAAATGAGCTGATATCAGAAAAGGAGAAAGTTGTTGGTGAGTCATCATCATCATCTGGGTTTTTTCTTGGTCGTTTTGGGTTGGATAAAGATGGTGCAACTGTAGTCAAAGGTATTGATTCAGTCAAGCCTGTGAATAGTGAAACCGTAATTCCTTTCCAGAAACAAGAGTCTCATGAAACCTATAATAATATCACTAATGTAAATAAACCCTCATCTAGCTTAACAAGTTCAAGACTTGATGAACCATTTGATATTGGGACAAATGCTTTTGGCACTTATGGTTCATCGGGTATTTCTGGCATGAGTACTTTTCTGGAAGAAAATAAGAATCTGGGAAGTGATGTCTCGTTTTCAACTATGGAGGAACCCATGATGCAAATCAATTCAGGTAAATCAGAGGAAATCAAATTAGACGACTTCCATATTTTCAGAAACGATGAAGCGAAAGATAACGAATCAGAGGATGTTTTGGATTTCAATACAAAAAGCAATCTTGAATTCTGTTCACTTGTTCCATCTGAAAACGATCAAACATTTGAGTTCCAAGATTGTTTGTATGACAACAACATGGATGAATGCAAGGAAGAGAGCTCTGAAAGGGGATTGCTTAATCATTTCTCCGATGATATTTTCGAGAACAAAATGTATTCTACACCGTTAGATGGGCTCAAATTTGATGAAGATAGAGATCTTAACAGCAACGAATTAAGTCTTGCTTTTGGGAACCATAATGTTCCATCGAAAATTGAGGAAGCTTTTGATGTTCATACTAATTTGAGTATGGTAAATAGTAGTATGGTGGAGGAGCTTAAGGAAGGAAGAGGTTCAGTGGGTGGATTATTTAATCTTTCTGGTAATGTTAAAACTAGTAATTTTCAGAATTCATGGGGTGGGATTAAGCCTGATGAATTTAAAAACTCTGGAAATAAATTCACATCTGGTTTTGGAAGCAATGAAGTTGTACCTAGTGGTATGTGGAGAACTGGTGATGGGAATCAGCTGCAAGGTGGTTTATCCATCCCTTCACATTCACAGATCCCATCCCCGAGCTCGTTTCACTCCTTCAATATAATGTCTGAGAAGGTAATTTTAACCATTTTACCAAAAAACGTGTTCATTTTAACCATACAAACTCCTAAACTGCTTTCTTAGAAGTAAGATTGTTGTTTCAATAGTATAGTTGCTGTAAGCATACTGGATACATAAATCATTTAAAAAGAATAGACAAAGTTGAATTGTCACATGATCTGACCTGAACTTTGACGTTGTTTTGAAAAGATACCCATTGATACTTCGTCCATTATCTGTTTTTGAGTCGTTCCTTAGAGGAGGCAATTTGGATGGGTCAGGCGGGTTGGGATAGGGGTCAAAAAATGGTCTGGAAATCCCAGTTGGGTTTTATCGCCAAGAACACTTTTTGTCAAATTTTTAATTGTTTTCTTAATAAATAATGAGCGTGCTAAATCTGATTAAAAACATCATATTATTTAGAGAGCAATCTAATTTTTTTTAGTGAAATCATTTAGGAGGTTTATTCTAGTAAAACTATAAAATTACATCCCAATGTGACTTTTGACTCATGACCCGCTTCGGCGCTTCCTTATAAGCTAATTTCTTTTATTTTACATGTACAAGCAATTAGAGTAAAACATTACCTGAGTCCACCCAGGGGCTGAAATTGGCACATCTATGGATAATCTCTGATCTCATTAGTCGTAACAAGACTTGAAACAACCTTTTTTAAGAAATCTTGATTGATTATTGTTTTATTAACAGGCTGCAGGTGGACAGTATAGACTTGATGAAAGGTATAACCAAGGTTTTGGTGTGAGTGAACTGAGATCAAATAGACCTGAACCTGTGGAATTCAGTTTCTTAACGAGCAGATCTCAACATAGTCCACATCAACATCCACATCCACATCCACTTCAAGGCGATTCCAGGGTCTTCCCATATAATGCAGAAATGCATCAACAATTTGATTCCTCATTTTGGCTGGGAAAGAACACTATGATGCCAAATCCACCTGGAAGAAATCAGATTACGGGTGTTTGTGCATGGTGTAGAAATGAATTTCACCTCCCGCCCGTTCATTCTGGAACACAAGATGGAATTGGTTCTTTGTGCCCGTCTTGTGCACGGATGTCCGGGCATGTCAACATGTAGAATGAGTTGCCGATACAATTTCTGCTTTTAGTTGGGTTTATTCTCTCAAGAACTCAAGGTAACCTCTAGAGAAGGTATCTTTTGGACTAATTGCCTAGAAAAGGGAAGCTTTATTATCTCTTAAAAATGTAGGAACTTCTATGTTTTCTATTTTGTTTAAGTGGTAAACTTGACAGATAAGTGGTAAAGTAGATGTCATTTGGAAATTACCATTTTCGCCAACACCACCTATCCAAAATAGAGAAAACTAACGTTGACTAGAAAACAATCAACATCTGGTTTACCTGTAAGGGAGAATTATGAAGGCTAGTAGGCCACATACCTAATATAATTTTTGTAAGTTTGCACCTTATTAGGAGAGAAAGATGCTATATTACGAGATTAGAGACATGACTAATGAGGAAATTTGGTCACATGTTTTTCGAAATTAGTTAATTGCTGCTGTGGTTAAGCTTCAAATGATACAAGATCTCTGCAGATCGAGTTTTCATTCTTTACTTGCTCATCGAGTGAATTCATTTCTCATAATAATATGTGCAAGATATTCTTGTCATCAAATTAACCAGACAAAAAATATTATGCACAAGAATTAGCTTTGGATTCTTTGTACCTGGTGTTATTTACCTTATAATGACACAAGTCCCCCCCCCCCCCCCTCCCTCTCCTCTTCTTCTAACTTATTCCAATGGTCATAAATGTTGTACCTGGTTGTACTTGGCGATTCATTTTCAGAATGCTTGCTCTTCTTCTAACTTATTCACAGGTTAAAAGGTTAATAGGAAAGGAGGTCCAGATATGAATTTGGTAATTATGCTTCAAAAAAAGAAGAGTTCCAGATATGATTTCTTCTATGCAACCTTCCGAGGTTAACGAGAAGTCCAAATGGATCCTTGTCACTTCTCATTTGCTTCATGAAAGTAGAATAGTAGATTTGACTTAGTTTTTTACAAACGTATTTAGAAAATTATTTAGTTTGGACATCGAAATGATTCTTTCTCACCCATCGCATGTCTTCCCAAAGAGATAAGAATTAGAAATCTTGCTTTTGTTCATGATGGCAAATATACATATTCTATATTACGAGTATGAACGAATAACGAATTGTGATGGGAGTCTCCTTCCTTTATGAATGCCCTTATTACTATGGTAATAACAATATTGAAAAGGATCTCCCAAGTCCCCACCCAAGCAAATAAAATAAAATAAAACATAACCCTTAAACTAATCAATGTGTGTGTATGTACTCGTAGGCGAATCGTTCTATGTTGTGGCGGTGAGTAGAGATGAAATCTATCGATAGTTGGTGGTAGCCGACGGAAGCGAGAAGGGAGGACGTGGTGACACAATTCATATTGACTTAAGTCTGTAGTTTTGAAAATTGATGGTGGTATAGAGATGATTTGTGGGTTAGATTAAAAAAATGACTGGTTGAGATATAATTTTAGTTTAAAATTTTGAGTGTATAAGTTGATTAGGAGAAAAGGTATAAACCACTAATATAGTAGTAAAGACTTGGCTCTTGATTCTGATACTAGTTTATGGCTTACATCGTTCAAATGTTCTCAAAACTCGAGCATCTAAATTTCATCCTATTATGAAACTAAATCGAATTTATGATTGTAAGTTGTTTGATAGGGTTAAGGCGTTAAGCAAAGCAGGCCCGTCATGGGCACATCATCCATGATCAAATGTCATAGTTCCTTCGGCTATGGTCATCTCCCTCTCCTTGTCATGCCAATGACCCTCATCACGAGCCACTCTTTTTAACCATTGGATACATCGTGAATGCATATACTAACAAACAATAGGTCTAGTAATGATAGTCATAATGCGAGTATTTCTTGATGAGTCAATAATGACTAACATGACAGTTAATGATGATACTTATTATCGCATACATTCTAACAAGTACAGCTAAGTAACTAGCTATTGACCATAAAGAAGCAACTTGCACAGAGTCATAATATCTTCTTGCTGCTACCTAAATTCGGCTATTGTTTGCTCGATGGTAAACATATACATAACCAACAAACTAGAGAGGGCAGAGGAGGAACGACAATACTAAAACAAAAAAGACGACAAGATACCACAATTCCTATAATTAAGAAGAAAGACAGCATACAAGATTGGTCGATGGTCCAGAATACAAAACTCTAAAAGATGATAATCAACATAAATGCATACATGCTCACATGTACATGTACATATCAACAGTTACTATACAAGTACAGAAAGGAATATGGCACCCAGATAACTAAAAGGACTATTTATGTCCAAGACTGAGATTGTCGACCGTTGGATTAAGTTGGAGTGGATAGTAAGCATCAAGATTATCCAGTATAGCAGCGAGAGCATCTTCAAGCTTCCACCTTCTCGTATTTACAACACATATCACCTGTTTACAAGTCAAGAAATCTTGAAAACATATCGCTTTCGGGTATAATTTCAGATTTTAAGTGGTTAATCAAAATAAACTGTTTAAATAATCAGATAATTATAACCACTTACCCGGTTTGGGAAAGCCGCCTCCAATTGATTAGTTGGTGAGACTGTGGATGCCTTTGCAAATAAGAACTTTCTTCACCAACACTAAAACTAGAAGTTGAAGGGGACCAGACAGGCACCACACCCCCCTCTCTTTCCCTTGAACTCGTTCTAGAATTGTTCGAAGATTCAGCCTGTAAGCGGTTGCCATCTGGCAATCCGGTTGCAGCAATCCCAATATTATCCATTCTTGCCATTTGAGTATCTATTACACCTTCATTAGTTGGCACTTCAGCCCTACTATCTTCTGCTAGATTTCCAATATCAGAAGAAGATGATTCTTCTTCTACTCCCCTGAACAAAGATGTTGTCATACTGGGAACCATTTGATCTTGATAATGGTGGATTGTGGTGGTTGTAGGGGCGGTCCTGAGGATCGTTTCATCCATTTCCACTTCCATCTCCATACTTTGTGGGAAAGCTATTGGACCAGCAGCTTCTGATGAGTCTCCAAGGCCTTCTTCTAAACCATTTTCAAGAATAGCTCTTGAAGCAGCTTTGTGTTGCCACATTTGTGTAAGTGCTTCTTGTAGTCGGGATTTTGCTGCATCGATTTTGACTATGGGGAGAGGGTAGTTTGACCCAAGCTCGATTCCAGCAGCTTGAAGTACAAATTCTGGTGCATCCCACGGGTGATGGATCCATTCGGTTGGTAGTCTAGACAGCTCAGGCAGCCACCTTCTAACATATTCGCCATTTGGGTCGAATTTATACCCCTCAAACTACAAAAAAGAAACAAAAGTACTACAAATTAGCTAAAGTTCACATTTTTTTAAGAACTTTGAGATTATGGTTATGTTTGGCGGAAAGAGCTGGTAGCTATAGTTGGAAGCTGTTAGCTGGTAGCTGAAAGCTAGAAGGAGGTAGCTGGAGCTGGAAGCTGTTTATTTTATTTATATACGTGTTTGGCAAATTAGCTGCAAGCTGGAGCTTAATAGTGTAAAATGACAAAAAAAGGACAAATTTTAAAAATAGGAGAAATTATAAAACAATTAAAGAGGGTATTTAGGTAATTTGATATATAAAAAGCTTCCAGCTAGTTTTAAAAGCTACTTCAAGAAGCCTTTTGTTTTAGAGCGTTTTTGTTTTAAAAAAAAGCTTCCAACTTTACATCCGAACATGACTTGTAGCCTTTTCTTTTAAATCAAAAAGCTACCAGCTGCAATAAGCTTCAAAAGGCTCCATGCTGAACATACCCTATGCTATACTGAGAATAGAAATGGCAATCATACCTGCGGATTATCGATACGATCAAACTCACGGCCATCAGGTAAAGTACCTGATATATATTGCCAACCTAAAGCATCACTTTCAAGATCTGCATCCAAAAGTGTATCCCAAAAATATTTCATCCCCCATCTCCATGGTAACTGTAAAACCTTCACAAAGAAACTCGATACCACAACTCGAATCCTATCGTGCAACCAACCCGTTGCCCACAGCTCTCTCATCCCTGCATCAACCAACGGGTAACCTGTTCTCCCTTGTCTCCACGCCTTAAAATAACCTTCGTCTATTACCCATGGGAAGAACTTTAAATGCCCCAAAAGAGGCCTTTCGTGACTATACGGGTGGTTAAAACTCATGTACCTTGAATATTCCCTTAACCCGATTGATTTAAGGAACAAATTTACACTCTCTTCGCCTGCGGTGTTCCCTTCATTGGCCCAAAGGACTTGTTTGATTCTTACTAAGTGGAAGACTTTTCTTACACTAACTTCCCCAAAATGTAGGTGTGGAGATAGAAACGAGGTGGTGGCACTATCGGCTTTTCTGCGGTTCTTGGAGTATTCAAGTAATGGCCCGTTAATGAAAGCTGCGAGTGCCTTATCAGCATTTTTCCAACCGGGTGACCATGCTCGAGCAAGAAGTGCATTGCTTCCTTTCTCTAATTCATCCTCAAATATCAGTGGCTCTGATGGGCACTTTGATAAGTCACCTACAATAATGAAAAGCACAATCATAGAAGATAATAAGTTTGTTATGTGATTTTGAGCTTAAGCACTACTATGAAACTAGTTGTTTAATCCTGAATAGTTAGATAATAAGCTCATACAAAAGAGTGACCTGAGATTATTTTCTTAGGTGGGAGTTGTGGAGATTCGGGATCATAAGGCATACTGAGACACCGGTCCCAAAATTCTGTAAAGGTATTGAATGGACGGCCTTCATCGTCAAGAACTTCCCATGGTTCATACAGTAAATCTGCATTGAACGAACGCACTGCTATCCCATTATTCATTAGAACCTCCTTCATTCGGTGATCCCTAACGAGAGACAAAGGATCTGAAACACATGAAACAAATTTAAGTCAAAAATCAATGCAAACCTATAAAAGGGCCATTAGTTCCTAAAGAACAAGAGGGCTATTTAGAATATTATATAAAGCAGGATGTTTTAAGTAGGTGTTTGTATAATTGTATGTCTCATGTTTGGGTACACTAATCACTTCTAAAATGCTACATCCAAACGCCTCCAAACACACATTATTAGGCGATTATCGAATTCTTTTGAACTGGCAAAGGGAGATACTTTAACTGGATGTTATAACAATGAAAACCGTAGAATCGATTAAACCAAGTAATAGTAAATAAACATATTAAATATGAACTTAAAGATGTCAAATCTAAAGACCAGTTATTGAACTTGAAGCAAAATAAGTTTTAAGTTAGTAATAGTGTAACCTAGATCTCAAAACTTCTATCTTTTTTTAATAGTGTATCCTAGATCTCAAAACTTTATTCCTTTTTATAGGGGAAAGTTTGTCAATCCCAGATAAGCATGGAACCATAGTAGTATATATAAAAAAAGAAACATAAAATAATAATAATAAAGAATTAGGGGGGATTTAGAGTGAGACTGACCATATAAGTGATTAAAAAAGAGCTGAGTAGCACCAGTTGATTTGATGACCTCAAGAAGTGAAGAAACACTATCAGTAGATCTCTTGGTTATAAGAGAAGTACCAAGGTTTTTCAAAGATGAATCTAATAAAGCTAAACTCTGTTTTAGCCACCATCTTGAAACCCTTCCAGGGTAATAATGACCTTCTTCTTCTGGTGCCCATATGTACACTGCAATCACTTGACCTGCCCTCACACCAGCTGCTAAAGCAGGGTTATCTTCCACCCTTAGATCCCTCCTAAACCACACTATACTACACCCTCCTGACATCCCTTCAAATACTCAAAACACCCAAATCTTGATTTCTTGAAAAGCCCAAATCTTGATTTCTGAGAAAGCTCAAATCTTGTTTTCTGAAAAAGCCCAAATCTTGATTCAATCTTGAATAACCAAATCTTGATTCTTATGAAGCACGCTTAACCGTGGAATTCTGATCTTCTTTCTCTTGAAAAACCCGGAATTCTGATTTTCAAACAAGTACAACCATGTGGTTTCTAGGCTTTTTTGGCTATCCTACTCTGTTTTCTTGAAGTATAACAGAGTACACTAATTAATCTTATCTTGCCTTTTATTCCTTCCTTACCTCTCACTTGATCTTCACTCATGTGATCAAGAATCATTGTAGGCCATGAACACAAAAAGGCAGCATCTTTTTTCCTAATTAATAGGGTGGTTTTCAAGAATTTAATAAGTACTAAACCTAAACCTAATCAGAATCTTGGTTCCTTGGCTTTTCAATTGATCTAGGAACACCTAAACACACCAAGAAAGGGAGATGAAGGGGATGTGTTTAGCTTCAATGAGGTTAGGAGAAGAAGCTGATAGCCAATTTTCAGCCACAGGTTTGTGTTCTCTTTCCCTTCTTTCTTGGAATTTTGCTTTTCTGTTATAGAAAACTAGAAAAATAGTCCCTATAGTAATTTAATATTTGCATGTTTCTATATTTGTTAAAAATGCCTTTGCCATTTAGGTGCCCAAAAGCCTAGCCTCTTTTAGCCATTTGCAGACAAAATCCAAGATATGCCTGCCAATGAGTCCTAAAACTTTATTAAAAGTTTAGGTTATTCTGATTTAGAACAATTTAGGTTCGGCTACATGGCCGAATGTGCTAATTTTAGCGTTCTTTTGTTCTGAATACGATCCGTAAAAAAAAAATCATATTCAATCGAAAATATAGTATGTCTTACGAAGGGTATTGTTTTTCTAAAACCATATCTACCCTCTGTTTATAAACGCACACATAACAAGATAGAAGATTTGCTTTGTTCCAAACAAAAATATTTTCGTTCTTTTTTTTCTCTTAATTTTAAATTTCTAAATATGAGTGATTTACTTTCTAGGATGAACATCTTTAAACAAGAATTAGGTCAACTTTAACCTTATTAATTTTTCGGATATAGACTTTTCAAATATATTAATAATAAAAAAAATTTCTATAAAAAAAAGAAACATGCATGCTGATCAGTAGTTGAAGGACGATTTTGTAATTTACTATTACTACAGTACTACTACTTTCCTTCCTATTTTAAAGACTTTTTCATACTCTTTTTTATCTTGTAAAACAATACAAATCTGGCCCACCAAAAACAGATATAGATATAGTGCATTCTCCCTATCCTTTCTCTTTCTTTGCCAGAGTGGAAAATTCCAATATTATCAATATGATTATCCTCTTTCTAGCCAGGTTGTATGATTCATTCATTCATGTACCAATTTCATAAGAATAAAGACCAAAGTATATTTGATTGCTATCACTTACATGATGCTATACTTTATAACTTATTTAAATAAGTGTTATATAAGTAATGTAGCCGTTTAGTAATTTAAGTGGTGTGTAAGTATAGAAGTATGTGCAGTTTCTTTTTTCAAAAATAAATATACAACTGAATTGTATAAAGAGATCCATGTCTCTTTAATTAATGAAAATTTTATTTGTTAATTTATAATAGAATATAAATACATGTTATGATAGTGACCTACATATATGGTGGCAACGAAACAAGCAAGTGGTTTGTTCGACGTCGGCATTCAGTTTGATATTTTTTTGGATGATATTTTGATGTAGTTATCTTTCTAAAAAGTGTTATGTTGATTCTTAGGTCGTTGGTTCATGAATTTAGTCAAAGTCTTTGTGTATACATTATAGGAGATGATCTATAGACAACAATTAGTTGTTGTTTGGACTATCATATCATTAAATATATGGATAATAATAAATAATAGTAAAATTCTAAAGATATAAAAGTCACAATTGTTATACATGATAAAAACTTGTTGTGTGGAAATCATCTCCAATACTTTATTCTCCAGGTATGTTTTTTCTGCAAGATTTACTATTGATTGGTGGGTCGTATTGTTGATGAATATATCAATTAATCAGGCTTATTTTGTGTTTTCTCTATGATCGATTAACAAATGGCTAGTGAAGATGGAGATGTTCATGTAGCCAGAAAATCACCTTAATTACACAAATTCATAAATTAGATTTTGATTATCCTATATATATAGCTAGCTTTGTACTTGAATATGTATAGTGATACAACTCCAACTGTTTTTGTTAAATTGAATTGTACGGAAAAGGTCTTTCATCTGTGCATGGAATTAACTTTAGAAACTAAAAAACAGATTTGGCCAAATAGCTATTATATAATGAGACAAATTTTTTTTATTTATAAAACTAGTTTAAGGACCATGGAGGCGGTCAGACGTAAAGGTGGCGGTGGCGGTGGGAAGCCGAAAATTGAGGTGGTAGCCAAGGTGGGAAGGTTGGAATAAATGCCTTTAAATCATACAAAAACGTTAAACTACAACAAATCTTTGTAACTAACAATGCTAATTGATGTTTTGGCTTGCCATAGCTAGCTAGGTTAGCCATAATTCTAGGAATGCTAATTTGAGAATTGTTCATGGAAGCTTTCCCTTCAAGAACGAAGCAAAAAATGCAATTGCTCTACCAGGTTGTGTGCTTGGAACAAAGTGTCCAGCTCCTCTTATTGTCACAAATGTTAGGTTTTGGTATTCCACTACATATCCACCAACCTAAATACCATAACAAGATTTCCATGAATCATTTAGTTGACTACTATATTAGAAAGTTATAGAAATATGGATCAATCAGTAAGCTTTGTACCTCGCCATCATACATCCATGGGTACCATGGTGTCTTAACCGATGTTTGTAGTTTGTCAATATCATACTTACTTGTCGTCACTGGTACTCTTGCATCTGTATCTCCACTGCAAATTGAGTCATACATAGTTATAAGTTTTGTTATACACCCACTTGATATCAGAAAAAAAACCTTAGATTTGCTACCTGTAGATCCAAACACTAATTCCACTCCTCATCAGATCTTTAACCACTGGCAAGACTGTAAATGGCCCCTCCGTCCACTGGCTATTTATGAAATAACTGTTTTTTATCACAAAAAAGTGAAAAACTAATAAATTCTAAGCAACTTTAAGTACATTTTAAGGGATTTGATGTATGAGGGTTGGTATTACTTGCAAGATTCCCATTTTGTTGATTTTGCATGAAGTGATTGTTGCACTGCAGGAGTGTTCAAGTATTCATGGATATAGTATTCAGAGCATGGATCAAATCTTGATATCTGTTTCAATCATAAGATCGATACAATGTGAAGGTTTTTCCCCTAGATCGATATGCATTTATTTCAAATTGAACTTACTAAAGGTGTGTTATCGCTTCGTGGTAAACATATAGGAGCATAGATATCATAGATGTCAATGTTGCTCATAGCTTTAAATGCCTTCTTTTGATTGTTTCTGCATGCCCATGTTTTATTTGCACCCTCAGAAAAGTTGCACTTGGACATGATTCCTTCATGTATTTGATCCGAAATGATGGCATGTGTCCAAAGGAATTCATATATCCCTTTATTTGCTGTTCCTTTATCCATGTATGCATTTCCTAGCTGAAAATATCAACAAGAATTAAGATGTCCTATGTCTACATATAATTATAGAACTTAGAGAAAGATTCAAACTTACAGCAATTCCTTTGAGGTTAATGACAGTTTGATTAGTGATCTTGTTGTTTTGAAGAATTAATTGTGCAAGTTGAGGGATGTAATGCCCTGCATAACTTTCTCCCGCGATATAAAAATCTCTTGTTTTGTAATTTTTGAACCTTTCTAACCAATTTACCAGAAAAGTATAGGAATCCTTTGCTGTTTGTGAATCTCCGGTTTCATAATCTGAAGATGTGTTAGAATAAGAAAATCCTACTCCAGCCGGGGAATCCAGATAAAGTACATTTGCAACTGCAAAATAATGATCAATGAACATTATATGCTCTATTTCTTTCCTATGTCTATGTACATATATAGAGTCATAGACATGTATGTATGTATATAGGTTCATATAATGACACTGATGGAATATCAAAGGATAGGAAAAAATAAATCTTACTCATGTGATTTAAAATTTAAATACATGTGACACACATTCACTAGTACCTATATATCCATATTCCATGTAGAAGTGAACACTTTTTTTCTTGGTCCAAGGACATAGATGTGTTAGTGATTTTAGTTCAAAACAGAAGAGGGAAATCTTTGGATTATCCGAAAATAATATCTCGTAAAACCCGAATAGTTAGGGGCGAAAAATTACTTTTGAAAGGTGCTTAGACATGATCTAGACGATAATTCAAGTTGACTATTATTTGGTCAAAATTTCTCTACAGTAAGCATATGAGATTTACATTTCTTACCATTGTTCCATGCATATCTATTACGTGACAGGGTTTTATTATCAGCATTGACTCGAAATGGTCCAAGTTCCATCATGGCTCCGTTTCCAAAGGAGGAGCATCCTGGTCCTATGACAACAAATTCATAGATTTGTTTCATTTTCTAAACACTAACATATATATGATGATAGAATTAATAAATAAAATTCAAGAAAATGTTACCTCCATTGAGCCACAATACAAGAGGATTTGAGGAAGAGTTAGTTGGAGACTCTGTAAGGTAGTAAAAAAGAGCCTTCCCATTCTTCGGCTCAATAGTTACATACCCTGAGTACTGGTCAAAATCAGTTTCAGATGGTTGACCTGGCAATGCGGATATCTTGTCACCATCCTTCAACCCATCTTGTTGGCCCACATAGACCGGTGGGTATGAATGCTCCTCTGTTATATCTATATCACTAACATGATCCATTATAGACCCCGAAAAATGTTGAGCATTGATAATGCTATCGAGAGGATCAAATATGCCTCCACGAAAGCCATGAGTGGACACTAGCAGACTGAAATGAATTAACAAAAGTAATGCAGCCTTCATTATTTGAAGGTCTAGCTAGTATCTATTATATATTAAAAAGCTAATATACAAGAATTTATATCGCATAAGAATTATTGGGAGATATAATGATATGTGTTGTTGCATATATAAGGAAATTAGTTCAAATATTTTAGCAGGTGGTTACATAGAAATAATATTTCAGTAGTTTGTTGCATAGACATACTACATTAGTTAGGAACCATACCCTATATATGTCCTTATGCAGTTATGCTTATAAGATTTTTTTACTAAAAGGCCGGATGCCGCATATAGTCACGATTAAGTGATGAGTCGTGATCAATATATTATAAAGGATAACGGATAATATATCGACACATTAATACCATAGGAATAGACTTCATATATTTCTACAACCAATTTAAGAAGTTCTTTTGTTGCTTTCTCATATTTAGAGGGTTCATTATATTTTTGTGGAGTTTTAGTTTATATGTGATATTAGACGTTGTTTAGGATAATTACTGTAAATATCTAAAGGTATAAATACAAGTTTGTAAACAGTTCATCAATGTTGATTGATACTTGAAACCCTAGAAACAACAATTGGTATCAGAGCCATGTTAGGTTTTTTTATATACAAAATCTGCAGTTCATTTTTTTTTGTGCTCTTCGTAACCTAGCTTTCTCCTTCAATTTCTCGATTAGATTCCTATTATGTTAGAAAATTTGTTGCTTGTGTATGTAATTTTTGGGTTAATCGCATGCTAGGTTTTAATTAATAATTGATTTGAACCTGTTAGCATCGATTTTTTTTCATCTTGTTCCCGCTGCTGTCTATTCTTGGTTCCATAGTGCTTAAACAATGAGATGATGGAATTGTTTCTTAACTATTCAAAATCTATGTTAATCGACTACTAGGGCTTTAGTATTTGTTGATTTGAATTTGAATCAAATCGATATTCTGCTCGTTTTTTTTGCCCTAGTTTTGCTGTACCCTGTTCTTGAGTTTATGATGATGTTTCAGTGATTTAAAGTTGAAATTATTACCTGAACCATGTTTCATAGTGTTAATCTCTTGCTAGGGTATGGTTTTGTGTTGATTTGATTCACCGCCTCGCCATTGGTCTTATTCGTTGCCATTGTTGCTTGTCTTCACTACCTCGCCATTGTTCTTCGCCGTTTCCCCATCGCCTTGCCGTCTCGCCATCATTCTTGACAGCCCTCGCCTCCCGTCTCTCTGTCTCTAACAGCATCGCCATTGTTTAATTATGATTTTTTAAATTTTTTTAGTTTCTAGGATTATATTTGTTGGTTTAAGATCCGTTTTACTAAAGAGTACTAGAAATTTAGTAGAGAAGCTATGACAAGTGGTTTGAATTAAAAAATGTCATGAATATAGTCAATGGTGTGTGATTCTTTTGATGGTATGTGCAGGTGTGTCTTTTTATGATTATGTAATTCCCGACTGTTATTGTCTTTTGTGTTCAAGCTGGTTAATATGGGTTAGGCTATCCCCACGGAAGAGTTTGCTTGTAGAACACCTTTTTCGCATGCACCAATTGTCTCTGACACAAGAGCGACCATTAAAAGAGGGTCAGACTATCTCACGGATGAAATTTCTTATAGCACGCACCTAATTCGCCTTTACCAGATGAATTCTACCTTCTGACACAACTATTATTCACAGCTGTGTAATATATGAGCTGTCAATATATTCCTGACACAAGCTATATATTTTGATTTTTTAAATTAATCGGTTAGGAAAAAATAAATTTAAAAAGAGTTGCAAGAAACCCATCTTCTGTATATAGAATTCGAAACCCAGATCTTCATCAAACAAATACGAAATTCATAAACCCAGATCTTCAAACCCTTTATACTTATTCTTTAGTAATATTGAAACCCAGATCTTCATAAACCCAGATTTTCAAACACACGAAACCCAGATCTTCATAAACCCAGATCTTACGCTGTTCTACCGTCACCACCCAGATCTTACGGTGTCGGTTGAGATGCTCCGGCTGTGAGGTGATGGCAGGAGGGATGGTGGTCGACTGTTTGGAGATGGTGGGTGCGAAGGAGAGGGTTTTAGGGTTTCGCAGGTGGCGGTCGACGAGAAGAGGAGAGAGAGGAGAGAGGTGGTGCGGCGGCGATTAGGTGGCCGGTTTCTTAGGTGGTGATGGTGAGGAAGGGAATCGTGGCTAGGGTTTGGAAAGGGGAAAGTTAGAAGAATAGGAAGAGAAGATTGAGGGAGTCAACAAGTCAAAGAGAGAAAGGGAGGGGTGGTGGCGGTGTGGTGGTGGTGGTCGGCGATGCGGTGGTGGCGGCCGGCTGTCTGAAACTTCGGAGAGGGAGGGGGAGTGTAGAGAGAGAGACTTCTTGTTGTTTTCTTTTAAAAAGGTGAAATGTATCGAGTGGAGAGAGAAATATTTGTCACATCTTCATAAAGTAAGTTGTAACACAGCAGGTGGCAGCAATTGCATCATTTCTGTAACACTGTACTTTTTAAACATATACTTTACTGCATGCGGAAGGTAATTACATATAGTTATTTTAATTACATAATAGATACAAAAATATTTAACTTGTTTGATGTACAAAACTTCTACAGTGTTAATCCAAAATAGGCTCTAATAAAAAACTTTGACATCAGAGTTTGGTATGTCCACATTCCCAGCCCAAAGCATCAAAACAATCTAGTGGGGAATTAGCACAAAGCTAAGTGAGGGAACAAATATCTAAACATACACAAGGCAAATATGCCCAAACCAAATAGCTCATGAATCCCAGGAGAACCGGCGGTGTTGCAAGCACCTACAACCAAGGTCGGCCAAAACCAAGGTTTACCGATAGCCCAGCTAACAGTGATAACAATACCAGTCTTCTTGAGTACAATAAATGCACCACAAGATCTGATAAGTTACACCCCCAAGCAAAGGCCCAGACTAATCTGGTCTCCAAATAACATGTATATACAATCCAAACAAGAGCATTCCAAATAGGATATCATATCCTGTATATCCGAAGATATAAATCCACTCACCAAAGTCTTCAAAACCTTGGCACACTCAGATGACTAAATTCACCGAGTCTTCTCAGTTCCTGAGATTGAAGTAACCCAAGTCAGTATTCAATTCCTAATACTAATCCAAAATAGATATCATATCTAACCATGTTATTCATGTATGTACATAATAACATATATACATATTCATCATACAATAATCCCAAAGATATACAAATCATTAAACCCGATTGAATCCAAATCCGATCGAATGGTAATCCAAATAAATATCTAAATCCGATAATACCAAATCCGATAATATCCAAATCCGATGGAATGGAAATCCGAGTACAGGTATAAATCCGAGCAAAGGTTAGAATCCGATAAAATCACAATCCGATCAAATGTTTAAATCCGATAATCCAAGATTCCGATAAAAGAGTAAGGGCCCAAATCCGATAAACATGAAATCCGGTAAAAAGTCCAAATCCGGTAAAATGTTCAAATCCGATAAAATAGTTAAGGCATCAATGAATTCAATCGGATTCCGATACTTCTATCGGATTCCGAGTCATTCAAACCTCAAATCCGACAGAATCATAACTTCATGCATAAAATCTATTTCTAGCTTAAATACTACTGATTTCATGCATACAAGTTATATATGTTTCCAGAAATCATTCTAAACATATAATGAACATAATCTATCATCAAAATCTAACATACATTCATCCTAAGATCATCAAATCATCAAAAACAATCGGTATTCATATATATATATATATATATATATCAAACCCGAATGCATATAACATATAACATATGAATCCAGAATTCTAACCTTAAAATGATAACAAATAATCACAAGAAGGCAAGCAAGGTTGAAGTTTGATTTCTTTCTTTTCCTTTCTTTCTTTCTTCTCGGCCGAGAGCAACCCAAAGAACACACACAAACACACTTGTCTATTTTTACACACAAAGAGGTATGGTGGTAAAGTGGGTACCTATACCACCCACCGGCCACACCCCATACCCACCTAATTATTACATATTATTTACTAAAAAATAATAAAACCAAATAAGATCACCAATTTATCAATCATAACATATTACAATTAATTCACATAATCAAATAAAATCCCAAGATTAATTAACTTAATTACCTTAATTAATCTAGGCCGGTAAAGAGGGTGTTACAATTTCAGTCCTATTTCGCATTTGTTAAATGCGAATTTACTTTTGCTACCCACACGAATTACGTGGGCATAGCAGTACCCGGTTAATATACTGTGGATTCAAGTACGTATAATGTATTTATACATGGTTGCAAGAATGTGAAAACTTTTTCTTCATAAATAATATATAGTATTCGTGGTTTTTTTAAATTATTGGTATAGATCTTTGTTTTTTGTTGTAATTGTCTTAAAAAAAACCATAGAAAACATTCACTTTGTTATGAAATAAATCTTGCAAAGGTTTTATTATATTTACTTGGATGGTAGCATTACCGCATTAGTACCTTTGAAAGACCTCATTCATATCGCATCTGGATCCTTGATGGTGATCATTGAAGTAGTGTTGTTGGTTTCCGAATTCTCAATGATTCTGATTGCATAGTTCTCAACGACTTCAATTGGAGCAAAGTTTAACAAGGTAATAGTTTAATTTGACGAAACAATGAAATGTACAAAAATGTAAGTGGCATGCGTTTTTTTATATTCAAGGTTTTTCGAATTTGTTATGGTAACTGAATGGCTGGAAATTAATTAAATTTAGATTTGATTTAGGGTTTATTGATTTAGGGTTTAAATTTGGACGGATCTACCTTGATACCTCCTTGACAAATCACATGCCCTAGAAATTGAACTTCTCGCAACCAAAATTCACATTTTGAAAACTTGGCATATAATTTGTTTTGTTTTAGAATCTCCAAAACCTGCCTCAGGTGTTGATCATGCTCATCTTCTGTCTTCGAATACACCAGAATATCGTCGATGAACACAATAACAAACTTATCTAGAAAAGGTCTGCACACACGATTCATCAAATCCATAAATATGGCAGGAGCATTCGTCAAACCAAATGGCATCACCAAAAACTCGTAATGACCATATCGAGTACGGAAAGCAGTCTTAGGTATATCCTCCTCTGCTACCCTGACCTGATGATAACCGGATCGTATATCAATCTTTGAAAAGTAAGAAGCCCCTTGCAACTGATCAAACAAATCATCGATTCTGGGCAACGGATACTTGTTCTTGATGGTTCTCTTATTCAGATCCCTGTAATCAATACACATACGGAGAGTTCCATCTTTCTTCTTCACAAACAGTACTGGTGCACCCCACGGTGAAGAACTCGGACGGATAAACCCCTTGTCAAGCAATTCCTGAATCTGAGTCATCATCTCACGGATCTCAGATGGAGCCAAACGATACGGAGCTTTAGCAATCGGTGTGGTACCCGATACCAATTCTATCTTATACTCAACATCCCGTACAGGTGGTAACCATGGTAGATCATCTGGAAATACCTCTGGATATTCGGAGACAACACGAACATCGGTAACAGGTCGCTTCTCTTTCTTCACATCAATAGCGTAAGCCAGAAAAGACGCACACCCTTTAGCTAGAGATTTTCTAGCCTTCATATACGAGATGATAGGAAAAGAAGATCGAGATCTATCCCCACGAGCCACGACATGCGACCCGTCAGCCAAAGGAATAGTAATCAGTTTCTTATGGCACTGGATACTAGCTCTATGGTGACTTAACCAATCCATGCCTAGTACTAAGTCAAACCCCGGTATAGGCATCAGTAAGCAATCTACAGGCAGACTAATACCATCAATATCTATAAACACCCCAGTCACAGAAGAAGTTACAGGCACTAACTTACCATCAGCTACTTCTACTTCTAAAGGAGAAGTAATAACAGTAACAGGTAATTTCAGTTTGCCACATAAAGATACAGACATGAAAGATCTATTGGCACTAGAATCAAACAACACACGAGCAGGCACAGAGTTTACAATAAACATACCCGTGATCACATCACTGTCATCAGCAGCCTCTGTAACAGTCATCTTGAAGGCTCTCCCTTCCGCAGAAGGTGCAACCTTTCTCTTCTGACCTGTAGAAGACGATCCCCAGACATTGGCTACCCCCTGCCCCGTCCCCTTTTGCCTCGGTTTTGAGCATGCTCCAGCTCTATGACCCTCTTCGTGACAATTCCAGAAAACATTTGTTTTAAAATGACAGACTGATGGTTCGTGACCAAATCCACCACAAAGCAAACATCGTTTCGTTTGTGATGTGCACGGACCAGTATGACTAGCATTGCAGTGTTTACACTACGGATTGTTCTGATATGACCCCGAACCTTTCGATTTCTGATCACCCCGATGCTGGTTATTCTGCCACCTTCCCTTGTTTCCACTCTGGTTTCCCACAGACCTGTGCGACAACCCTTTCTCACGATTCAATCTCTCCCGAGCTTTCACGTCACCCTCAGCAGCTCGTGCAACAGTAAACGCCTGTACCAACGATGTTGCCATCCGGGTGTTACCCCTATATTCCGGCAACAGTGCTTGAACAAAATGATCTATTTGTGAAGGTTCATCTGGCACCCATTGCTTAGCGAACCTCAGCTTTTCGTTAAACTTTGCAATTAATTGATCCACCAACATCTTGTCATCCTGCGCTAGATCCATAAACTCCCGCTTCACCTTAGCCAAATCATAGGTATTACGGAATTGCTCACAGAACTTGGTTTGAAATTGATCCCAAGTAACATAATTCACCACTTCCCTGGATAGATGAGTTGTTAGAGAATCCCACCAGGTTGCAGCTTGACCCTTCAGCCTCCGAGTTGCAAAAATAACCCTATCGGATTCCTCACAATTGCAGGCATCTAAAGCCTTCACCATTTCCCTTAACCAGCTCAAAGTATCACTTGGGTTTGAGCTTCCAGAATACTCAGGTGGTTGGCAACCCATGAAATCCTTGTATTGCCCTTTCGGTTTAGAGCCTCCTAGAGTTGGGTACCATGGAATGAAAAAATTCTGTTGTTGTGGTTGGTGCTGCTGTTGGGGTTGTGATACAGGTGGTATTGTAACAAATGGTAAAGAACCAAATGGTGTTGACACTGTATTGAAAGGTGCAGCAAAGAAAACAGGAGGTGGTATTGACTGGGTAAATACAGCTGACTCTCTGGGCAGATGAGTGGTCTGAGTTTGATAAGAGAACTGAGTCTGATGTTGCTGCTGTTCCAACTCCTGAACCCGATCTCTCAAACTTTGAAGAGTATCTTCCAATTGCAACACATAGTCTTGCTGATCAGATTCATCGTTGTGAGAAATACCGGCTCTGTGGTGCTGCTCATTGATTGCAGTGGAGGACTGGTGATTTCTTCCGGGGGACGCAGGGGTAGTTGTCTGGTTCACGTTATCAGCCATTTGCTATGCTATACACAGCATCTCACCAATTGTTAGATATAATCCGTTAGTATAAACACTAACTACCCTCAAAGCTACACTACAAATTACCCACCCTGGGAATACTGGACTGACCAGAGCCTCGGTTCAAGTATTGCACAAATCATTCATGCAAATCCTCAAACCAGGGCTCTGATACCAACTTGTAACACTGTACTTTTTAAACATATACTTTACTGCACGCGGAAGCTAATTACATATAGTTATTTTAATTACATAATAGATACAAAAAGATTTAACTTGTTTGATGTACAAAACTTCTACAGTGTTAATCCAAAACAGGCTCTAATAAAAAACTTTGACATCAGAGTTTGGTCTGTCCACATTCCTAGCCCAAAGCATCAAGCTCACCAAAGATTATCTGCAAAACAATCTAGTGGGGAATTAGCACAAAGCTAAGTGAGGGAACAAATATCTAAACATACACAAGGCAATTATGCCCAAACCAAATAGCTCATGAATCCCAGGAGAACCGGCGGTGTTGCAAGCACCTACAACCAAGGTCGGCCAAAACCAAGGTTTACCGATAGCCCAGCTAACAGTGATAACAATACCAGTCTTCTTGAGTACAATAAATGCACCACAAGATCTGATAAGTTACACCCCCAAGCAAAGGCCCAGACTAATCTGGTCTCCAAATAACATGTATATACAATCCAAACAAGAGCATTCCAAATAGGATATCATATCCTGTATATCCGAAGATATAAATCCACTCACCAAAGTCTTCAAAACCTTGGCACACTCAGATGACTAAATTCACCGAGTCTTCTCAGTTCCTGAGATTGAAGTAACCCAAGTCAGTATTCAATTCCTAATACTAATCCAAAATAGATATCATATCTAACCATGTTAATCATGTATGTACATAATAACATATATACATATTCATCATACAATAATCCCAAAGATATACAAATCATTAAACCCGATTGAATCCAAATCCGATCGAATGGTAATCCAAATAAATATCTAAATCCGATAATACCAAATCCGATAATATCCAAATCCGATGGAATGGAAATCCGAGTACAGGTATAAATCCGAGCAAAGGTTAGAATCCGATAAAATCACAATCCGATCAAATGCTTAAATCCGATAATCCAAGATTCCGATAAAAGAGTAAGGGCCCAAATCCGATAAACATGAAATCCGGTAAAAAGTCCAAATCCGGTAAAATGTTCAAATCCGATAAAATAGTTAAGGCATCAATGAATTCAATCGGATTCCGATACTTCTATCGGATTCCGAGTCATTCAAACCTCAAATCCGACAGAATCATAACTTCATGCATAAAATCTATTTCTAGCTTAAATACTACTGATTTCATGCATACAAGTTATATATGTTTCCAGAAATCATTTTAAACATATAATGAACATAATCTATCATCAAAATCTAACATACATTCATCCTAAGATCATCAAATCATCAAAAACAATCGGTATTCATATATATATATATATCAAACCCGAATGCATATAACATATAACATATGAATCCAGAATTCTAACCTTAAAATGATAACAAATAATCACAAGAAGGCAAGCAAGGTTGAAGTTTGATTTCTTTCTTTTCCTTTCTTTCTTTCTTCTCGGCCGAGAGCAACCCAAAGAACACACACAAACACACTTGTCTATTTTTACACACAAAGAGGTATGGTGGTAAAGTGGGTACCTATACCACCCACCGGCCACACCCCATACCCACCTAATTATTACATATTATTTACTAAAAAATAATAAAACCAAATAAGATCACCAATTTATCAATCATAACATATTACAATTAATTCACATAATCAAATAAAATCCCAAGATTAATTAACTTAATTACCTTAATTAATCTAGGCCGGTAAAGAGGGTGTTACAATTTCAGTCCTATTTCGCATTT
The DNA here is from genome assembly GCA_947179395.2 of Pulicaria dysenterica. Lineage (NCBI taxonomy): Eukaryota > Viridiplantae > Streptophyta > Magnoliopsida > Asterales > Asteraceae > Pulicaria > Pulicaria dysenterica. Next base: position 83,712,966 of record OX359292.1, read on the forward strand.
GTTAAATGCGAATTTACTTTTGCTACCCACACGAATTACGTGGGCATAGCAGTACCCGGTTAATATACTGTGGATTCAAGTACGTATAATGTATTTATACATGGTTGCAAGAATGTGAAAACTTTTTCTTCATAAATAATATATAGTATTCGTGGTTTTTTTAAATTATTGGTATAGATCTTTGTTTTTTGTTGTAATTGTCTTAAAAAAAACCATAGAAAACATTCACTTTGTTATGAAATAAATCTTGCAAAGGTTTTATTATATTTACTTGGATGGTAGCATTACCGCATTAGTACCTTTGAAAGACCTCATTCATATCGCATCTGGATCCTTGATGGTGATCATTGAAGTAGTGTTGTTGGTTTCCGAATTCTCAATGATTCTGATTGCATAGTTCTCAACGACTTCAATTGGAGCAAAGTTTAACAAGGTAATAGTTTAATTTGACGAAACAATGAAATGTACAAAAATGTAAGTGGCATGCGTTTTTTTATATTCAAGGTTTTTCGAATTTGTTATGGTAACTGAATGGCTGGAAATTAATTAAATTTAGATTTGATTTAGGGTTTATTGATTTAGGGTTTAAATTTGGACGGATCTACCTTGATACCTCCTTGACAAATCACATGCCCTAGAAATTGAACTTCTCGCAACCAAAATTCACATTTTGAAAACTTGGCATATAATTTGTTTTGTTTTAGAATCTCCAAAACCTGCCTCAGGTGTTGATCATGCTCATCTTCTGTCTTCGAATACACCAGAATATCGTCGATGAACACAATAACAAACTTATCTAGAAAAGGTCTGCACACACGATTCATCAAATCCATAAATATGGCAGGAGCATTCGTCAAACCAAATGGCATCACCAAAAACTCGTAATGACCATATCGAGTACGGAAAGCAGTCTTAGGTATATCCTCCTCTGCTACCCTGACCTGATGATAACCGGATCGTATATCAATCTTTGAAAAGTAAGAAGCCCCTTGCAACTGATCAAACAAATCATCGATTCTGGGCAACGGATACTTGTTCTTGATGGTTCTCTTATTCAGATCCCTGTAATCAATACACATACGGAGAGTTCCATCTTTCTTCTTCACAAACAGTACTGGTGCACCCCACGGTGAAGAACTCGGACGGATAAACCCCTTGTCAAGCAATTCCTGAATCTGAGTCATCATCTCACGGATCTCAGATGGAGCCAAACGATACGGAGCTTTAGCAATCGGTGTGGTACCCGATACCAATTCTATCTTATACTCAACATCCCGTACAGGTGGTAACCATGGTAGATCATCTGGAAATACCTCTGGATATTCGGAGACAACACGAACATCGGTAACAGGTCGCTTCTCTTTCTTCACATCAATAGCGTAAGCCAGAAAAGACGCACACCCTTTAGCTAGAGATTTTCTAGCCTTCATATACGAGATGATAGGAAAAGAAGATCGAGATCTATCCCCACGAGCCACGACATGCGACCCGTCAGCCAAAGGAATAGTAATCAGTTTCTTATGGCACTGGATACTAGCTCTATGGTGACTTAACCAATCCATGCCTAGTACTAAGTCAAACCCCGGTATAGGCATCAGTAAGCAATCTACAGGCAGACTAATACCATCAATATCTATAAACACCCCAGTCACAGAAGAAGTTACAGGCACTAACTTACCATCAGCTACTTCTACTTCTAAAGGAGAAGTAATAACAGTAACAGGTAATTTCAGTTTGCCACATAAAGATACAGACATGAAAGATCTATTGGCACTAGAATCAAACAACACACGAGCAGGCACAGAGTTTACAATAAACATACCCGTGATCACATCACTGTCATCAGCAGCCTCTGTAACAGTCATCTTGAAGGCTCTCCCTTCCGCAGAAGGTGCAACCTTTCTCTTCTGACCTGTAGAAGACGATCCCCAGACATTGGCTACCCCCTGCCCCGTCCCCTTTTGCCTCGGTTTTGAGCATGCTCCAGCTCTATGACCCTCTTCGTGACAATTCCAGAAAACATTTGTTTTAAAATGACAGACTGATGGTTCGTGACCAAATCCACCACAAAGCAAACATCGTTTCGTTTGTGATGTGCACGGACCAGTATGACTAGCATTGCAGTGTTTACACTACGGATTGTTCTGATATGACCCCGAACCTTTCGATTTCTGATCACCCCGATGCTGGTTATTCTGCCACCTTCCCTTGTTTCCACTCTGGTTTCCCACAGACCTGTGCGACAACCCTTTCTCACGATTCAATCTCTCCCGAGCTTTCACGTCACCCTCAGCAGCTCGTGCAACAGTAAACGCCTGTACCAACGATGTTGCCATCCGGGTGTTACCCCTATATTCCGGCAACAGTGCTTGAACAAAATGATCTATTTGTGAAGGTTCATCTGGCACCCATTGCTTAGCGAACCTCAGCTTTTCGTTAAACTTTGCAATTAATTGATCCACCAACATCTTGTCATCCTGCGCTAGATCCATAAACTCCCGCTTCACCTTAGCCAAATCATAGGTATTACGGAATTGCTCACAGAACTTGGTTTGAAATTGATCCCAAGTAACATAATTCACCACTTCCCTGGATAGATGAGTTGTTAGAGAATCCCACCAGGTTGCAGCTTGACCCTTCAGCCTCCGAGTTGCAAAAATAACCCTATCGGATTCCTCACAATTGCAGGCATCTAAAGCCTTCACCATTTCCCTTAACCAGCTCAAAGTATCACTTGGGTTTGAGCTTCCAGAATACTCAGGTGGTTGGCAACCCATGAAATCCTTGTATTGCCCTTTCGGTTTAGAGCCTCCTAGAGTTGGGTACCATGGAATGAAAAAATTTTGTTGTTGTGGTTGGTGCTGCTGTTGGGGTTGTGATACAGGTGGTATTGTAACAAATGGTAAAGAACCAAATGGTGTTGACACTGTATTGAAAGGTGCAGCAAAGAAAACAGGAGGTGGTATTGACTGGGTAAATACAGCTGACTCTCTGGGCAGATGAGTGGTCTGAGTTTGATAAGAGAACTGAGTCTGATGTTGCTGCTGTTCCAACTCCTGAACCCGATCTCTCAAACTTTGAAGAGTATCTTCCAATTGCAACACATAGTCTTGCTGATCAGATTCATCGTTGTGAGAAATACCGGCTCTGTGGTGCTGCTCATTGATTGCAGTGGAGGACTGGTGATTTCTTCCGGGGGACGCAGGGGTAGTTGTCTGGTTCACGTTATCAGCCATTTGCTATGCTATACACAGCATCTCACCAATTGTTAGATATAATCCGTTAGTATAAACACTAACTACCCTCAAAGCTACACTACAAATTACCCACCCTGGGAATACTGGACTGACCAGAGCCTCGGTTCAAGTATTGCACAAATCATTCATGCAAATCCTCAAACCAGGGCTCTGATACCAACTTGTAACACTGTACTTTTTAAACATATACTTTACTGCACGCGGAAGCTAATTACATATAGTTATTTTAATTACATAATAGATACAAAAAGATTTAACTTGTTTGATGTACAAAACTTCTACAGTGTTAATCCAAAACAGGCTCTAATAAAAAACTTTGACATCAGAGTTTGGTCTGTCCACATTCCTAGCCCAAAGCATCAAGCTCACCAAAGATTATCTGCAAAACAATCTAGTGGGGAATTAGCACAAAGCTAAGTGAGGGAACAAATATCTAAACATACACAAGGCAATTATGCCCAAACCAAATAGCTCATGAATCCCAGGAGAACCGGCGGTGTTGCAAGCACCTACAACCAAGGTCGGCCAAAACCAAGGTTTACCGATAGCCCAGCTAACAGTGATAACAATACCAGTCTTCTTGAGTACAATAAATGCACCACAAGATCTGATAAGTTACACCCCCAAGCAAAGGCCCAGACTAATCTGGTCTCCAAATAACATGTATATACAATCCAAACAAGAGCATTCCAAATAGGATATCATATCCTGTATATCCGAAGATATAAATCCACTCACCAAAGTCTTCAAAACCTTGGCACACTCAGATGACTAAATTCACCGAGTCTTCTCAGTTCCTGAGATTGAAGTAACCCAAGTCAGTATTCAATTCCTAATACTAATCCAAAATAGATATCATATCTAACCATGTTATTCATGTATGTACATAATAACATATATACATATTCATCATACAATAATCCCAAAGATATACAAATCATTAAACCCGATTGAATCCAAATCCGATCGAATGGTAATCCAAATAAATATCTAAATCCGATAATACCAAATCCGATAATATCCAAATCCGATGGAATGGAAATCCGAGTACAGGTATAAATCCGAGCAAAGGTTAGAATCCGATAAAATCACAATCCGATCAAATGTTTAAATCCGATAATCCAAGATTCCGATAAAAGAGTAAGGGCCCAAATCCGATAAACATGAAATCCGGTAAAAAGTCCAAATCCGGTAAAATGTTCAAATCCGATAAAATAGTTAAGGCATCAATGAATTCAATCGGATTCCGATACTTCTATCGGATTCCGAGTCATTCAAACCTCAAATCCGACAGAATCATAACTTCATGCATAAAATCTATTTCTAGCTTAAATACTACTGATTTCATGCATACAAGTTATATATGTTTCCAGAAATCATTCTAAACATATAATGAACATAATCTATCATCAAAATCTAACATACATTCATCCTAAGATCATCAAATCATCAAAAACAATCGGTATTCATATATATATATATATATATATATCAAACCCGAATGCATATAACATATAACATATGAATCCAGAATTCTAACCTTAAAATGATAACAAATAATCACAAGAAGGCAAGCAAGGTTGAAGTTTGATTTCTTTCTTTTCCTTTCTTTCTTTCTTCTCGGCCGAGAGCAACCCAAAGAACACACACAAACACACTTGTCTATTTTTACACACAAAGAGGTATGGTGGTAAAGTGGGTACCTATACCACCCACCGGCCACACCCCATACCCACCTAATTATTACATATTATTTACTAAAAAATAATAAAACCAAATAAGATCACCAATTTATCAATCATAACATATTACAATTAATTCACATAATCAAATAAAATCCCAAGATTAATTAACTTAATTACCTTAATTAATCTAGGCCGGTAAAGAGGGTGTTACAATTTCAGTCCTATTTCGCATTTGTTAAATGCGAATTTACTTTTGCTACCCACACGAATTACGTGGGCATAGCAGTACCCGGTTAATATACTGTGGATTCAAGTACGTATAATGTATTTATACATGGTTGAAAGAATGTGAAAACTTTTTCTTCATAAATAATATATAGTATTCGTGGTTTTTTTAAATTATTGGTATAGATCTTTGTTTTTTGTTGTAATTGTCTTAAAAAAAACCATAGAAAACATTCACTTTGTTATGAAATAAATCTTGCAAAGGTTTTATTATATTTACTTGGATGGTAGCATTACCGCATTAGTACCTTTGAAAGACCTCATTCATATCGCATCTGGATCCTTGATGGTGATCATTGAAGTAGTGTTGTTGGTTTCCGAATTCTCAATGATTCTGATTGCATAGTTCTCAACGACTTCAATTGGAGCAAAGTTTAACAAGGTAATAGTTTAATTTGACGAAACAATGAAATGTACAAAAATGTAAGTGGCATGCGTTTTTTTATATTCAAGGTTTTTCGAATTTGTTATGGTAACTGAATGGCTGGAAATTAATTAAATTTAGATTTGATTTAGGGTTTATTGATGATATGAATTTGTCTGTTAAAAAAAATTTTAGATTTGATTTGACTGTTTATATTAAGATAAAAATTAAATGAAGTACTTTCATATGTTTTGTGTAAACATGTAGATGGTAACCGAATGCAATGGTTGGACAATTAAGCAAATTACCTTTCCATGGTTAGAAGAATAATTTCTATTTGTTTATTCCATGATTTGATTTTTCATAAAATTACTTCTTACTGTTTGGAATATTGTTGCATCTTGTAATTATCTAATGTGAATGGAGATATGCTTCGATCATTTCTAATTCTAAAACAAATATCATAACTTTTAATGTTATTGGTTTGAAGAATGAACGTGTTAACCTTACTATATTCAACTATCTGAGTTGAAGCCCACTCAAGCAATTGATTTAATTTCCCACTTTTCATTTAATTGTGAATTATACGGATTAAACGAGCACTATACAATGCACTCCATATAATTTCCTAGCTTAAATTAAGAGTAGGTATTATGATCGCTTCAAAATATTTAAAAATTAAGAGATTAAGCATTTGGTATAAATATTTTTATAATGTACTATAGATTTGTATAAATAAATTTAACCGGGGTTTTAATGTATCGAAATTTAGGTATTTTTAATAGAAAAAAGTGTTGGGTTTTAATAATGTTAATTAAATTAAAAAACACACAAATATGAGATTAAATTTTACCATGTTATTGGCCCCTTGGATAATTACGTTTTAAGCCCATCTAATTACATTTTAAGCCCATCTAATTACATTTTAAGCCCATCCTCGTTTAGTCAATACCCATTACCCACTAGCTGACTAGCTTGGTTTCAACATTGAAGGGCAACAACCCAACATATATTATAGATAAAATCATTAATCTTATCTTTCTAATGAATATCACCATGCGTATATTCTTATTATAATACAATAGATAGATTATAGTTTTCTAGAATATACAAAATCTAATTGGTGATGTACCAGTGACTTGTCACAAAGTCTAAAGTCAAAGGTCAAAATTGTGATATCAGGTATGTTGGAAAGGTCCCTCAAGTAATAATATTGGATACCAAAGTTGTGTAAAATAGCAGCTAAAACTCAACTAATCGCATGTTTTACACTTGCAATAACTTCAACAACAACTATTAGACAATGTCAAAGTTAATAAGGTGCAAGTTTGGCGTTCTTGAAAGTTAGCTCGCATCAATTGCAAGACGCTAATTGTCCTCAAACTCTGTCACATCAAAATTAGGAAGCTATTTATTGGTGGCCTAAAACCTTGCTTCATTTCTTTTTTGGGAAAATTATATTTCTATTTACTAAATCTTTTGACTTCATTTTTCCATCCACTAGATATCTAATAGTATCTTATGTCCTTAATTGTGTTCATTCTATTTAGTGAAGTTATGTGTTCATATGACATTAGTAACAGACTAGGGCACATTCTTTAGCTACCCTTGATGTACAAATTGTTTATAATTAATCCTAATTCATGGAAGCTTTCATTATACATTTAACACTGTACTCTTGGCCGTGTTATACATCTCACGTACATAACATACATACTTTCAAGATTGACATCATTCTGTGTTGATTGCTTCGTTAATGATTGATACTTGATACCACACGTCATACAATTGGTATTAGAACGAAAGAGTGAATCAAAAGGTAATTTTTGATCTGTTTTTGGGCGAGTTCTTATTCGATAGAAGGTAACCGCCGTTGCCTTCAATAGGGTCCCAATTATCCTTCGTTTTTGGTGTTTGATTTAAATTGATCATTGGGAATGTTGAGTTTGGGGTTTATTTGAAGATTAAGATTGATATCATTTGATTTGGTTGAGTATTGAAGAATTAGAATCGAATTACAGGCTCAAAGATTTTCTCGCCATTGTTCAATCTCCTTGTCGTGCCATTCCCTCTTCTCCATGCCATGCTGCTTCACCTTGCCATTCCCACTTCGCCAAGCCATAATACTTTGCCTAGCTATTTCCTCTTTGCCAGTCCAGCTCTCCTCATCAAGCCATCTTGCTTCGCCATTTGCCTCTCCTTGCCAAGTCATCTTGCTTCGACATCTGATTCTTGCCATCCGCCATCTAAGAATCCTCATCAAGCCATCTTCAAATCAAACCAATTTATTTGCATATTGTAGTTTTTTCTATTCACCTTTACTATTCACTTGATGATCCAAATTCAAGTATCACGTTTTTTCAACAATGTTAAAAGAGATTGTCTATCTAGGTTCAGACACCAACCCTCCCGTTCTATTTTATTCAAAGAAAATTAATCTTCACGGAGGATTCTTTTTTTGAATAATTGGAAACAATAGAAAATGCAAAAAGATCATGTCGCTTTTTGTCATCGGTGCATTGGTTGGTAGGTTTTGGTTCTTCTGTTTCCAGTAAAGGAGGTTTATTGTTTAAGCGAGCAACAACTATTCTCATTAGCTTTGCTGGTCCTTCTTTAATTGAGGCTGCTCTGGTTCTCGTCTTCTTTCATGCACTAATTGAGTCTGGAGCAAAGTGTGATATCATTTTTTTCTTTCTAGGACACTTATGAGTCATTTGCCTATCTTTATGACGGTGCAAAGAACATCTTGAGTAATTTAATAATATTTACAATTCTAACATCATACCAATGTTGAACGTATGTCATATAGTTTATTTTTAGAAGATGGTGTTAACAGGTATTCTATGTGATCCCAGTGTTACATCTAATACTATTAGTGATATATTATTCTGGTCAAGACAAAGATAATTGAGTTTATTATTTCCAAATGCATGATGATAATGAAAATCCTTACCATCATAAGGGGTAGATATGACATATAGAGTGCACATATATGTATTCATTTTTTTAGATGTTACCTAAAAAAAGAGACAAGAGAATAGCTAACAAAGCTTCAAAGAGGGCAAGAAGTGCTATGAAATGAAAATAGTTAATGGGCATGCAATGGACATCTAAAAGACATTAGAGCTTGTCCATAGTTTGACCTCATTTCTCTCATTTGGCTCGCTATGAAATGAAAATATAGGATTTAAGGCATGCTACTTGTTTGTTTTGCGCTTGTTAGGCCTTCCGTTATGGGCGACTCGGAGAGGGCGAGCTCCATGCGAGTGAGTGGCGAGCTCGCGAGCTACACCACCTCGGGTGGTTGGCGACTCGCGCGGGTAGGAGGGCTCCGGGTCTCAGAACTCGCTGCGTAGGTCGAAGCAATTCACCCCCCCTCCAACGGCTACTTTTGCAAACGGCTATTTTTTTTTTATTTTTATTCTTTAATTTATCACTATATAAACCTCATTCATTCCAATAATTTTATATCATTTTACACATTCTTTTCTCTCTATTTTCTCTCTATCTCTCTCATTTTTATATTTTTTAAATATGTATTCACCAACTGAGTCAATAAACACTGAAGATTTTATGGATCGTCAACGTACGATTGCAATTGCCGTTGCGACAGAAGCGGTCCGCCTAATTTGTGGTGACGACGAAGAAACCTCGAGTAGACAAAGAAGAAGGCCGGCAAAAGATAGAAATCATATTGAAGGACACGAGATGCTATTTCGCGACTACTTCAGTGAAACCCCGGTATATGACGATGAAATGTTTAGACAGCGGTTTCGGATAAGCAAACGCCTATTCACACGTATTGTTTATGATCTCGAGCGAAAGTATGAATTTTTCAAGTTGGGATGGGACGCAAGAGGGCGGAAAGGGTTTTCGCCGATACAAAAGTGTACTTCTGCTATCCGACAATTAGCATACGGGACCGCTGCCGATTCTCTTGACGAGTACTTGAGGATGTCGGAGAAAACATCACGGGATTGCATATACACTTTTTGCGAAGATATCATTCATCTCTATAAAAGAAAATACTTACGCAAACCTACTTATAATGATGTTCATACATTGTATGCCTCCCATGAGGCCAAACACGGCTTTCCCAGCATGCTTCGTAGCATAGACTGTACTCATTGGGCTTGGGCAAATTTCCCGAATGCATGGAGAGGTCAATATATGAGAGGCGACCATGAGCGACCGACAATTATGCTAGAGGCGGTGGCATCTCACGATTTGTGGATCTGGCATGCATTCTTTGGTGTTGCCGGTTCCAATAACGACATCAACATTCTCAACCAGTCGCCAATATTCAACGATGTGTACGACGATGAAGCTCCTGATTGCCCATTTGAGGTGAATGGAGTAGAGTACAAACACGGATATTACCTTGCCGATGGGATATATCCAGATTGGGCAACATTCGTCAAATCATTTACATTCCCACAAGACGAGAAAAGGAAAAAGTTTAAGACTCGGCAAAAATCGGCAAGAAAAGACGTTGAACGGGCTTTTGGTGTGCTTAAACAACGTTGGCATATTCTTCACAACCCAGCACGACCATGGACTCCGGCACGGCTAAGAAATATTATGTACGCGTGCATAATATTACACAACATGATTCTTGAAGACGAAGGAAATGCGATTTATGATTTCGATGATGACAACCTTGTAGCGGATCATATCGAAGCACATATCAGTGAGGAACAACGGGCAGAAAACGTTCGACAAGTCAATAACCGGGAGACTCATATCAACCTTCGGCCAGACTTGGTCGAACACATTTGGAGTATTCAAGTACCCGAGAATGAAGACTAGTTGAAAAAAAATTATGTACTTTTTATTTATTTTTTATTTTCGTATTTTTAGGATTTTAAATTATGTAATTTTTTTTTTTATTATCATCGTATGAAATTTTAAATTATGTAACTTTTTTTTAAAATTATTAATGAAAAAAAATATTTAGTTTAATAATGGTTTATTTAATATAAAAATAAAATAAAAAATGGGGGAAAGGGGAAAGGGGAAAGGGAAAAGGGAAGGTATAACGGGTGTAGTGAGTAAGGGAAAGGAAAGGGGAGAGAAAATGATGTGGCGCTAATGTGGTAGTGGGTAAGGAAAGGAGAAAGGGGGAGTATAATGGATAGCCTTAAGGTTGTGTTTAAATCTTTATATTCTCCTATATAGTTATGTTTTGATTTTCTTATTTGGCAACGTGTGTGAAAATATAATGACCAAATGTAAAATTGTTGTCATATCTAACATAACTTTCTTTTGTACCTAAAATAAAATTAACTTTATTTTTATACCTGATCTTAAAAATTAATTGTAATTTGTATTATAAAACAAAGTTGATTAAATACATTTACAATTTTTTTTACGAATAACATAGTTTATTATAGTTTGGTTTAGGGTTTAGTATCGAAGTTGTCACCTTTTGCTATTGTATATACATAATTTTTAAAACTATCATTTAGTGTATCCAAATTCCTATAACTAACATTTAATGTATCTAACTTGTATAGCAGGTTGTCCGCTGACGTGTCACCGGTTTTGATGGTGTGGCATCTTACTTGGATGCTGACATGTAATTTCTCTATTTAAAAATAATTGAAAATATAATAATAATATTATAAATAATAATAATAACAACAAGATTACAAATCGATTCAACTCTCAAGATTCAAAGAATTTGATTTGGGGTTCTCACGCGATTACATATCTAATTGAGGTTCTCATGCGTTCATCTATCATCACCTTGGTATGAAATCGATTCTCAAACGATTACAAATCGTCTTCATCTTCAAAAGGTGTTCGTTTAGGGTAACTTCCAATTTAGGGTTCATCGGCAATATCGATTTTGGGTAACTTTCGATTCTTGCTTTTTTCTAGATATGTGCTTCTTCTATCTATATGTTCATTTTCAGTTTCATTTTCTACTTCCTATGTTTGATTTTTTGATTTTAGGGTTTCCGATTTATGGGTTCGATTTTAGGTTGTTTTTTTTTAATTTTGGTTCTTGTTTTTTCAGATCCGTGCTTCTTCTATCCGTATGTTCGATTTCAGTTACATCTTCTGCTTCTTCTATTTGATTGTTCGACTTAAAGATTTTTGTTTTTCGGTTTCCGATTATAAACGTGTTCGATTTTAGGGTTATCGAGTTGGGGTGCATCACATTTGTGGTTCTTCATCTTAGGGTTCTGTTTGAGCTTCATGTTCTTGTACATGAATGAAAGTTCTTAGATTTTGACTTCTTATATTTTTGAGTTCGATTTTGAGTTCATAGATGGTTTCACAGATTTGAAACAATGAATGTTCATAGTTTGACTTCACAGATTTTTAAGTTCGAATTTGAGTTCTTAGATGGGTTAACAAATTTGATGTTCTTCATGGTGTTCATCATCATCTTCATGTTCATGTTTAGGGTCAATTTAGTTTCATCTTCATGTATCCCCTGTTCTTCTTCATCATCCTAATTCTTTATAATTTCTTTTATTATAGACAATAATAATAATTCAGTGATGTGGAATTTACAAATAAATCAAAATTAAATAAATTAACTATAACTTGTGTAGCGAGTTTTCTAATATATAAAATGAAAGTTTTGATAAATTAGTTTTTTATTAAATGATAAATTTAAATAGATAATTCCTATCTCTAGTTAGTCATCAACAAAAAGAAAAAAAAAAGAAAAATGTTTTAACTAGTTAATATTTGTTTGTATAATATGATTAGTTTGATCACGCAATTGACGTACGAACCTAGTCATGGCATTAATAAAAGAGGTACGTAGTTGTTAGACATGATGGTATTTTCCAACAAGAAATTGACACTCGTTTAGTAAATACTAGATTAAATGACTTTATAATATATAGATTGTTTTAAAAAATATTAAATTTTAGACTTAAATAAAAGGACATTAAATAATAATAAAATACAAAAAGATAAGAATTTAAAAAATGATAATAGACGACGTCAACAACTAGACCGTAATGGAGCATTGACACATGGTTAAGTGTAGATGTGACAAAAGAAACGTGCTATCATGATACGAAAAGATAAAGTTGTATTTAATGTATACGTAATTAATCATTATTGTTACAACTAAAGTAATAAGGTCAAATCTTTATTAGTTATAATTAAAAAGAAATTTAAAATGATTATAATATTATTTTAAAATAATAAAATTAAGAATATGGTTAAATATGATATTTGTAAATTAAAATGAGCAAATATGTTATTTCAAGATATAAGAATATATATATATATATATATATATATATATATATATATATATATATATATATATATATATATATATATATATATATATATATATATATATAGTGTTAGTATCAAGGGAGAACCCTCTTAAATAGAGAACAGAGAGAACACTTTTGAAACTTTGATTACATTGATCAGATAGTTAAAAAATTGTCATAATTTATTTAGGCATTTGATTCCATTGATCATAGGATTTAAAATATGTCACGTTTTTTTTGATAATATGTTCGAATATAATCCTGATGCATCGATGCATACAAAAGTGTTATTTGATGCATCAATGCATCCAAAATTTTAAATTGTTAATAATTATAGAAATAATTTTGATTTTAAGATTTAGGATGTAAAGTTGACTTTTGGGTAGCTATGGGTGAACATGAACGTAAAGAAGAAATAATAAATTTCAAGTTTACACGTGTTCTCTCTGTTCTCTATTTAAAAAGGTTCTCCCTTGAACCTCACCCTATATATATATATATATATATATATATATATATATATATATATATAGGGTAGGGATATAGTAAAAAGAGAATTAAGATACAAAGAGTAAGGAAAAATTTCAGTCATTCAATTTTCTATAACCGCTCCTATAAAAATGGTTTTTTTCTTTTTTTTATTAATTATTAAAACATACACAAAAGGGCATAATTGACCTTTTAAAAATTTAATTCCCTGATATTTATGACACAGATTTTAAGATGGTTTCTCAAGAATTATTTTGATGAACAATGTTCTCCAGTGATGCACATCGTTCTCCAGACCCATTTTGATTCACAACTATTTTGATCAAATAATTAAAAAATATCCATCTCCTACAGCTACGGAATCAACAATCAAAGAATTCAAAAATTAGAATTTTTACAGTGAGATTTGCTGCAAAATAAGAAATACACATATGCACAACAATAGAAAAATCATCAAATACACTGCATTCAACAATCGGCATTTTCATAGTACCATTTAAAAAAAACAAAAAAAAATCACTAACTGATGAACAAATTTCACTTCCAGCAGCCATTGATGATAGTGCACATCAAAAATTTGATATATCAAAAATCACTAACAAAGTGGTCACCGGCGTAGAAGCAAAACCATAACCACAGAAACCCTAAAACCGATGGCGGTGATCACCGGCGTTGAAGCAGAACCACATAACCCCTAAATCGATAGCGATGGTCACCAGCGGTGATGCACAAACCACAGAAACCCTAAAACGATGGCAGTGGTCAGCGGCGTTGATGCACAACCCCAAAAACCCTAAGTCGAGGGTTGCGACGAAGGCGACGAGAAGGACGCGACGACATTTTGTTCACATAGATGGTTTTCTTGCATTTTGTTCACATCGATGGCGACTACACAGAGCATGTCGACGAACGCGACGGTAAGGAAGAGACGGCGCATAATGGCGGCGAACCTCGTCGAACATTGACGGAAGCTACGGGAGGCGAAGGTTGCAGGGGGTTACGGGAGGCGGAGGTTTCTGAAAAGGTTGCAGGGGGTTACGGAAGGCGGCGAACCTCGTCGAACATCGTGGGTTTTCGAGAGGGGTGCCTTCACGTCTGTGGTGTCTTCACCGGAGAGGACGACGACAGTGGAGGCTTCAAGTGTCGATTAGGGTTCTCGAATTGGGGGAGGGGAGGGAGATGGAAGATGAATCGAGAGAGAGAGAGAGAGAGAGAGAGAGAGAGAGAGAGAGAAGGGTTAACGTGGTGGGCCCTATTATTAAGGGAGGAAAGATAAAAAATTGCATTATACCTATTATACCCTTTTTAACCTTTTTAACAAACATGACACGTGTCAGGTCCATAATTCTCCTTACACTTTTTACCTTAAAACTCTTTTTATTTGATCATGATTCTCTCTCTCTCTCTCTCTCTCTCTCTCTATATATATATATATATATATATATATATATATATATATATATATATATATATATATATATATATATATATAAACCATTTAACACTCTCTCTCCTCTTAACTTTTAGGAACCTCTTAAAATTATGTCAATATCTAATCTTCACCATTCTTTTTATCTAAATTAATCTCATCCACTTAATTTTTAACCATTTCTCTCTCCTAATAAACTTTAACTTGTTATTTATTTAAAATATATTCTCCCACTAACACATCCACCCATATTAATATAATTTTCAAAATCTTATTAACTTCTCTCTTCTTAATTCATAAATATAAATCTTTTTTATTTTTTTAATATTTTTTTAGAATTTATTTTTAAATTAATAAAATAGTTGATACAAATATAAGATAAATTGAACAAAAAATCGGACATGTTGCTGAATTTTTTTCGTAACATTGAATTACGTGCTACATTTTAAAAACTACATGTTACAAAAAAAACTACTTACCGTCGCAGCATTGCGCGGGTACACTGCTAGTATATGTATATATATATATACATATATATATATATACATATATATACATATATATATATACATATATATATATATATATATACATATATATATATATATAGGGGAAAGTTCAAATGAGAATGAGAAATTAATTGAAAATGAGAGACTCAATCTCAGCCGTTCGTTTTGTAAGTGGAATTCATGGATGAAAAGCGTGGGGGAATCGAGTGTGGCATGGTGCATGTGAGGAATTCATGGGTGGGCAATGACATTGAAGGAGAGGGAATTGGACGGCTGTGATTGAGTCTCCCATTCTCAAAAATATTTAGGATGGCTGGAATTGGACGGCTGGAATTATATATATATATAATTCATCTATTAATTTTAATTTACTTTTGATCAAGAAAAGTTAAAAATGGAATTTCAATTTGAATAAATGGATATGGTTAAGATTGGGTAATATAATCTATTTTATGAAAAAAGTATTAAAATCAGTTAATATTTGATCGATGTTAGTTTTTTTATTTGTATTAGAGATTAAAATCATACTATTCAAAACACAACATATAACTAAAAGAACTTTACTTTCTAATCACTACAAGATAAATATGTTTTGGACATGAAGACTTTAGGCAAAGACAAAAGTTATCGCTAAAAGTTTTCCATACGGACTTTTAGCGACGACTTTTCGTTAGGACATTTGTCCTCTCTGAAAGTGATTTTTCCTGTAGTGAATATTTTTATATAATTAGTTTATTTATGTTAGTCTTTGAAGGTGTTAACATAAATGACTCTTCAAATGTATTTTAATTTGTACCCAAATACCATATTGATCCATAGAAGTATTTATACATGTAACAATTTATCACATGTACGAGCACTTTTAATATGTATATGTATTGAGATTTATATATAGCAACATGTTCATCAAAACACCTACTCAAATTATTACATATAATCAACATCGAAAATATCATACAATCAAGGTACGAGGTCGACCTTGACTTCTTAATAAACATAAATAATAATTATTCGTACTGAAACTCATTATAAAATGTTATATGAAAATCACATTTTGACTATTGTCCTCATTTTGGAAATCGTCTACTCGCCTGATGTTCGTCTATAAGCAATCAAAATGTTTATCTGTCACTTGTATTTATAATTGTGGTGCAATATACAGCAGTCATGTGACTTACATTTTAATGAAGTTTCTTTTTTTTTCCAAGTTATTCTTGTGTGTGGACATCAAATTATAACAATTTCCACTAGAATGAAACACCATATATGGCAGATTTGGTGTTATAATCGAGGCTTTGGAAATCCTTATTGAGGCTTCAAAGAAGAAGAAGAAGAACAACAACATCGAAATGACCTAGTAATCGAAGATTAACCAATATTCTAATGGTGCAAAAAAATACTTTAAAGGACCATCGATACTATTTTTTCAATGGATCTTCGTGTCATTTTGTGAAAACTTAAATGATCAATCGTGTAATTTATTTTTTAAAAAAAGATAAT
Organism: Pulicaria dysenterica; assembly: GCA_947179395.2. Lineage (NCBI taxonomy): Eukaryota > Viridiplantae > Streptophyta > Magnoliopsida > Asterales > Asteraceae > Pulicaria > Pulicaria dysenterica. The sequence continues at coordinate 83,729,737 of OX359292.1, forward strand.
AAATCTTCAAAACTTTTAATGTACATCAAATCAAAATGAAATAAATAAACTATATGGAGTTTAGAGTAAATCATAGTAACACCTAAGGTGTAATTAATTAACTCTTTTATTATTAACCGATTATCCTAGATCACTTAAACGGTTTGTGTAAGGTACTCTAGAAAGGTGAGTTAGGGAGCTAAAAAAATCCTTATCAATGACAAAATTTTATCTTCTGGAAGTTTTTTGGAAAGATTTGGCAAAATGGTGACGATGTGGTGAAAAAGTAAAATGTTGTTAAAGTAAGTCAAAGAAAAATTAAGTGTTGATTATAATTTCAAAGGAAGTTTTAATGAATAAAGAAATAAGTAGTTGTTTGGGTTTCAAATTGCTTGTAAGTGATAAGTTAAGCAAATTCTTAACCACCCTATCCTAACTTCTGTCTTGGACACTCCTTCAAGTTTCTTATGTCAAAACTATTGCTTTGTCAACGCTCTCCTTTTCATCCTCTCATTTTCTTCATTTACATTTAATAGAATTTATGTTAAAATTTAAAAGGTTTAATCATTTATGTAGTTTGGAGAATAAACCACCAAAATGATTATAAAACATTAAAATGTAAAAGGTCTAATCATTTACGTATAGCCAAATGGTCGTAGAACATGGTAGCTAGGTATCCGGATTACTTTTAACATGTTTATAACTTTTCAAATTCGATATTTCGACCTAACATATCTGGGTTACATGAATACGAATTGGGATAATAATAGAAGTATACAACCTACTGAACAAGATCAAACCAGAGGGAATATTGAGTGTATTCCGTATTTTGTATGTTTTATCTTTTTGAAACACACGTATATATTTAATTACATTATCTAAACCGGTGACATTAAAGTTATCAATAAATGGTATCTGGTATATTAGGTGTTCTTTAATATAGAGTGTTTAAGTAATGTAGTGGACAAATCGATCTAGCGTCAAAAACCATCATCGCAAAGCTGGTCCTGATTGGTTTCAACCAATCCGGGTTCTCCAACTAGCTCACCATTGGTCACGCCTTTTTCCTTTTTTTCCTTTTTTTTCATTTACCCTTTTTCTCTCCTCGTTAATATATATTTTATAATTAATAATATATGTAGGTTGATATTGGTGAATGTGAGAGTTTGTGGATTAGAGAGAGTTGAAAGTGGAAAATGATATAGATGTTAATGTGATGGTATGAAACTCCAAAAAACTCGAAGATGGATGTTATGGTCTAACACTCCATCTCTCTCTCTCTCTCTCTCTCTCTCTCTCACACACACACACACAAACACACACACACATACTATACATAAATACATGATACATGCATATAGGGCTGTAAACGAACCAAACGTTCATGAAACGTTCGTGAAATTGTTCGGCGGGAAGTTCGTTTATGTTTGTTTGTTTATTAAACGAACGAACATGAACACAATTTTTCGTTCGTTTAGTTAAATGAACGAACACGAACAAAGCTCTGGTTCGTTCATTTATGCTCGTGAACGTTCGGTTATCCGTTCGTTTATGTTCGTTTATTTATGTTCGTTTGAATTTATATAATACATATATACGAATAACTTATAATTTATAATCTATAATTAATAATTTAAATTATATTTTATCTAAATTAAGTTGTATTTAAAAACGTAAATAACTAAACAGTAAAGGAAATAAAAAAGAAAGGGTTTGATAATGTTAACCCTAGAAGCTTATTTTGTAGATCTGCTCTCTGTCGTTCTCTCTTCATCGTCCACTTCCAGCCTCGAGGGGTCCAGGGCATTCCTCAGCCACCGCCGCAAATCTTCACCTTCATCTGCCGCCTATCGCTACCGTTCATCCGCCTATCACTATACCTTCGTCGAGCTCGAGTCCTCCGATCACTACCGCTGCAAATCTTCACCGCAATCTGTCGCCTATCGCTACCCTTCATCGAGCTCCAGCCCGCCCCAAATCTCTACCGCCACAAATCTTCATCGCCATCTGTCGCCCGCCGATCTCTATCGCCAGCCTCCAGCCCGCCGCAAATCTCTACCAGCACTTGTGTTTATGTTCGTTTACGTTCGTGAACCGTTCGTTTAGTATATAAATGAACGAACACAAACGAACACGAACATCCTCATTTCATAAACGAACGAACACGAACAGGAATTTTCGTTCGGTTAACCGTTCGTGTTCGTGTTCGTGTTCGGGTAAAATTAAACGAACGAACATGAACATGTCTCGTTCGTGTTCGTTCGGTTCGTTTACAGGCCTACATGCATATGCACGTACAATTAAGAACTTAAGTCTTTTTATAACCATATATAGAAACTTGTTTGCATTCCAAATCATTCTTTAACTTCGGAATATCAATAAACTTCACAAGTTAATATCTTCATTGAAATTTTAAAAAGTTTTATAATACATTTATGACACAATAAACTTTAAAGTAGTTCAAAAAACAAATACATAAACTATAAACTAATAAAATATATACTAAATGCATAGTGCATCTGGTAGATAAATCAAATTCATCTAGGCGTAAGATCAAGTTTTTAAGGTCTCCGACATGTTCTGTTTTTTACTAATGAAATAAGTATTCTCCTTTGATCATGTTTGTATATATTTGTGTGTATATAAAGTTGTCATAGATGTATGCGGTCTTAAACTAAAATCTCGATCTTAATGTCTCAAATTCATTACGTACGTACGCTATTCCACATGATTTATAAAAACTAATTAATAATAATGTGTATAAAATATAGGTAACGTGCATAGATTGCCATATATATGATGATAAACAAATGTGGGGAGGGGTTAGTTGGTGGCAACGACATGGAAAATGATAGTCTACAGTGGCAACATCAAGGAAAGAAAGCTGGAAGATAGATGTTTCTGGTATCGATCATTGACACCAATTTAACTATTACAAAAGATGGTGGTGGTTTGCCACGTCATCTTTTTCTTATTAATTAAATATTTTCATCTATATTAATTAAGACAAAACATAATCTGAAGTTCTATTTTGATCCTTGTGATAAGGTACATCTGTTCAAACAGGTGAAGTATATACCATATATATAAATGGGCTTTTAATTATTCTGATAATTGACGTAGACCGAAAGCATACAGTCTAAAGGTAAATTTTACTAATTAATATTATATATTTATAATAGTTTCAAAGATTGCAAAATGTATCGTTTTCATAATATTGATCTAATTATGAAAGGAATAGGAATATAGGATATACGCTTATTGCAATATATAGTTTATATGTTTTTATACTTACATAACATTTTTAAAAGAGTTTAGTCATTTTATTATTTGTTCATTAATTAAGTGTTTGTGACCATTAAAACATCAATCATAAATAATTTTAGCTGTACACATTTTTTCCTCTACTTAATAACTTTAACCAAAATTCATGACTCAACATCAGATCTAAAAATTTACCTTTCATTGTGGATCCCGAGACCAATGAATGACTAAGGACCATGGTTCTAAAAGGCTCGCTTTAGCTTTGTCATGGCTTCTCCTTAAGACTTAACTATTTCGCTACGACATGGTTCAAGGTCTTGGCGTAAGACCTGACGTACGCTAAGGCTGATAAGCTTATTAGCGTGCCTTTACCTGTTTTATAATTTTTTTATACGTGTTAAAAGTAATGAGTTATATGAGGTGAATATTATATATAGTTATTCAGCTGTAAAAATGGTTGGATATCATGAAAACAAAGAAAAAGTGATGAACCACGTCAAAAATTTATAATTAACTTTTTTTTTAATTTTTGTTTGTATTATTTCATATAGATAGTTATAATTTATATAAATAATTATCGTCTTAAGTCACGTCTTATGAAACACCGTAACCTTTCCATGACGTTAAAATTTAAGGTTTAAAGGTTGACCATATCATATCTCGATTATTTAATTTAAACATTGCTAACGACATGCATGTTTTTTACTAATTTATGTAAATAAATTTATGTAATAGTATTGTTGTTTGTTTTCTTACATTAGGCGAATTACCTGGAAAAATTTACCAAAATAACTTTCAGAAAGAGTTTTATCAAAACTGGAAAACTTCAATTCAAATTGTACCAAAACAAAGAAAGTTGCAAATTTCACCAATTTTAATATAAAAAATCGCCGATAATCATCGATCATAATGCTTAAATTCTTAGAAAATCACCAAAATGCCTACATTGCGGCTTCCGATTGGTTGGTGATTTCTTGGTATTTCCTGCTTAATTTACATTTAGTGTATTTATTTACTTTATTTATTTTTTCGTTTTCTGTATATTTTCTATAAAAAAGTTCATGTATTATTATTTATTATTTCTTTTTTTCTATTTGTTCATTTTCTTTTCCTGATTTGTTACATTTTTCCGACAATAATAAAAATTTCTAAAGTTACTATTAATTAATATATCAAATTGATACAAGTTTTGTACTTATAGTTTTAAATACTGAAATCAATGTAATACTTTATTTTTTGTATGTGCATGTATGTGTGTACGTAGCAGGCCGGGTTATTTAGCATGGGGAACAGTTTGTTGGAAATGATTTAATTATATAGCAAGAACAGCTGCAAATAACATCAAATTAACTTATGTATTAATTAACCTTTGAATCAAGTAATATTCTATATTCATTATATATATAATATTAATTATCAAAAAGATTGACGGGCGATCATTACATAAATACATATATATGGGCTACGTACTTGCTACTCACGTAGTCACGTACGTATATATTCTTAAAATATATAATAAAAAAAAAACTCCTATGCATGCATGGCGAAGCAGAAGCATCCCCTATTGTACAACCCTAGCTCACTGCATTTCCAAGGTCTTTAGTACTTCAGTTATTGTACAACTTTCAATGCACATCCGAATGAATGTACGTCCCCTTGCATGATCCAGAACTAAACGTACATCTGAATTCAACATATTTCTTTCAAATTCTCATCCAAAAAAGAGTCTTCAAAAAGGAAATCTTGCCAATCCTTGAATGATGAAACCACGGTGCTGCTATACTCCTGTGAGTTTGTATTATTATTACTATTATTATTGCTGCCTGAAGTGTCCACCAATGATGGAAGAGGATGCCACGTGGAAGATGATGATTTGTCACTCATAAGTCCCATCTGGCAGTGGTCCCCAACTTCCTGATCTTCATTTGTTTGTATAATATTCATGAAAGTGACTTGTTCTTGGAGTGGTTGACATCCATCACCAACTGCAGTATTTTCCACAGGGAAAAGATTGGACATTTCTACCCTTTCTTGGCCTAATTCTTTTGAAAAATTATATTGATTTAGTTCTTGATTTGCAGGAGTCAAATTAGTTGCGTTTACTGCTGTCGAAAACTGAGGATTATTGGCAAAGAAACCCGGCTGTTGTCGTAATAGGTTGAGATAATGTAGGTTATGAGATAATTGAGTATGTTCAAGTAATTCTTTAAGGTTAGCAAGAGCGATTAGTTGTGGTAAGCAAGAAAACAAGTCGGTTTTTGGTTGATGGGTCATCGGGTCGATACCCATTTGGATTAGCCTTTTTTTCAAATGGGTATTCCAATAATTCTTGATCTCATTGTCTGTGCGTCCGGGTAGATGTGATGCTATTGTAGACCATCTTCACAAACAAAAATGAACAAGATAATTAGAAGATTTGATAAACAAATCGCACTTAAAGATATATTAGATTGGGAAAAAGGATTAAATTTTTGTACAATATGCTTTTATTACATCATTATTATGTCAGCCAACAATTAATTATATGAAATTTTCAGGTTTTTCGGAAGAAATTGAGTCTTTCACGTAATACAACACCATAGAAGCTATATGTTAATTACAAGATAGTGAAATATTTGCTTTTTATTGATGAATCGATCAATTTCTTTGAGATTGAAGACTAAGATGAAACCTTAATTATTCTTTTTATTTAGAAATGGATTGGCATGATGACATACTTGTTACCAAGAATAGAGTGAAGATGAAGAATAGTGTTCTCTTCTTCTTTGGAGAATTTTCCTCTCTTGATATCAGGTCTCAGATAATTCGTCCATCTCAGTCTACAACTCTTTCCACATCTTTTCAGACCTAAATTTCAAGATTTTCAAAAAGAAAATTCAAGTCATCCAATTTGCATATAACCTCTTTCTTAACAGGATTATATATCCGAAAGATATATAAACAAATGTTTGAGAAGTGAAAATTTACCTGCAAGTTTAGGGAGAGCTCTCCAACTTCCATGGCCATTTTTCTGAATGTAATCAGTGAGCTTTTGATCTTCTTCAGGAGTCCAAGGACCTTTTTTGAGGTTGTTTTCATCACAGCAAGGAGATCTTCCCATGTTTCTTTCAAGACAGCTTTTGGTTTCTCGTATTGGAAACACAAGAGTGTGATTTAATTAGTTATATATTTATAGTATGTATGTCATAGTTATACATGACACGCGTACGTACGGTCAGCCAATAGGTCGCCTTTGCTTATGTAGACCAGAAAATCGGCGGTTATATAAAAATAATATAAATGTATATGTATTAAAGAATTTAATTATTAGATTGTGAAATAATGAAGTGATAACTTTTTTACTTTTACCCAAAACAATGGTTTAATACAACTATATTAGAAAAGTAGCTTATATGAAAAAGTTACTCACAGTCTTAAAGTTATCGATGTCTGTTCTACTATTCTAATACAAAAGAAATATTTGTTTTTATTAATATTGATATTCTTTTAATTTGGGGTCAATCATGAAGATCCATGTTTGAACCAAGTTGAAAAATAAACGCATATACAAAAATTGTGGATGTCTGTTCTGCACAAATGCATCTTGATACACATGAGCAGAGGGTTATCTAAACCTATATATATATATATATATATATATATATATATATATATATATATATATACAAAAATTGTGGATGTCTGTTCTGCACAAATGCATCTTGATACACATGAGCAGAGGGTTATCTAAACCTATATATATATATATATATATATATATATATTCTATTTGATTTAACAAAATCACTTACAAGTCTATAACTCGTAAATTGAAATCTAAATATAAACAATATTTAAAAAATCACAAATAAGCATATAATGACTTGTGTAAAAATATTGGGTTTTGTTCCGGTACAGGTGTCGATAGGTGCACATGTGCACTGACTTTTGTTCTAGCACAGGTGCAACATGATGCATAGGTGCATCATAATGCACGTGTGTATATTCACAAGTGTATCTTGATACACATGAGCAACTAAGAGGGTAATATATCTAAGTTATATATCAATGAATGAAAACATTAACAAAACATTATCAATGAATGAAAGCACTCGCTATCACGCTTTTAATTCATCATTATTATAATTCAATATTCATTTATAAATTAAAGGGTTTAGTTCATAAAAATGTATCCAACTTTACACATTTTGCTATTGTATATACTGAACTTTTAAACTTACCATTTGATGTATTCAAGTTTCAAAAAGTTATCAAATGATATATCTAACCTGCTATAGAAGGTTTTATGCTGATGTGGCATAGGTTTTGATGACTTGGATGGTAACATGGAAAGTGACATGACATTTTAAGTTAAAAAATAATTCAAAAAAGTTTAATCTTCATCTGCATTGGTATCTCCTTCAATCCCTTCATCGATCCAGATCTGCATCAGTATCTCCTTCAATCCCTTCATCGATCTTGATCTGCATCCGCATCGGTATCTTCTTCAATACCTTCATCGAGGGTTCCCTTCATCGATCTCTTCATCAAGGGTTCCCTTCATCGATCCCTTCATTGAAAGGTTCTGCTGCGAAGGTTCTGTTGCGAGGGTTCTTCTTGGGTTTCGATCGAGTTCAACTGCTGCGTTTCAAGATCGAGGTTTTTCTTGGTTCCATCGGCTTCATCGATCGAGTTCATCTGCTGCGTTTCAAGATCTGCTTCATCGACAGAGTTCAACTCCTGCATTTCAAGATCTGCTTCATCGACAGAGTTTCAAGATCGAGGTTTTTATTTCATATGATTTCAGTTCTGCTCCATTTCACGATCATCTTTACCAACGATTTAGGGTTAACAATTATCTAGGTTTTTAATTTCGATTTAGGGTTTTTGTTTCCATTTAGGATTTATGGTTCATCTTCATCTGGGTTCATCTTCAGATCTATTGATTGTTCCGTTACAAATCAGGTCCATATTCAAATTAGGGTTTTTGTTGATTTAGGGTTTTTGTTGATTGTTTTGTTGATTCAGGGTCCATCGTTAGATCTGTTGATTGTTCTATTGATTTAGGGTTTTTGTTACCATTTCTAGGTTACGATCTCTTGATTGTTTGAGTTACAAATCTGGTCCATCTTCAAATTAGGATGAAGATCTGGGTTTCAAAACCCACATGAAGATCTTCAAGCTGAAAGTGTATTAAAGATGAAGATGGAGATGGATGATCTGATGTGTGGCAATTTAGTAGTATAAAAAAATAAATAAATAATCATATAATTACCTGCTACCTACTTAGCAGGTTAATAGATATACAAAAAATGTAAGTTTGAAAAGTTTGATACATCAAATGGTAAGTTTGAAAGTTCAGTACATACAATAGCAAAAGGTGTAAAGTTGAATACACTTTTATGAACTAAACCCTAAATTAAATTCACCCACAAGTTAGAAGTTGCTAACAAAATAAATATTTCATCTACGCAACAGCACCCCATGCTCACCCTGCCACACACTTCTTGTTTATCATTGCTACCCCAAAACCATATGTGTGCCCGGCAGCCACTAGGGTTCTTAGGTTCATACGCACCAGTACCACTGATGTGCGTATAACGTATTAGTTTTAAATTTATAAATCCGTTTTTATTTAGTACGACTACAACACAAATAGACAAATTTAACCAATCGAAAACCTCCATTGTCCCATGCTTCAATCGAGAACTTCCTCTCAAGTCCGAATCGCAAAATGACAATAAAAAAACCATCAGTCGTGCAAATGTAATAGAAAACCTTGTCGTCACAAGCTAGGAATCAAAAACCACTCAAATCGATTCACCAAATCACATTCAAAACAATTCAAAACTAGTCGAATCGAAAATCATAGGAATCGAAAACTACAAGGACTCAGCCTTAGGTGACGAACCTCAATCACAATTACCTTCAATCGCATTTCACAACCGTGAATCCTACCCCAATAGAAAACCAACCCGTGAATCGAAAACCATAAGTCCTACACACACTGTGATTTAGGTTTCATATAACTGAATCGAAAACCACTGCATCTTCAAAAACATCAACTTTAATTCTTAATATTCTTATTTCCTTTGTTATAATTCAGTATTTTTACATCAAAAACATACTAAACATGTTTGTAACATAACTCAATCATCAAAGCATTAAAACACCATTTAGTCTCTCAATGTTGATGTTTTATTCATGGTATAATCGATCCCCACAAACCCGACGGTTACCGACTCAAAATCACACCAAATCAATCTTCTAAACTGAAATTAAACATGTAGAAAAGATTAGGAACTTATTGAAATTGAATGACAACAAATTTCTGCAAAAAATCTTCAAAATTGATCACCTTCTTGCTTGGAATCTATCTCGCACCATATTCTCTCGAACACACACTTAACTTTAGTCGACTTTTACAATGAAACACCCAAGTTAACCTTTTCACAAATCCATCACTACTTTATAAGTTTTAAAAATATAACCACAAAACAACACTAATATCCAACCAATTAAATATATATATTTATTCCTAAGCATCAATCGAGTTACCATTCATTACATACACCTCATTAAATACATCACTTACAACAAATGCCCGAACTTCGGATCGTTACACCTCTAGTTTATATTAAACCTTGATAGATGGTATAACCTAACCTTATTTAGGGCTTTCCCCGGATGAAAATTGAGATGTAAACCGATGTCTCTAGTCGCAAATGGATAATAATTGTGGATGGTACGTGGTCAGCGACCCACATCAACAACCGCCGATGTGGGTGTTAAATCGAGTCATAGACAGGAGGATAGGGCTTGTAGCGGTCGTAGACATCAGTGAAATGGGCAACTTGTTGGTAGTGTTTGATTAAAGTAAATATCCAGAAATCTTGTTAATAGCGGCGGTTGACCGATGTAAGGTCAACGGTGGTAGGTGGTTATGGGCATTAATAGTCATGGTTTACCTATCTGTTTAGCGACTGGCTAGTGGCAAATTTTAATAAGTGGGTGTTAATAGTAAGAAGCGAATGTGGTCTGTGGTAGGTTGGTTGAGGGGGTGGAGACGGTGAAGGCGCTTTTGTCGCTGATGAATTTTAGGTGCTAAAAGCTAGCGGCGATGGTGGTAAGTAGTCTGAGAGGGAGGTAACGAAGACGGCACTTTGAAGCCGGTGATTGTTGATTTTACATGGCTCTTCATCCATTAGTCTTTGCTTCCCTATCGAACGGAACCATCTTTATTTCAAGTATGAAACACACACCACATGCACTATGAATTTAAGAGTATATGTATGTATATAGAACAAAGATTGAACAGAGATATAAACACAATACTTAGATAATCTGCACACTAATAAAGTCTGTACATTGGTCCTATTTATAGCCATTCGATTAGTTATTCACCCGCCAAAACTGCCTTGGCAGTTGGCGGTGGTGATGGGTGGTCTACGATGGCATAACTGCCGGTGACATGCTGTCACACCCACACTAATCCTAACATAAGTACACAATATAATTACATATAATATAAGTCTTTGTTATTAAATCACTAACACATACTAACACCTAAGACTTGAAACATTAGAAGTCCAACAATCACCCCTCTAATGTTTCAAACTTAGCTACCATTCTATGCTTCTTTAATCAACGATGATGTAATCCTTAACACCATTCTTGTTGCTGTCCATCGATTGCTGCTCATCCTTGGTTTGCATTTCCTCACTGCCGGGTGTCTTTCCTTCCGTAAATAGCTTAGTGTCCTCACTTCCTTGCACATCCATGCTCTCCATAGCCTCTGATGTCAAGTCCTCAATTGAGTAATCCCTAGCTATCTCGTAGTACGCTTCTAACAGCCCCAAGTAAGTGTTGTACGCATCATGTAAACTAAGTATAGAACCCTTAGAACAGCCCATCGCAATCCCAACTTGTTTCCACTTATTCATCACAGCAACATACGCATGTCCACCCATCCTTTTCACAGTTATAAATAGATCTAACAAACTGATCTCTTTCCCATTTATGATCACAGGTAACGTCCTTTCTTCATATTACAAGTAATCTCGATAGAACCATTTAACAAGCTTATTAAAATGATTCTTCACATAAACCTTGAAATTTTACTTTATCTCTTGATTATTTATCATTCTCATGAATGCAATCAGATTATCAAAATCAGTTTTCCTAGGTACTCTTGTTTCCTTCCCATTTATTTTGTTTTCAATACTTTCACCTATAGTTAAATCATCATAATAATAGAAAGATTGAAATGCTTTGAGTACCTCTTCGATAGCCTTTTCCTTTATGTCATGTATTTGATGGAGTACTTCATTCTTGTTCATTCCTTCCATGTCATCGTCACTATCTGTTGTCCCTTCCAGTTCTTCAAACTGTCTCTTAATGACACATCGTTCTCCCTTGAGAATTACTTTGAAACCTTGGACAAGTAATTGATCGAGACTCAAGGTATTATACCCTACATATGGTACGTGATATACACCGAGAATCAAGTAATTGCGTGTCTCAGTAGCCACGATTACTTCACTAAAGCCATCTACACGCAGTCCTTTTTCACTGTTGCTTGATCCTATCGCCCCTGCTTTGTAATATCGAAAAGATTCTAAGTGTGGCGTCATGTGTCTCGGATACTGATTTGAAACATACCATATGTCATTCCACCCACGCTCACCCGACCCTTCTATGAGCCACGCTGGTTTGGGTGTCACTACTTCACACGAGAATTCATCTGTTGTGTCTTTCACGATCTTCACTTTCCCTGTATCCTTTGATTTCAAAAATCCAGTACCACGTTTCTTAAACATCGATTTCTTATACTTATTGGGGCAATTCCAATAAGCTTGCCCACGAGTGTAACATATGTAGCTGTTGGTGTTCGTGGTACACGGCAACAGAAGCATGCAAGATCAAAAACGAATTTTTCAAACATAAACAAGACCACATGGTGAACCCCATCAATGGATCTAACTCTACAACCAAGTTATGCAACTACAACAGAAAAGAGAGAAGAGATTTTATACCCTAGATGCCTCTGGATTGTGGTTGATGCTGAGCTCCAAGCCTTGATCTCTCCTTGAACTCCTTCTTCGGCTATCTAAGTCCACACCGAGACACTTGGCAACCTTGGTGTACTAGCACCCCTTAGCTTAATCCACAAGATGAAGTAGCTACTGGAACACAACCACAAAACCACCAGGATCCCTTCTCTTATTTGAACTTAGCAACTCACTTTGGTTCTAAGTGTATTTCTCTCAACAAATGGCCAAGAGTTTTTTTTTTTAGAAAGGAGTGATATGCATGCCTTTTATAAACCTCCACATGACCCCAGAGCTTCCTTAGACGGCCTCAGAGGTAATCATCACAAAACACATGCATTGGTGGAGTTTAGAGGTGAAAAGAATAAAGTTGTTTCTGTCAGGCAGGGTTAGTGCCGCTAACCGCCCACCGTTAGCGCCGCTAACCGCCAAAGGTTAGCGCCGCTAACGCGGCTAACTTAGCGACGCCAAAGTTAGCGCCGCTAACCCCTGCTGTAAACCAACTATCATTATTTATTCTTTCTCACCCTTATCTTTTAGGTTGTGTCAAGGTCAACCCCCGGCGTGTGACCCGAAAGGCCCATACATCATCGGTAGCGATCATTTGGCGTACGTGTGTCAGTGGGCATACTCCAACAGTAGCAACGGGACCGCTTCTTCTTCTTCCTTCGTTTATCATGTTTCGAACTATTGTCATGGCATTTAATATTTAATCGGTCAATTCCTTTCAGAATTTCTGTTCGTCGTTCCTTCCATGAATCTTCACGATGATGTTCACTGGTTTGTACTGTTTGATCTGCACTGGTCTTCGATTTTATTGAAGTATCGAACTCGTCCCATGCGTCTGACATTGCTTTAGTCATTGATTGTTCTTCGTGAACATCATTAACAGTATGGATGTTCGTTGATCTCCAATTCCCTTCTTTAGAACGCCGATCATATCTGTTCTCTGAAGTTCCCTCCATCAAATCATCCAATCTTCTGTTTTCCATTCGTAGCCTTCCTCCCAAGATAACGCCCCTTGGGCTCTGATACCATGTTGATTTTACATGGTTCTTCATCCGGTTATTCTTTGCTTCCCTATCGAACAGAATCATCTTTATTTCACGTATGAAACATACACCACAGGCACTACGAATTTAAGAGTATATGTATGTATATAGAACAAAGATTGAACAGAGATATAAACACAATACTTAGATAATCCACACACTAATAAAGTCTGTACATTGGTCCTATTTATAGCCATTCGATTGGTAGTTATTCTCCCGCCAAAACTGCCTTGACAGTTGGCAGTGGTGATGGGTGGTCTACGGTGGCATAACTGCTGGTGACATGCTGTCACACCCACACTAATCCTAACATAAGTACACAATATAATTACATATAATATAAGTCTTTGTTATTAAAACACTAACACATACTAACACCTAAGACTTGAAACATTAGAAGTCCAACAGTGATAAAAGCAGACGAGAGATGAAAGGGATAAACACAGGTAACGGTGGTAGGTGGTTCGAGAAGGGAGGAAATGGAGATGATACAGTGACATCCTTTTTTATTTTTGTACATGTAAGATGAAAGGGATCCACCAGACACATTGACATCTTTGTCTTTTTTGTTTAAAACTAAATAAAAACTACAAGAGTTTAATTGATTGGTCCATAATTATTTTTGCAAGAGTTTAATTGATTGGCCCATAATTATTCTTGCAGTTCTTGTATGAAAAACAGTTCTCATTTTAACCATTTGTTCTCTCTCTCTCTCTCTTTCTCTCTCTCTCTCTCTCTCTCTCTCTCTCTCTCTATATATATATATATATATATATATATATATATATATATATAAAACCATTCTTAGTGCGAAAACCAATCTGAGACGTCCAATTCCCCCTCTTTCAATGTCATTGCCCACCCATGAATTCCTCACATGCATCATGCCACACTCTATCCCTCCACGCCCACTATCCATGAAACTTCCCATATATATATATATATGTCTATATTCAAATTCTCTATATAATAAGATGTGATATATCCTCCTACTAGTTCCTCATACTTATCTTCCTATTCACAACACCAACAAAGTGTTAAAATCAATGAAGGAAAAGAGTAAATAATTAATTGATTACACATGTCATAGTAGAAGGATGAAGTAGGAAGAAATAATAATAAAATATGAGTTGTGTTCAATACAGTTCATATAAAAAACAGTCATGAGATTTTAATATTCAATCACATGTGATTGTAAAATCATCGCATGTTAACTACGAAAATGTCACACCGTTCAAAATTTTGAAGTTCAATCTAGACCATTGATGGGGCTGATCCAGAGACTAAAATTAATGTCTCAGAACTACGGATTAAACATGAACTATATTGAAAATTTCTTATATATCATTTTTCATATATAATTACGGTGTCCAATTAGGTTAAATTTCAACTTATCGGATTTAATGTGTTGATTAGCTTCTTCAAACTTCATTATTTCAACCTCCTCACGGTCATCGAGTTACAAATCGACAGCGTATCTATAATTTATTGAAATTCACACCGGAACATTAATAATAAGCACTTCAATATAAAGAGATATGATAGACCTTTTTTGATCATTCGCTTCTAATGATATAATCGATTTAATTGAACCATTAATTAAAAATTTAAAATCTACAAACTATAATTTCTTGGTTTCTGACTTTGGTTTTCTCTTGCTGCTTATTGCGTACATGACCAGTAATAAAACATATAATTCTCTCTCCTTTTATTCCTTCTTAAAAAGCCTCACGGTGGCATTCGATCAAGCTTAATAATAGTGGTGATTTAAATACCGATTACCCGAACTATAATTAATAATATCGATCCAAGCTAATAATATCGAATTGTTTCAAGAACTGAAGATTTAGAAGTTTCTAAATTTTAATTAACGGATATTAATCAAATTGCCCCAAGTACAATTTCCTTATAACTTTTTGTATTATTTTTATATATTAATAGATAACTTTTATATGAATAGTCAATAGTGTATGATAAAAAAACTAAAAAAAAACGACTTTAGATTATTGTTATATAATTATTTTTGATGTTTTTGATATAATTCTAGAGTATGACCAACCAAGAGGAACACCCCAAGCCTAAATTTAAGTAATGTAAGTTTTATAGTTTCTTTCTATTGTATATCTTTTATACAATTGGTTAACAATTAATTAATATAAAACTGATAACCGCCCATTAGTATATCATACATTTATCAGAAAATAAAAAACACGTTTAAAATATATATTATATAACACGTGAATTAAACAAAGGAGCGCTTGGCCGGACTTGAAAGGCTGCTGTTTTTCTTCCGGAAGATCTGGGTTCGAGTCTTACCAGTGTGCCGGAGTTTTTTATTTACAGTTTTGTCTTTAAACCTGTGCTTTGTTTCAACCCTTTTAGCCTATTTTAACTTCTAATTTTTTAAGGACGTGGATTTATGATTTATTTAACTCTTTAAACTTCATTTTAATCTTTGTATTATTTTTAACCCTTTTTTAACTTCGATTTTAGAGCATTGTGCCTGCTTTTTTTTCTTTTGCCTAATGTAAATTTCATATATATGTTTTTTTATAAATTTACATAAAAAATAATTAATATATTTATTTATGTAAGAGTTTTGCTTAAGGTTAAAGTCGTTTAAACTCTTAAACTTTTTATAATATTCTAACTTTAAAGCCTGCGCTCATTTTGGTGTAATCATTAACCTATATTCTTGCATTGTTTAAGCATTAAAGTTTAAGTTTATATATTTTTGTTAACCATTAAACTTAATTTTTATAATGAATTTTATGTAGGTATGTATCATATTATAATTTGATTATTAGATCAAGATGTAAACACATTGTTATAGAACAACCGAATTTTTGAAGTTGCAACTTCTGTCTTTTTGGGAAAAAGATATTCTTATATATGTGTTATTAATTATACTTTACAGACTAACTAATAAGTTTTTTCTTGATATATTATCATGTAGATCAATTATTCATATAATTTATGGTGATAAAAAATTTAAATATATAAAACTTAGTGCAACGCGCGAGCGATAAAATCCTAGTTTTAAAACAAAAAACAACCGGTCAAATATAACTATTAATTAAACTAAACAGTTTTAAAGTTTTGGGTCCAAACTCCAAACCAATTCATGCTCATTAAAAAGAGAGGTAAATGGGCCAAAGGCCCACGTGACCAAAATTCGTATCAAAAGTAACAAGCTGCCCACCTTAATCTCGCATCTCATATTCTCATGCTACTTAGCAATTTCTTCCGGCCAATTGCTGCTTCACGCTCATATAGATCAATCAACTTTGGTTGAGCCTTACCTATATGATTAAGAACAAGGTTTTTAGTACCCGCGCGTTGCGGCGGGACTTCTATATAATAAATTTAACGAAAATGTTTGATCGGTTATTAAAACATAAACATTCAATTGAACGGGTATCATTCATTTTTTAAACCAAACACTAATCTTGTACCCCTAATAAGTGTCTTGGTGTTAAAAACAAACTTCATATGTACAACATACTTCCATAACATCATTTATGGCCTTCAACTCTAACAAAACATATTTCCATAATCATTTATCACCTTCCACTTTAACAAACTTTCATCTCGGGTTGAACATACTTTCATAACATCATTTATTGCTTTCACTCACAGAAATTTAGAAGCACTTAGACATCTCACACTTCAATCTTGTTACATGAATCAGCCTAAACATTAGTGTGAGTAACAAAAGTTTATTCACTTACTATAATTCAACCCAAAAGCCATCTCTCTTTCCACTCTACACTCATACAATTTTACTAAAAAGACACATGAAACACAAACACATATACATACATGATGGTAGACACACAAATATAGAATAACAACTTAATAGGCTTCATGGATCTAAATTTTTTGTTAATTATTTGATTCCTTGTGTTTTTCGTTTCAAATTTGCAAGTTGACACACCCTTTTCCATGAATAGGCATCAATATTTCAACACTCGAAAGAAAGTAAACACGTCTATCTCTGTATCAAAGATGTATACTTACATAAAAAAACTTCAAAATACACATCTATTAAAAAATAAAACTTAAAAACCTCTAGAAATCTGAAACTTACCACAAACACGAACCACCCTCGTAAAAATATGCAAAATCGAACCTCATCCACTACTAATAGTCACACAAATCAACCATATGTCATACAACCTTAGAAAGTAGTGGTTGACATAAGATTATTGTAAAATATTTTTTGATGTTAACTTTAACTATATTAGACTTTAAGGTAGATTTTTTTAGTTAGTTTTTCAAATATTAACTTTAATAAATTAGACTTTGAGATATAACTTTTTTATTAAAAAAATAATCCTTATGAGAAAAATACATTTACCATAGATGCAAAAGTCCATAGTTTATACAAAAAAAAAACACTGTAGATGAATAGTGTTTAGGAATAGTGAAATAACATTTGATAAATGTTATGTTGTTTAATATGCATAGCAATGTACAATCGATTAATCACCATTTTAATCCTTAGTTTATTGGTCTGGTGAGGTACTACACTTGTTTTGCGATGTGCGTCAATTGCTTCTATTTAGCTGAATAGTAATGTCAAGATCGACCACCATCTCCACGTCTGTCTCTGTCTATGTCTCATCGGGTAATAGTTGAAACAATCTGATCAAATTCTTTCCCTATCTTTTTTATTAAATAGACCACTTTGATTCAGTCAATCTCTTTGATTTCAACCAAGATGTTAAGGTAGTCACAAACTTGTAGCTGGAGGTTCCTCGAATATGTCATATCATCAATAAACTCTATTATTTAATCTAGGCTTATGATTGGACTAGGCTTATGATTGGACTGTGAAATAAAGGTGAGAACTAGTTTATTGTCCCGTGTACGCACGAGTATTTTGAAAGTGTATTTGAGATATTAAAATTTTCAAATAAAAATAATACAGTAAATGAAATAACACTGTAAACTTACATATGTCATAATGCTTAACATAAAAATAACTAAATTTTTTGAAGCAATTCCCAATAGATTTAAAATTAATATTTCGAAATTGAAATTGAATAATTTGAAATTAAAACTTCTTATCCACGTTTTTAATCATTTCAAAATTGTTTTGAGAAATAAATAATTTTGAAATTGAAGGTTATGATTGGTTAATTAAGACTCAATTTATGGTTATTTTTAGAAAATTTGCATGTCTTTTATATATAGATATAGATAGATAGATAGATAGATAGATAAGAAGCAAAAATCGAAACCAATCTGTCAAAGTTGAATAAATTAAAAAAAAACACTTTTGAGATTGACGATTTGGTTTTAAATTTTGAAAAAACTAATGGGTTCGGTTTGGATTTGATTTTACCCAAAAAAATGTTACATTAAAAACGACCTACTAATATCTACTATATAATATTCTTTTAATACATTAATTAAAAAAATTCAATTAAGTCCATTAAATATTAAAATGTCCGATTACTAGGTCCAATAAATTGAAAAACCGAGTGAAGCCCTTTTAACTTTTCCTACCTGTTGTACTTTTCCCTAATTGTCACCATTTGACTCGCCAAGTCTGTGGTGACTCTGTGCTCCATATCCTTCTTCTCATCTTCGGCCAGTTGTTGCCAAACGAAACCAAGTTTGTTGTGACGCAAATATCGAAATTTACCAATAAATGCAACGCTCAATTTTTGTGCCCAAGAAAGAATCATAAATTTTGATTTTAACAAAAAAGGGAATCGTGACCAATTTTTAGCATGTTATGATACTTTTTTTAATAACAAACTGTAATTTATTATCTCTCTTTATGCAAAATTGAAAATTAAAATACTTTTTTTATAACAAATTAAAATTTATAATCCATCACCGCCATTGTAGATAACTGCAGCCACCACTATCGTTCTAAGTCACCGGCACCAAAGACAATTGCAATCCCAACCATCACCATCATTCATTGCACACTAGCACCACCACCACTATAGGCAACTTGACAAAAGATAATATCGATATATTGATGAGCAACTCAAATTTTCAATAACCCTCTCTCTAATTACAGTCTCTAATTTTCTGAGTTGTATATAGATATCAGTGTATGTGTTTATGAGTTCTGGTTTTGGAATGCTTGATGGTTTAATTATAGGTTCATTTTAGTTTTTATGGTTTGATTAAAGGAAGAACAAAATTTGGTGGCATTTCTAGGTTTTTTTAAAATTTAGAAGTGAATTAGGTTATTGATCGAAAGCAAAACCAATAAAACCGAAAGTGATACCATTGCTCATTGGATTTGGAATTTCTAAATCCGAAATTTACGGTTTGGGGTCGAAACTATTAGGTGTGACTTAAATTAGCAGTACGATTCAAATTAGAATCCAATTAATTGGAAGCTCGATGTGAACATAAATTGGCAATTTTAGATATATGCAAATTATACGTGGTGACGCATATATTGCATGGCATGGATATATATCAAAGATGAGGTTTCTGGATTTGGTCTCGATGTGTGCATGAGTCATCTCCGCAGCGTGGAGCAATTTGAGATTCATCCGAATTGTTCCTTCGATATTGAATAATCTTGAGCCAATTTTAATTTTATATTTATCTAGAACGGCGGTCGGCTAAATACTTGGAATTTCTAGTTTGTATCTATAAATATCGTAGCTAGGTTTCATTTAACCTATGCATCTTTGAAGTGATATCTTGTAAATAATATAAGTTAATAAAGAAGTCTCTGTTTCCTATCCGTGGACGTAGGTCGTGACTCTGAATGAACCACATTATATCTTGATGTCGTGTTTATCTTGTTTCTATTGTCCGCATCTTCTAACAAGTTCTTGTTAAGATTTCAAGTTCGATCCTTACAATGTGGTGTTTTTTTATCCTTACAGAACCCTGACCATTCTCGTCACTGAAACAGATTTGTCTTAGAAGAGTTAGTATCGACCTTCTCAAAGCTGGTGTATGTTACCTGACTTATACCTCTATGTTTAGTTTCAGCTCAAGAGCTTTGCGTGAGTAGTTTCATAGCTTCTTTCCGTGAAACAATTTAATGTTCGGACTTTTTCATTACTCAGATAAATAGCAAATAGTCTCCTATGCGCGGCATCGCCACAACGATCTGGGAGCTGTAGTCATGACTTGCCATGACTTAGCATGCCGATTCCAATGACGTGACGCGGGACTCAAATATATAGTACTTAATTATTTCCATTTTATCTTTTAGAAACTTAAACTTGGGTGACATGTTTAATGACTTCTGTTGTTAAGTCTTGAAATTTGAAAGATGCTTTCTCATGTTTAATTCACTTACTTTTTAATCTTGTAAATCTTGAAAGTTAATTAAAACCGACAACTTTGTAGCGACTTTTTGCCATGAAGTCGTGACATTAGAAACATGTCCGTAAATATATTTTGTTAAGAGTGTTTATCCTCACTCAAGGTTATTTTAGTATACTGAATATGAAATTTTCAAAACGATACTAGAACCAATTAGAAATCGGTTTACCTGACTAAACTGAATAACCTAACAAATAATTATAATCACACACAGAAATGAATAAACATAAAAACATGTCATGTTATATCATATATGGCCTTAATCACAATAAAAAACGGGCGGTAGTTGAACGTATAACTTGAGATTAATCGGAAACCACTCTTCTTGTTGTTTTGTTTAGCCACCCGTAAGAACAAGAATGCGAGAAAACTTTTCATGGAAGCTTTCCTTCAAGGAATGAAGTGAAGAATGCAAGTGCACGAGCCGGTTGGTAGCTTGGGACGGCGTGACCAGCTCCTCTTATCGTCACAAATGTTAGGTTTTCGTATCCCACGACATATCCACCAACCTGAATAATATATATAATTAGATATTTGATGAATATATCATTTTGTTTACTATTAATTATTAGAGATTTATTTTGAAATAAGGCACAAATAGATGGTCTTCTACCTCGCCTTCATACACCCATGGGTACCATGGCGTCCTAATTGATGTTTGTAGATTTTGTATATCATACCTAGTTGATGTCACCGGACAAACTGCATCTGTATCCCCACTGCAATTTTTATGAGTTGTAATACATTAGATTATATCAATTTGCCTACTACTGTCCACAAACACATAAACATAAGTGAGATCAATCAATAAATATATATGTTGGATATCAAAGAGCATACTAAACCTCACACACTCTTAAACTCATCAAGATAAAAAACAGAAAAGAAGAAGAAAAATGCAGCTGTGCTGCCGAGAGAAAACTCACAAATGGAACTACATTTTTAATATCTTCACACCAACTTCAAATGCAGTACATGAGTTTAAATAATATAAAAATCTACCACTGCCCCTAGAATTAAGGAATAAAAGAAGGGAAATCGTGGACTACATGCGGTAGCAAACAAAAGCATGCACATAAAAGTCCTAGTCTATCTCCTATAATCATGGAAGTTGGCACTTGAATTATTCAAGTCATGCTATCTTCACGTCTCACAATTAACCTGACAAAATACTACCAACCCGAGACCCGTTAAATAAACGATTAATCCAACAATATACACCAATATACGTCAAATAGACAATAGTTTATTCATTGCCTGTATATCCAAACGTTGATTCCACTAGCCATTAAATCTTGAACCACATGCAAGACCGTATATGGAGAATCATTCCAGTGCCCATTTATGAAATCACTATGGTCAACAACAATATTAAAGATATAAGAACAAATCAAGATGATATATCCTTTTTTAACATTTTAAAGTATAATGACTAGTATTACTTGCAATAGTGCCATTGCATCGATTTAGCATGAAGTGATTGTTGCACAGTAGGATTGTTTAAGTACTTCTTGACATACTTTTGGGAGCATGGATCAAACCCTGATATCTGTTCCAACATTTGAATACCATCTAAAGGTTTTGTCCAAAAGATGTGTGTGTGTGTGTGTATAAACTTACCGAAGGTCCGCTATTGTTGTGTGATAAGCATAAGGGAGCATATATATCGTAGGCGCTAATGTTTCCCTTAGCATTATACGCTTTATCTTTTAAGTTTTTACATTTCCATGACATAACTGCACCCTGAGAAAAGTTGCACTTGGACATGATTCCTGTATGTAGCTCATTAGAGATGATAGCATGCGACCAGTAATAGTCATACGATCCTTTAGCATTTGTTCCCTCATCTAAGTATGGATTTCCTAGCTAAAAAATATCAACATGTACACTTCCATTAACTTACTTCACTGCAGCATATAGTACAAAGCTTGTATATACATTCGGACTTACAGCAATCCCTTTGAGGTTAATAACAGTTTGGTTACTAATCTTGTTATTGTGAAGAATTAATTGTGAAAGTTGAGGGATATAATGCCCTGCATAGCTTTGTCCTGCAATATATACATCTCTTGTTTTGTATTCTGGAAACCTTTCTAACCAATTTACAATAAAAGTATATGAATCTTTTGCTGTTTGTGAATCTCCGGTTTCATAATCTGAAGATGTGTTTGAATAAGAAAATCCGACTCCGGCTGGGGATTCCAAAAAAAGTATATTTGCAACTACAAAAGTGACATCAAAAAATAGATATTAGAAGCACAGTACACATACATATAAATACACGCCATTCAATTTTTTATGTTAGACCTGTATGTATTTAATATTGTTAAAAAAACTCCAGTATGCTCAAATGAACTTTTTGTAACAAAGTGAGAGAAATGTAAATTAATTTCTCACCGTTATTCCATGAATATTTATTACGTGCTAAGGTCGTATTATCGGGATTGACACGAAATGGTCCAAGAGCTCTCATAGCCCCGCCTCCAAGGGAAGAGCAGCCCGGTCCTACAAAAAATTCAAGTTTTTAGTTCGAAAGCTTTATGATAAGAAAAATATAAAAAGTGCAAGAAAATATTACCTCCATTGAGCCACAGTACAAGAGGTTTGGTGGAAGAGTTAACAGGTGATTGTACAAAATAGTAGAAAAGTGTCTTCCCATGATTCGGGTCAATAGTCACATATCCTGAGTACTGCTCAAAGTCAGTTCCATTTGGTTGACCCGGTAACATTGAGATCTTGTCTTCATCCTTCAACCCATCTTGTAGACCTATATATACGGGTGAGTATGAATCCTCCTTTGCGATATTTTTATTGTTCGTACGATCCATTGTTCGCGTTGCGAAATGTCGAACATTTAATTCTCTATCAGCAGTTGGATCATATCTATATCTATTTCTACTATAGCAATAAACAAAAACTAGTAGTCTGAAATGAATCAACAAAATTAAAGCAATTCTCATTATAAAAAGGTAGTTTATTTATTGTTCAAAGGTTATAGAAGCATTTATATGATCATAAGGGACGTAAAGTGTGAGATCTTTCTGATATAAACAGAAAATTAGGTGACATATTTCATTATTTGTTACCAGCATATACTACTTCAGGGAATCATAATGCCATACTGAAATAAGATCTTTTCATACCGAAGCACGCATAGTCACAATTAAAGCTGAGAGTAGTCTTAATTGTGTTGATCTTTTAAAAAAAATATATTTGTAATGTTTTTGGATCATCACATAGAACCAACAAGTATTCTGAAATAGGCTTAATATTAACATAATTGTATGCTGCTCTTAATAGTAAACACTTTACATACATGAAAACACTCTAAAGTCTAAACTATACCATGCAAAATCTGAAATCGCTTTTGTGAGTCGTACGGGATAAAGAATAACATTTCAAAAAAGCTCAAAATAGAGTTTGTTATTAGTTGCACTTGGTTGAAGCTCTTTGCCAGGAACACGCCTAGGGAAGAATGGGAACAAGAGACACAAATAGAGAACTAAAAGTACTGATTCCGACCAATGATCTCTTAGCCTAGTGGTTAAGAGTGAGGGGGAGACAAAGCCTTCTAGGAGGTCCAGGGTTCAAACCTTGGCAATGAAGTTTATTTCTAACTTGGGGTTTACTAACTTACTAACAACTAACTTTGCCGTTCAAAAAAAAAAAAAAAAAAAAGTACTGATTCCGGAAATTAATCCAACTCTGAGAGATTATCAGTGCCCCTTTATCGTGGTTGCAGTCCGATACTCCTCCAGGGATAGAGGGCTCCATTCTTTAACCTATTTTTTGCTTTTTCTTTGCATTAGTCCAGCTAATTATGTGTTTTTACATTCTTGCGATCATTTCGTTTTCAAACAAACAGTTGAACATCGTGCTAATAATGTGTTACTAGTTAACTAAAACCATCGGTAATTAAGATATCAATTAAGTATAAAGATGTTAGGTTGTTTATTGATTCTCATGAATGTACTAATCGGATTTTGGGAATAGAAATCCTTTATGATATGAAACATGTTTGTAGAGTTGGTTGCTATGTTTGATTATATATTGTAATTTCTTAGTTTAATAATTTCTTATGCTTTTCAGAAAAAAGAATCTTATTAATTAGGCTATGCGTTATGGTCACCCTTTTCCCTTTCCTTACCCACAGCCAAATTATCTTCCCTTCCATTTCTATTTCTTTACCCCCAACTAGCGTTGTACCTAACCTTTTTCTTTTCCCCTTTCCTTTTCACTTAAAAAAAAATTAAAATATATGAAATGTGTTGAAAGATGATTGGTGGAATGTGGGGTGGGGGGATGGGGTGGGGGGATGGGGTGGGGTTGGGCAAAAACTTTCGCGAGTAAAATAACCCGCATGGCTCTACCCGCAGGCGAACCCCAAACACCGGAAATGGTGTTCCTTTCCTACCCGCAAAAGATTTTCATTTACCCGAGCCTTTACCCGAGAGCATAACGTTTAGCCTTATAAAAGTTACATGTCATTTAGAAATTTGAAGTATCAAGCTTATCGGATCACTTATTGGAGTATTCATTTTATACTACCGATCACACACATCAGAATCCTAGCCTGCTCTTTTTGAAGTTTTATTTCCACTCGGAGAAACACAAAGAGATTTTTTCATGGTAGCTTTCCATTCAGGAATGAAGTGAAGACTGCAAGTGCACGAGCTGGGTGGTTGCTTGGAACGGAATGTCACAAATGTCAGATTTTCGTATTGCATAGCATATCCGTGATGAAGTACATATAGCTACTGAGCATACTGTCAACACAGTCATCAAAGCAACACACAAGATACCTTCAAGATACATTTCTCATTATAAGTGTTACACCTCATGTAACTACATGTAACTAATTCTGTTAAGTAGTTAACTTACTTTACAAGTCTCCGTAGCATTCCTGCTTGTATATATTCTGTACATGTAATAGTTTTCCAATAATAAGAATTTACAATCTTCAAACTCCTCTCGATTCTCTTCATGGTATCAGAGCATTCTGCTCGATCCAAACCCTAATTGCTCAAACTCTGATTTCATTCAATAATTTCTTAGATCTGATCTGATTTCCTTTCTTCTCCACTCATCTGTTTTCCGACGATCTCTACCATGGATGACACAAGTTCTTCGAATCATCCCTTGTACCTGCATCAGAACGATAACCCTGGCCTCATCCTTATTTCAAAGAAACTCACAGGTACTGAAAACTACAATTCATGGAGAAGATCAATGATGATAGCACTAAATGCTAAAAATAAACTGAAATTAGTCACAAAGGAATTCAAAGAACCTGAGATTAGATCACAAGACAGGGCACTTTGGGAGAGAAACAATGACATGATCATATCTTGGATCCTAAATACAGTTACTGATCAGATCAGCAACAACCTTACCTATGTGAATTCAGTCTCAGATCTGTGGCTTGAACTACAGGAGCACTACTCTCAAATTGATGGCCATCGAATCTACCAGTTGGCCAATGAAATCACGCAACTCAAACAGCAAGACTGCACAATTGAGGTATACTATCATAGACTCAAAGGCCTTTGGGATGAACTTGATGCTTTAGAAATTCCATACATATGTACTTGTACCTGCACTTGTGATAATGGAAAAATTAATGGTGGGATGAACTTGATGCTTTAGAAATTCCATACATATGTACTTGTACCTGCACTTGTGATAATGGAAAAATTAATGGTGAAAGGGAACAAAGAAAGAGGTTGTTACAATTCCTAATGGGACTAGATGATAGTTATTCGAATATTAGAGGCCAAATCATACTCATGCAACCATTACCTAGTCCTGCCAAAGCATATGGCATGATAAAGCTAGAGGAAAAGCAAAGAGAAGGAATACTACCAAAACCACACAGCCCTGCTATCATGTCCCTGTCTTCGAACACAAATTTCAAACAACTAAATAGCAAAGCTACAACCTCTGTCCCTACAGGAAAGAAAATGAACTTTAAAAAGGGAATTATTTGTAATTACTGTAAGAAAGAGGGACATGTAAAGGAGGAATGCTTTAAACTTGTTGGCTATCCAGCTGGACATCCCTTACATGGAAAGGTCCAACAAAAGTACAATGATAATAAGACAAACAGGACCATCAATATGGCATATGGTATAAGTGACATCTCTGCCTCACCTATTGAAAGTCAAAACACCAATTCGGAAATTGCAGTCTTTGCAAGAATTGACATGTTGCAAAACCAGTTAAATCAAGTCTTGATGATGATGCAAAACAACCAAGCTAAAAATGATTCTGGAGCAGGTATACATTCTTTAATTGCTTCATTTATTTCCAATCTCAAAGATGCTTGGGTTATTGATAGTGGTGCTACTGATCATATCTCTACTTCTCTATCCTACATGCATAATCTGAAAAATTGTCAAACTCCCATTCTTGTTTCACTACCAAATGGACACCATGTTACTGTCACAGTAACTGGATCAGTGACCTTTAATCAATGTTTCACTATTCACAATGTTCTTTACATTCCTTCTTTTACCTATAACCTTATTTCTGTAAGCAAGCTTACTAAAGCCACACAATGCTCCATTTTATTCACAAATTCTTTGTGCACTTTTCAGGGCAACAACAAGAAGATTTCCCTTGGCAAGCTTAATGATAGTCTCTATATTTTCCATACAGAGACCACCACTCCATCCTCATGGAAAATCAAACCACCATCAACTGTTTTGTCTAATTCATCTGTTAGCTATAATACTTGGCATCTTAGATTTGGTCATTTTTCTTTAAATACTCTCAAGAAAATAAAATCACTCTCTTCTGTTCTGCCTTGTAACACAACTGATACATGTTCTATATGTTCAATGTCAAGACAACATGCTTTACCTTTCCAACTTAGTGATTCTCATGTTCTTACTGCATTTGAATTAATTCACATGGACCTTTGGGGACCATACAAACAACCCACACTTAACAAATGCACATATTTCCTCACTTTAGTTGATGAATTTTCAAAAACCACCTGGGTTTACCTTTTACCCAGCAAACATCATGTGTTTTCAACATTCAAAATCTTACATTCATACATCAAAAATCAGTTTCGAACCAATATCAAAACACTCAGAACTGATAATGGCTCGGAATTTATCAATTCCAACATGACCACTTTTCTTCAAATACATGGCATAAACCATCAGACATCTTATCCTTATACTCCTCAACAAAATGGGAGAGTAGAAAGGAAACATAAACATCTTCTTGAAATAACAAGAGCAATTCAGTTTCAAGCTAACTTTCCAATTCATTTATGGGGTTATTCCTTAATAGCAGCAACCCACTTAATCAACAGGCCCTTCTCGTGTTCTTCAAGACAAAAGTCCATATGAAATTTTGTTTAATAAAATCCCAGATATCTCATACCTACGCACTATTGGTCGTCAAGCCTTTGTTCACCATCACACAAAAGATAAGCTAGCCCCACGATCGATTAATGCTATCCTACTTGGATACCCACAAAATAAAAAAGGGTATATATTGTTTGATCATGTCACAAAGAAAACCATTGTGAGTAGGCATGTACTCTTTGATGAACATGTCTTTCCCTTTAGTCAAAACCAAGTACCTACTTCCTTAGACCCACCTACTTGTTGGATTATGTGCAGAGATAATTAACGAGCATATTGTATCCAATGTTATAAGAGACTAAAGGGTCACACTGCTACACACCCAATTCAGAACAGTTGGATTTCACCATAAATCTGTGTGGAAATAATTAATCAGTTAGATTAATTATTAAAGAGAAAGAGTAAATAATTAATCAGTTAGATTAAATATTAAAGAGATAAACGAATAATTAATCAGTAACATTAATTATTGAGAGATATAAATAATTATCCAGTTTGGATTAATTATTAGAGAGAAATAAATAATAAATAGTTATTTATTATTTAAGGAAAATTAAATATTAAGTTTTAATATGTAATGGACTAAGTTAATTAATAGTTAATTAATTAACTAGTAAAGTCCAGGGGGTCAAAAAGAGAAGAGTTGAAAGTTTAATTAAAACCAGTGGGCTTTTAATTAAACGAGCTTAGGTCCAATCTAATCCTTATAAATATATCCTTAAAGACTTAAGGATTAAGATAAGTGACACAAGGGATTAACCCTAGCCACCACTCTCCTTCTCTCTCTCGATCTCGCTCTCTCTCTCTCGGTCGACACACTCTCTCTCGGCTCTCTCTCTCTCACTTCGACGATCAAGAAGAAACACCAAGGGTGTTTCTCGGTTTCGAGGTCGACGCAAGCAAGCACACACACACAAGGTTTTCGATTGCTTGAAGCCTTGGTGATCCAGGAGCGGTCTAGCAGCCAGTTCAATCGGAGGTGCAGTAGTGGTGGACTACTTTAGCAATCCCAAGTTTGTTCAGGTATAATCTTGTAACCTTTTCTATGGATTGTTTGTTAAGAAACTATGTTGATCATTTAAAGTTTTAAAGATCCTAACCTTTTTGGGGTTTAGAGGGTTGTGTTCAATTTAGTTCCGCTTTTAGGATTGAACCAGTGGAATCAAACCCAGGATTGACCAGTTTGTGTCATAAGTGGTTTGGTCAGGTTCAAAACCCTTCAGTGGTATCAGAGCCTCGACTCTATGATCCATAGTTTCTAGTTTTAT
Source organism: Pulicaria dysenterica (assembly GCA_947179395.2). NCBI lineage: Eukaryota > Viridiplantae > Streptophyta > Magnoliopsida > Asterales > Asteraceae > Pulicaria > Pulicaria dysenterica. Next base: position 83,759,025 of record OX359292.1, read on the forward strand.
CTGTTTTTGGATTAAGGTTTTATTCTTGATTCTCTAAATGTTCTTGGAATTTTCGAAAATCTAGAAAGGTAGCAAGACAGTTTGTTTTGTTATCAGATTTATCCTATTAATCAGGAAATTCAAACAGGTTGTTTGAATGGTTAAAAGGATCATGATTTTTGGATAAGAAAGAGTTTGAATTAAGATTACATTAAACAGTTTGTTTAATAAGTAAAACATAGATAATCTAATTAGTTGGTTTGTTTAATTGTTATATGATCTTCTCCATCTTATTTCTTCTCCTTATAGATTTCGAAAACCATAAAAGGATAAAAAACAAGTTTTCTGTTTTTATCCAGTTTATAAAAGTTTTGATTTTAACCAGTTAGGTTTAAACCAGGTTTGTGTTTAAATGGTTAAAAGGGAATAAACTTTTATCTAAAACTAGATTTTAACCAGTTTTTGAACTTTTTGTTTAAAAGGTTGAAATCAAGTTTTTAGGATTATTAGTTATTAATAAAACAAGTTTTGTTGATATTAATAGTTAATAGTTTTTGGTTTTTGAATTAAATCTAGTTTTAATCAATATATTAAAAACAGTTAGTTTTAATATGTTAAAAAAGGATTTAAAATATTTTGTTAATCGGAAATTGGGAACCGAGATCATCACCGTGCCGGGCAGTGGTTGTTAGCGGCGCTAAGGCCAGATGGGCCTCGCGGCGGCCGTTAGCGGTGCTAAGGGCAAGGTGGGCTTCGGCCCAAGCTTTTTTCAGCCCAAGGCATTTCGGCCCAAGGTAGCTCTCGGCCCAGATGGTTCACGGCCCAAAGGGCTTTCAGCCCAGGAGGTTCTCGGCCCAAAAGGGTCTCGGCCCAGTGGGTTTTCTCGGGTTGATGGGAGATGTCGGCCCAAATAGCTTTTCCGGATTAATACAAAAGTATTATTAATTTTAAGTTATAAAATTAATAAGGTGTTATATAAACTAGTATTATATATTTTAATTAGTTTTAGTTAAAATATATATTTTTAGATTTTTATTTATTATGACTAGTTTAGTCATTTTAAATAAATTCTAAAAGGGATAAAGTTTATATAATGGAGAAACAAATAAGATAGTATTTAATTGACCAAGATTGTCGGTTTTAAGTTTTTGGAAAACTAGTAATAAAACTCGACGTGAGGATTTCATTCAAGTTTTGAATGAGATCAAGTCTTTAAGTTTTTTGTTGAAAAACTATTTTTTTGGTCAAATTAAAATAGAAGATCATAATTCTCATTTTTGGTTAATAGGTATTAATCAAAAGGATAAATGAGGAAGTTTAGACAAATCAGGTTGTGTGCTTATATTATAACTGCGTGGTTGACTTTTATTTATATAGTGCTTATATATAAATTGCGTGGTTGTGATTCATATAGCTATAGTTTTGCCGACTTAGGACTCGTTTTTCATTTCTTCTTTTATTTTTGGTTTTGGGAAGGCCTGCGTGCCAATTACAATCCCTTTCTTATTTGTAATATTGTACTGGTTCGGGGAGGCATGTGTGCCATTTACAACCCCATTCAATATTGTATTTGTAATAGACTAGTGATAGTTTAATCCCTCTACCAAAATGGACTTGAAGAAGGCAATCAAGAAAATGGTGTTCTATACGCGAAGCACGGACATTTCGGGGAGGTGTCAAGGCCAGTGGGAGCAACACATCAAGAAAGGCGAATCCAAGTCATTTTATCCTTAGGATTGACCTTAGGATTAGTTGGCAAAACTATAGGGCTTTATTTGCTTACTCTTTTTATCTGCGTGGTTGTGATTTATTTACTGCTTTTTCATATATATATATATGGTATGTATATACATACGTGTAATGGTAAATAAAAAAAGGATTTAATAACAGGCTGTTATTAAACAGTGAAAAACCACGCGCTTTATGACAAACTAGAATACGACTACAGGTTGTTAGTCGTGTTAGTTAATTTTTTATAAATTTAAAGTTTTGTCAAGATTATAAGTTTGGAACTTATAAAGGCCGTTTTGTGCACCTAGTCTAGGTACACATATAAATCGTATTTTTTAAAACAGTTAGTTTTAAAATGGTTTTTCAAAAACTGGAAAATTAAGTTTTTTATTGAACTTAATTAAAACCCAAGAAAAATCTTAGATCAGTGTGCTACCCACCTAATGGTACACCTTGACTGTTAAACGGTACTCGGGTGTCGGAAGTGCCCAAACCTTGGGCATCCGGGTTCAAACCATTGCGGGAAAGGGCATGAAAGATTCTGCGATAATCGGGAGTCCCGGCCAGAATTCATGTTGTCTTAGGTGGTACGATCTATTTTGGTGATAATCGGGAGTCCCTGCCCAAAAAGCACTATAGTAGAGTTAAACATACTAGACTGGGTCTAAGTGCTCTACGAGGTTCTAGGAGTCGTATCAGTTAGGTACAATTGGTACAGGGTGTTACCTACCAGAAATAGCATGACTTGGCGGGAAGTGCCCAAACCTTGCGTCAAGTATGTGAAATATGGGTCCTAGGTCTAATATATATTATTTATGGGTTTGATGATATATATGTTGGGGGACAGCGGAAGCAACAAAGTACAACATATAAAGCAAAGAGTACAAGAAATCAAAGCATAAAACCCCAAACCATGGACCAAACTCTATAACTAACTTAAGCAACATGAAAAACAGAAAGAGAAGAGGTTATACCCTGCTCCTTAGCTCCAGCAACTTGAAGATGTGGTGGTGATGACAAGAAAGCAAAGAAGCTCTCCTCTAATGAAGTCCACCCCGGGTATTGTCCTCTCTCCTTGTACTAGCAAGCTTGGATGATCTTCTTTCAAGAGAAATCACCACAAGAACAGCCTCTTAGTAGCAGAAATTCGGATGCCCTCTTTGAACTCACAAGAACACTCTAAAAGTTCTCAAGACTAAGTGTTTATGTGGGTTTTGACTAAAGGTTAGAATGAAGGACAAATGAGGGTAATTTATAGACCCTGAAATGCCACTTAATCTTTCCCATGGCCGGCCTCAGAGTACTGCACAAGTTAGCCCAACCATTGGGCAAGAGTGGAGGTGGAAAAGACAAAAGTTGCATGCAGACTGTCAGAGTTCCGCGCCGCGTGCCCATAAGGTTCCGCGCCGCGGAATCTCCGCGTCGCGTATCCTTAAGTGCTCCGCGTCGCGTTATTTGCCATCACATCAATCTTTCCATTTTGACACCATTGGTCCCTCCATCTTTTAGGCTGTCGAGATAGGTCCCCGGTGTGTGACCCAATAGGCCCATACATTATCGGTAGTGATCCAAATGGCATACGTGTGTCAGCGGGCATACTCCAACAAACTCCCACTTGCACATGACACACCGTACCCATAAACCACAGACAAAGAGCGGCCTCTAGTAAGGCATCTCTGCCCCCAAGTCAGTATGGGTTTTTGTCAAAAACCAAATCCAGAATCAGTTACGAAATGGTCCTATAGATAAGTGATCATTTATCCCTTCGTTTTCGATATCCGTGTGAACACGAGACATGGTTTAATGTCAATCTCCAGATCGTTCACGATTATGTTTCTCGATCTCGATTGATGGTGACCCAAAATCTAGTTGCAATCGATCAAACATCATTGCAACTTGAGCATGGCCATGCATTTTACGTCAGCGCTCAATCATCGAGGGGCCCAAGGATATCTCTCTAAAACTAGAGGAACGAATCCCTTCGACTACATTGCTCCGCTACATACACCATACTTTACCTAAAAGCTCCCTTTATAACAGCCAGTTACGAACTGCGTTTGAAAGCAATCAAGACAAAGCAGATCCATGCTTTGGAACACATGTATCTTCAGTCTAAGGACAAAATGATATTATCATCCTGACTTACTCGCGACAGAAACCATGAAGCAATTTCAGGTACGGGTCGTCCAGTCACTTGACCATTGCAAGCACAGGCGAAGTGTTGCGTCTCTTTTATCTAATCCATTATTAGATAGCGACCAACCACTTCCCTCAGTCTTATCTCAAACTTCCTTCCCCTGAAGAATGACCGACTGTGGACATTTAGAATGAAAAAGCATTCTGGGAAGTATTAAACATGCTAAGATGGAACACAGTAAGGATTCATAAAATATTCTCCCTCGGCGTATCATTAAATCTCATTTAATAATCAATATAGTATGAAATACATTACTGCTTAGCGTTCCCAAAATACAAATACAAATCAAACATAAACCAAACATTACACTCAAACCAAGTCACTTGCGAATCTAACACCTATATCTCTAGTGTGAGAATCATGTACAGCTTGTGACAACGGTTTAGTGAACGGATCAGCCAAATTGCCCTCTGATGCTACTCTGCTGATGGCAATATCACCACTCTCAATAACATCTCTGATGAAGTGGTATTTGCGAGGAATGTGCCTCGTCCGCTTATGAGCCCTTGGTTCCTTAGCTAAAGCCACCGCACCTGCATTGTCACAGAAGATCTCAATAGGGTCGGATATGCTAGGAACCACTCCAAGATCCTGGATGAACTTCCTCATCCATACCGCCTCTTTAGCTGCTTCACTAGCCGCAATGTACTCCGACTCGGTAGTTGAATCAGCTACGGTGTCTTGCTTGGAGCTCCTCCAACTTATAGCACCACCATTGAGAAGGAACACGAACCCCGATTGCGATCGGCAGTCGTCCTTATCAGTTTGGAAGCTAGCGTCAGAGTAACCATGTACTCTAAGCTCTTCCTTACCACCATATACCAAGAACATCTCCTTTGTCCTCCGAAGATACTTGAGAATATTCTTGACCGCAGTCCAACGGGCTTGCCCGAGATTAGCCTGATATCTACTCGTCATGCTCAAGGCACACGATACATCATGGCGTACATGATTGATCCCACTGCCGAAGCATATGGAACCCTCTTCATTACGTCAAGTTCCTCTTTGGAACTAGGACATTGAGACTTGCTCAAAGTCACTCCATGCAACATAGGGGTATTACCCCTCTTAGAGTCCTCCATCTTGAATCGGTTCAAGACCTTGTCGACATATGCACTTTGGCTAAGCCCTATTAGCCTTTTAGATCTATCTCTATAGATCTTTATGCCCAAGATATATGCTGCATCTCCCAAGTCCTTCATAGAGAAACAACTCCCAAGAAAAGTCTTAACTTCTTTCAAGGTTGGGACGTCGTTTCCAATAAGTAGAATATCATCTACATATAGGACAAGGAATACAACAGCGCTCCCACTAGCCCTGACATATATGCCTGGCTCATCCTTGCTTTTCGAAAAACCAAACTCTTTGATTTTCTCATCAAAGCACAGGTTCCAGATACGAGATGCTTGTTTAAGTCCATAAATGGACTTCTTTAACTTGCAGACTCTATCAGGATGCTCAGGATGTACAAAACCCTCGGGTTGTGTCATAAACACCTCTTCACTTAGCTTCCCGTTAAGGAAGGCGGTTTTTACATCCATTTGCCATATCTCGTAATCATAAAACGCAGCTATGGCCATGAGTATTCTGATAGACTTCAACATGGCCACTGGTGAAAAGGTTTCCTCATAGTCAATCCCATGAGTTTGCGTGAAACCCTTAGCCACCAGTCGGGCTTTGTAGGTATCTACAGTTCCATCCATACCGGTCTTCTTCTTGAAGACCCATTTACATCCCACTGTCTTACACCCGGGTGTAGGATCAACCAATTCCCATACTTGGTTATCCGACATGGATTGCATCTCACTCTCCATTGCTTCCCTCCACCTAGCAGACTCATTGCTCGCTATGGCTTCCCGGTAGTTGGTCGGTTCATCATGATCCACCAAGAATTCATTGCCCTCAGATATGAGAAACCCATATCTCTCTGGCTCTTGACGTGGTCTACCGGACCTACGAGGAATTAATGGAGCATTGTCAGGTACCGACGCATCCTCTTGCTCGGTTTCAACCACTTCGGGTTGTTTGCTAGTGCCGACACTTGTCCCTTCCCCATTGGGTTCTTGAATCTCTTCAAGATCAATCCTCTTACCCGATTGCATGGATATAAGTTCCTTTTCAAGGAACACAACCCTTCTCGCGATAAACACTTTGTTTTCGGAAGGTTTGTAGAATGTATATCCCATGCCTCCGGTTGGATACCCAATGAAGTAACACCTTTCAGACCTTGGTTCGAGTTTGTCCTCTACCTCTCGTCTCACGAAGGCAGGACATCCCCAAACCTTGAGATATGCGATCTTTGGAGCAATTCCATGCCACATCTCATAAGGTGTCTTTTGGACCTTCTTTGTCGGTACGAGGTTAAGGATCCTAACCGCCGACTCGAGAGCGTACCCCCAAAAGCTTATGGGTACTTCCGTGCGACTCATTATCGACCGGACCATGTCCAGCAATGTCCGATTCCTCCGCTCGGTGACACCATTCAATTGTGGCGTCCTAGGAGGAGTTAGTTGCGAAATAATCCCACAACTAACAAGATGATCACGGAACTCCGAGCTCAAGTATTCGCCTCCCCTATCGGAGCGAAGTACTTTAATAGTCCTGCCCAATTGATTCTGGACTTCATTTTGGAATGTCTTAAAGACCTCAAAGGCCTCAGACTTTTGCCTAATCAAGTAGACATATCAATATCTACTGAAATCATCAGTAAACGTAACGAAGTATTTTGAGTTGTTCCTTGTAACATGCTTGAACGGACCACATACATCCGTATGCACTATTTCCAACAAGCATTTAGCCCTTTCACCCACACCGGTAAAGGGTGATTTAGTCATCTTTCCTAATAAACAAGATTCACATGCTTCATTTGACCCGAGGTCAAAGAATTCCAAGATCCCATCCGATTGGAGCTTGGTGATGCGTTTCTTGTTTATATGGCCAAGACGACTATGCCATAAGGAAAACTTATCCAAACCATTTTTGGATCCAGAATCAATGTTCATGATTGCTCTATTATTTTCTATGTATGCATCGGCTTCGTATATACCACGACATGGATAAGCTTTAAAATAACAAACATCATTTTTAAAGCATAAGATAAAACCATTTTCAAATTTAAACAAATATCCATCGTCATACAAAGCATAAAATGATAAAATGTTTCTTGCCACAAGCGGCGAATAGCATTCATCTTTCAAAATAATAGATAAGCCGGTCTTGAAAGTAAGCTCCACACTTCCTTTCTCTAACACCGGGACAACCTCCTTGTTTCCCATTGTTAGCTCCAGCTCCCCATCTCTCAGCCTTCTACTTTCCTTTAGCACCTGCACCATATTACAAATGTGAGTGTCACAGCCGGTATCTAAAACCCAACCATTAGATGTAGAAGTATGATGGAGTTCAATCACAAACGTACCTGAAGTAGAAGCGCCTGCTCCCGATGCTCGTAGCTTCTTTAGGCCTTCTAGGTACTTAGGGCAGCTCTGGCGCATGTGTCCCTTAGCCCCGCAGAAGAAGCAAATCGCCTCCTCCGGAGTCTTAGCTTGAGGGATAGGTCCCTTCGGCTTTGGCTCCGGGGCAGGGTTCGGCTTGGGAACCCCAACCTTACCCTTGCCTTTCCCTTTTGGGGTAGAGGCCGGTTTCTTCCTCTTCTTGGACTCACCCTCCTTGATGGCCAAGACGGGAACGGAGGTAGATGGCTTTTTCTTGGTCATGTTGGACTCGGCGGTCCGCAGCATACCATGCAATTCCATGAGGGATTTGTCCATCCCGTGCATATGATAACTCACAACAAATTGATCATATGATGGTGGGAGAGACCGTAGAATCAAGTCTACCGCCATCTCTCTCGATATGGCAAATCCCAACCTCTTGAGGAGTTCCACCAACGCTTTCATCTTTAGAACGTGGTGGGACACGTTCCCGCCCTCATGCAACCGGCAACCGAGAAGATCGTTGAGACAACCATACCGTTCTTGCTTAGCTTGTTGTTGGAACATGTCCGACAACTCGCGCATCATGTCATAAGCACTCAAGTGCTCCATCGACTTTTGCAAGTCGGAGCTCATAGTGCTAAGCATGAGGCAAGTAACCTCGGTGATGTCTTTGAGGCGTTTCTCATAAGCCTCTCTAACGACCCTACTCGCGTTGGATGCAGGGTCCTCGGGGATGGGTTCCTCAATGGTGGCTAACTTGTCCTCATGACGGAGGACAATTCGTAGTTGCCGTGACCAATCCATAAAATTGGTCCCATCGAGTTTATCCTTCTCGAGAAACACTCTTAAGGATATGTTTGACGTGGTGTGGTTGGTGCTAGTTGATGCCATCTATAAAAAGCAAAGTATATTTGGTTAGTTTGATTGAAATCCTCATTAAAATAGTTACCCCAAATGTTTAATGAAAAACAACTATTTTAACAAGGGCTAAGAACCTTATTTCACCTTGCACCGTGATGGGTTTTCCGCGGATCACGTAGCAAAGCCATTTAGGCCGGCAACCATTGACCAATTGCAATCCATTATTGCAACTCTTAGTTCCTTGCGGGATCCTACTTGACAACTATTGTGCCAAGTTTGGCATGTTTGATCCCTCCACACCAATCCCAAATTAATATTTTACATGACCTTGGCTAGAGCTCGACGACCATATGAAAGATTAATTTGAAATTGTAAATCAACCATCAAGATACACGGTGGTACTCTAGCTCAATGGTCGACTCGGCTAGAGCTCGACAATCGACCTTGCGAGTTGCCACACGCGCCTTCCACACAGCTCATGCAAAGGCAATCTCGGCTAGAGCTCGACGATCAACCCTTACACGACTAGAGTTGGGCGGTGACATCTTATGGGTGGTGTGCGATTTACATTTAGAAAACGGGATTTAGTTTTCCGGTTAAAAAACCATTTTGAGTTTGATTAACAAAAAGTGACAAAAACCAAACGTTTTCACTAATCGGATACTAAACCAATTTTAAATCCGTTTGTTAATCAAGTGTGCGCGCGAGAGTTGTTAAACCATTTTTAAAACTCTTGGGTTATATTATTTATCAAAAATTGTCTAGCATGCAATAGTCCTACAACTCACGCATAAACAATATATAATAAAACCATCAGACGCATACATAAGGTTGGTAACCATGCCCCTAAAACCTATGTGTTTTTCCCGTGAGCCACTACGGGAAAAACAAGTCATCTAAGGACAAAAACTCCTTGACTTGGATATTCTCCCACTAAACCCGCCACCTCTATTGGGCCTTCCGGATTTCGTGTTCGCCAAGACGTCACTCCATGGACTCCCGATGGTTTCTCCATATTACAATTACATAGAAAATTAAATAAATGACATGCAAGCCACAAATCCTATTTTCTAGTACAAATACATAATATGGAATATTTAAATGGCATGCAAGCCACAAAACAATTACATACCAAATAAATAAATAAATTATTATTACAAACCATTGTGACATAAAGTCACCAAATGAATGAATAATAAAACATATAACCAAACATCCACAAGGTCTAGGGCATTTTTCTAGGGTTACCAACAAAACAGGTTCAATAGTGAACAACAACAACAAGATCAACATCAACAACATGGTGTGCCACACAAAACCATGTAATCTTATGTATAATGGTTGAGATTTTTACAAAAACACTCAAGGCACTAAAAATCCCATGTACTTATGCATTAGTAACACCAAACCATTTTGATAAAACATATTCATAAATACATAATGTAAGTATATGCAATTATTTATTTTCATGCCAAAATAATAATCCACATATAAATACACCAACCATTATACAAGGCAACTTCTTAAAACTAAATTTTAATTTCTGGACTAAAAATCCAGTAACCAAAATTTAGTGCCAAAAACCCAAAAATAATTTTCATTTAAAACAAAGTTTGAAAACAGAATCTGTACAGCGATATTCCACGCCACGTAACTTCATTAGTTCCGCGCCGCGGAAATTTACGAACAGAAAACACTCAACTTTATTTTCGGGTTTTTCAGGCCACCATGTGCAAAAGTAGTAAAGAGGTGGCTCTGATACCACTGTTGGGGTTCTATGTACACAGCAGAAGCAACAAAGTACAACATATAAAGCAAAGAGTACAAGAAATCAAAGCATAAAACCCCAAACCATGGACCAAACTCTATAACTAACTTAAGCAACATGAAAAACAGAAAGAGAAGAGGTTATACCCTGCTCCTTAGCTCCAGCAACTTGAAGATGTGGTTGTGATGACAAGAAAGCAAAGAAGCTATCCTCTAATGAAGTCCACCCCGGGTATTGTCCTCTCTCCTTGTACTAGCAAGCTTGGATGATCTTCTTTCAAGAGAAATCACCACAAGAACAACCTCTTAGTAGCAGAAATTCGGATGCCCTCTTTGAACTCACAAGAACACTCTAAAAGTTCTCAAGACTAAGTGTTTATGTGGGTTTTGACTAAAGGTTAGAATGAAGGACAAATGAGGGTATTTTATAGGCCCTGAAATGCCACTTAATCTTCCCCATGGCCGGCCTCAGAGTACTGCAAAAGCTAACCCAACCATTGGGCAAGAGTGGAGGTGGAAAAGACAAAAGTTGCATGCAGACTGTCAGAGTTACGCGCCGCGTGCTCGTAAGGTTCCGCGCCGCGGAATCTCCGCGTCACGTATCCTTAAGTGCTCCGCGTCGCGTTATTTGCCAGCACATCAATCTTTCCATTTTGAAACCATTGGTCCCTCCATCTTTTAGGCTGTCGAGATAGGTCCCCGGTGTGTGACCCAATAGGCCCATACATTATCGGTAGTGATCCAAATGGCATACGTGTGTCAGCGGGCATATTCCAACAATATAATTAGAAATTTTATCTGCAATTACTAATTAAACCAAGTTTTTAATTTGTAGATGGCAACCAACGTTACTAGTACTAATAACCTCTCCCTCCGCTCTATCCTTGAGAAGGATAAACTCACCGGGTCCAACTTTCTCACTTGGGAGAGAAATCTCCGGATCGTGCTGAGGCACGAGAGAAAGTGGTATGTCCTAGAACAACCTCTAGGAAATCCCCCTGCCAGCAATGCCATGGTAGAGGTCAGGGAGGCTTTTCAGAAGCGCTCCAATGACGCCTTGGATGTTAGCTGCCTCATGCTTGCAACTATGAGTCCAGAGTTGCAATCAAGCATGATGGAAACTCCTGCATATGACATGATCCGCTAGCAGAGGGACATGTTCCAGGAGCAAGCCCGCACAGAGCGTTATGATTCCACTAGGGCATTTAACTCGTGCAAGATGGGTAAGGGAACCTCGGTCAGTGACCATGTCATGAAAATAAAAGGTTACATGGACCACCTAGAGAGACTCGGGCACCCAGTACCGTTGCAGCTAGCAACGGATACGATACTCAACTCGTTGTCAGATGACTATAAGCCTTTTATAGTCAACTACAACATGAACAACATGAAGAAATCCGTGGCTGAGTTGCACTCAATGCTCAAGACTGCTGAGCAGAGTATCGGGACCAAGTCTAAGGACATTCTTATGGTGGGACATGGTGGACGTAAGAAGAGGAAGGGGCGCAACGGAAAGGGAAAGGGTAGTGCACCAGGGCTAATAACGACAACAAGGGCAAGAAGCCGAAGCCAAACAAGGCAAGGACCGAGAATCGGTGCTTCAGGTGCGGCGAGGCCGGACATTGGAAACGAGATTGTCTGAAAGGTCACGAGGCAGGAGGCAAGTCTGGCTCCTCAGGTATTGCGTGATTAGCTTCTTTGTCACTTTCCTACTTGTAAAGTTTTACGAATATTCTAAAATCTTGCAATCGTTTATTGCAGGAGGGGATGGAAAGTGATACGGCCCAGCATGAGAAGATCACACATGCAGCATGCGGATATTATTAATATTTACATTTCCTAGTTATTTAAACTTTTTAAGTTTATTTGAACAAATTTTATATTGTTTATGGATACTTTTAAGTTTATGGAAATTATAATTATTTGGTTCATATCCGTGCACGTGTTCTTATTATATGAATCATGATTGGTCCAGTTGTGACTAAAAGAGTGCCAATAAGTCAAGTCTTTAGTTGATTGGTGATTCATAATAATCTTACGCTATGATTTGTTGTAGTTACATAAATGCCGGTTCTACTATGTAAATACTTGTATAAACAAGTTTTGTTTATAAGATTAGATAGTTTTTCTAATTCAACAAGTATTTAAGATTTTATGAAAAGTAAGTGTTCAAAGTCTTGAACATATGGAAATAATAGTAACTATTTCCAGGAAAAGTAGTTTTTGATAAAACGTTTAAGAAAGTATAAAAGTGATTATAATAGTTATTATAATCAATGAGTTTTATACTAAATGTTTTAAGGAAAGAAATTTAAAATACCATTATGAGTGTTTCATACTTGTGATCATGGTAAGTTTAATGAAACCATTTTCCGTAATTGGAAAGATGGATATATGAGAGATCCAAGTTCTTTGTTTCATAAAACAAATTTCTTGCAAAAACTAAGTTCTTTAAAACATGTGTTTGGAACACAAGTTTTAGGCATGGTAGTCAAGTTTTTTACTAAGGCCTAAAAGGATGATTTAAAGAATGCACTTTTTTATAAAAGATAGTGGGAGCACCTGACTAATGTATTTATCAGAGTTAATAAAAGTTTTTTTAAACAAATGTGATAAATACAAGTTTGATATTTTAGAGTATATAATTATTGGATGTTTTTAGAAGTTATCTAAAACAGTAAGTTCTTGAGAAAGAACTAATCCGAGGGATGCATGATTTATTGAGATGTACTCGATAAAGATATCATTGCAAGTTTTTTAGTCAAGTTATGACTTAAACAAAATTATACTCATTAAGTTCAGTAGGTCAGCTTAATTAAATGTTGTTGGTTGGTTAACGTTAGAAATGATAAAATAGGATGTTCTTTAACATTCTTAGTAATGATATTAGATTAGTGTTGGTATACACAGGGAATCTAATTTCAAGGTTCTTACCAGTAGGTGTAAGAAGGTTTTATCGTTTCAAATAGATAATAAAATCTAGTAAGATTTATTATATCTACAAATGTAATTAAAGTTTTTTAATTACAGGGAGGTTATTTTGTAAAATCAGAAACTTTGGAGTTATTTCCAGTTTTCCCCAAGTTTAAGGAATTTTATAAAATAAGTAAGTCTAGATTTGTTCTTAGGTTGCAAGAACGATTTCTAGCAAAACCAAGAAAGAGTACTTCATGGTACTAGTCTTGTATTTTAAGGTTTATAATCATATTATTTTTCTTGTAATCCGTGATAAGTTACAAATGTAATAAGTAATTCAGATAGACACCGTGAATTGAGTCAATGAGATGGTAGAAATTATGCATCTTTATTCCAGGGTGGGAGTATGGACGGATGTAGAAATTAGTTTCATTGTTCTTCACAATTTTGTATGTTTTGGCTTATCCAAGAATAAACTAGGTTTATTCGAAACACTATCCGTGACTACTTATCTTGGTGGGAACCTCGATAGGGCTATAAAGTCATCGTAATTTTGGGGTAGATTCAATAGTTTATCGAATATAGCTGCAAACGGTTTTTGCGGACCAAAATTGACGGATATTCGTTAGGGTTACGAATATTGGATTGACCCACTGTGAAAAATACTTCGTGGATTCGTGTCAAAAGTATTTATCACATAGGTTATACTTAAGCCTGAGGTATTTGGTTTGGGATGCGGTAACTGTTGTCTTCTTAGCACGTTCTAACGCCACGCCGTAACAGGGTGGTCATAAGGGGCGTGTCTAGATTCAGTGGGAGCCGTGTTGCCAAATGCAAATATGCAAGATGGTAATTGCACCTCTTTTTTAGGAGAGATATTTCCGGGCCCCTTGACTGATTAGAGAAACTGGTAAGTGCACGACCGTGCCCAAACGAACTGATCTGTTCTTTGTCGTTTATCATGCAGTTTCGAAATCAAGTATGTCATGAACAAATTTTTGAGTCTCTGAGTTGACTTTTTTTCCATGCTCATGCTCAAAATTGAAATATTGCGCTGCAAGGGACAAACCTATATATATATATGCAAGTTTGTATATATAAAAACGTACCCATTCATAAACAGGGAGTTTATGATAGTTTAGTTTATAAACAGTTAGTTTATAACAGGTCACTTCTAAGCAGGTTGCTTATGAAGTTTTATCACAAGTTACTTTGGGGTATAAGAGTTCTTATAACCTGGTTACCCTAAGTGTCTGGCTAGGGACCTCCTTAGGCTAACAATGTGCAGTAACTGTTACTTATCTTGCACAAGTGAGAGTCTGTTGGATTATGTGCAGAGATAATTAACGGGCATATTGTATCCAATGTTATAAGAGACTAAAGAGTCACACTGCTACACACCCAATTCAGAACAGTTGGATTTCACCATAAATCTGTGTGGAAATAATTAATCAGTTAGATTAATTATTAAAGAGAAAGAGTAAATAATTAATCAGTTAGATTAATTATTAAAGAGATAAACGAATAATTAATTAGTAGCATTAATTATTGAGAGATATAAATAACTATCCAGTTTGGATTAATTATGAGAAAGAAATAAATAATAAATAGTTATTTATTATTTAAGGAAACAAAAATATTAAGTTTTAATATTTAATGGACTAAGTTAATTAATAGTTAATTAATTAACTAGTAAAGTCCAGGGGGTGAAAAAGAGAAGAGTTGAAAGTTTAATTAAAACCAGTGGCTTTTAATTAAACGGGCTTAGGTCCAATCTAATTCTTATAAATATATCCTTAAAGGCTTAAGGATTAAGATAAGTGACATGAGGGATTAACCCTAGCCACCACTCTCCTTCTCTCTCTCGATCTCGCTCTCTCTCTCTCGGTCGACACACTCTCTCTCGGCTTTCTCTCTCACTTCGACGATCAAGAAGAAACACCAAGGGTGTTTCTCGGTTTCGAGGTCGACGCAAGCAAGCACACACACACAAGGTTTTCGATTGCTTGAAGCCTTGGTGATCCAGGAGCGGTCTAGCAGCCAGTTCAATCGGAGGTGCAGTAGTGGTGGACTACTTTAGCAATCCCAAGTTTATTCGGGTATAATCTTGTAACCTTTTCTATGGATTGTTTGTTAAGAAACTATGTTGATCATTTAAAGTTTTAAAGATCCTAACCCTTTTGGGGTTTAGAGGGTTGTGTTCAATCCAGTTCCGCTTTTAGAATTGAACCAGTGGAATCAAACCCAGGATTGACCAGTTTGTGTCATAAGTGGTTTGGTCAGGTTCAAAACCCTTCACTACTACCACTCAGCCTCCATATTCTGTCTTTATCTCACCACCCACCATACCTTCACAACTCACTACTTTATCCAACCCCTTGTCCCACCCCTCAACTTCGATATCTTCCCCTCCATTAAATGACACCATAGACAATGACCACTCTACTTTCTCTTCACCAAATGTACCATCTCCTCATTTACATCACTCTCATGACCCAACCACTACCCCATCTATCGATTTAAATAATACCACCTCTATTCCCTCATCTATTCCCTCAACTGACACCACATGTCCACAAACACAAAATCCATGTATTCCCTCTTTCCCACCTTCTGACCCTACTCCCTCATCTACTTCACCTTTTTCAAACTCTACTCATCCTACCATTCCCACGAGATTTTCAACCAGAATCAAATCCATCCCTACCAAATTCAAAGATTTTCAACATCCTATCTCTCATCCTCCTCCACCAACTCTGTCCAAACATCACACTTCACATTTTATTAATTTTTTAAACATTCATTCTTCTACCACCAAACATTTCATCATTCCCATGTAGAACCACATACATATAAACAAGCATCAAAAGATTGTAAATGGGTAGAAGCTATTGAAAAAGAAATACATGCTTTAGAATCTAATAATACTTGGGTTTTAACATCATTACCAGCAGGAAAACAACCTATAGGTTGCAAATGGGTTTTCAGAATCAAATATAAAGTTGATGGTACAATTGAAAGATACAAAGCTTGTTTAGTTGCAAAAGGTTTCACACAGAAAGAGGGTACCGATTATACAGAAACCTTTGCACCTGTTGCAAAGATTGTTACATTTCTTACTTTTCTCACAGTAGCCATACACAATAACTGGTTTATTGAGTAGTTAGATGTTAATAACGTGTTCCTTCATGGTGAATTAGAAGAAGAAGTATACATGACTCTTCCCCAAGGTTACAAAACAGATTTACCTCCTAACACTGTTTGCAAACTTACAAAATCACTTTATGGTTTAAAGCAGGCAAATAGAAATTGGTTCATCAAACTTACTTCCTTCCTACAAAATCTTGGTTTCCATCAAAGTTATGCAGACACTTCTTTACTAACATTTCAACAAGGAAATACCTTCATGGCCTTCCTTATATATGTTGATGACATTCTCATAACTGGAAACAACACTGACATGCTCAAAATGATCAAATTAAAACTTGATCAAGCTTTTAGTATTAAAGACTTGGGCCTACTTCAAAAGCAACACACAAGATACCTTCAAGATACATTTCTCATTATAAGTGTTACACCTCATGTAACTACATGTAACTAATTCTGTTAAGTGGTTAACTTACTTTACAAGTCTCCGTAGCTTTCCTGCTTGTATATATTCTGTACATGTAATAGTTTTCCAATAATAAGGATTTACAATCTTCAAACTCCTCTCGATTCTCTTCAATCCGCCAACCTGAAAAACAAAAATAGATTCCAATGTATCATTTTCTTGACTATAATTTGATACTTACTGAATCAAGGATCAAATAGATGGTTTTCTGTTGGGTGTGAGTTGATTAGCGGTTTGGTATTTGAAACTAAGGGTGTAAACGAGTCGAATCAAGCTCGGGCTCGAACTCGAGTCGAAATTTTATGTTAAGCTCGAGCTCGGCTCGATAGCTCGACGAGCTTTCATACTTAAAGCTCGAGCTCGACTCGACATGGTACATAATTAGCTCGAGCTCGGCTCGAAAAGCTCGAAAAAATATAAAAAATTTGAATTCAAAAACCAGATTATTCCAAATATAGATTTTTTTTAAATTAATGATTTTTTACTAATTACTTATTATAAATAGTACGTATATTATGTAGATTTGTTTCAATAAGTACTCACTTTTAATATGTTCTATTAGCCCATCATATATACATATTGCATATATAAATATACATATACTATACAAGGCTTGAAAAACTCGATAAGGACCCGAGCCGAGCTCTTAGAAGCTCGAGCTCGACTCGTTAAAAATTCGAGCTCGTTTTTTGGGCTCGAACTCAAACTCGAGCTCGATAAAGTTCGACTCGAAGGAGCCGAGCTCGAGTTCGAGCTCGAGTTACTCGATAAAAGCTCGACTCGTGTACGGTGATAAACGGATTCGGTTTCGGAAAACGACGTGTACGGTGAGAATTATATTTGCATGGATATGTATTAATGTATGCATGGTTTAAATTGTTTCATGGACACGTGGAATGGAGGGATTAATTAAGCATGTATGGAAATCAAGTGGTTGCATGGATAGTGAATTCAAAAGTTGCATGATTTGGATATCTCCATGTTATAAGGCCTGAATATTGCTGGTGTCTATCGTATATTTAAAATTGAAGATACGTACGGCCGAGGATGGATTAAGTTTATCTCATGTTATTTGAGTTAGACTAGGTTTTTAGTTTGTTGTCTATAAATACCAAGGGTAAGGGTCAAGTCATAGGTACATCGAAATATCTCTAGAGTTATAATAAAGAAGTCTCTGTTCTTGCCCGTGGACGTAGGTCGTATTTTGACCGAACCACGTTAAATCTCGTGTTTGTTTATTTTTTGTTTTCCGTACTATTCTAACGCTGGTTTTTGGTGTCTCGATCCTAACAAGTGGTATCAGAGCCAGGTTCTGTTCACCGGGCTCGCGTATTTGTTGATTGTGAAGATGTCATCTTTGAAGTTTGATTTGGAGAAATTCAATGGCTCAAACGATTTCACGTTGTGGAAGGTAAAGATGAAGGCTCTTCTGGTTCAACAGGGTTGCGCGATGGCGTTAGAAGGATAAGATAATCTTTCGAAGGAGATGAAGGAGAATGTTAAGAGAGACGTTCTAGCAAAAGCATATTCGGCGATTTTGCTGTGCTTTGCTGATGAGGTATTGAGGGAGGTGGTGGATGAACAACGGTTGTAGGTCTGTGGGAGAAGCTGTGTGAGAAGTATCCGAAGAATACCCTCACGAATAGGCTTTATCAGAAGCAGTGGTTGTATACCCTCCGGATGTCAGAAGGTACCCAGGTAAAAGATCATCTGGATCATTTTAACCGTATTACCCTTGATTTGAAGGCTGTGGATATTAAAATTGATGATGAAGATCTTGCCCTGATTTTGATGTGTTCACTACCGCATTCGTATGAGAACTTTGTTGATACCATGATGTATGGTAGGTCAACAATTACAGTTTCTGAAGTAAAGGATGCCTTGTTGTCGAAGGAACTCAAGCTTAGGGTTTCTAGTAATGAGGGGGAATCCGGTTCAGGTTTATACGTGGGTAGGGGAAGGGCACATGGTGGAATGGGTGGACTGGGGGAGTCGCGTTCGAAAACAAAATCCATGAGAAAGGTAATGTGTTATTAATGTAAGGAGTTTGGTCACATCAGGAGCGACTATCCTAAAAAGGGAGATGGTAATGTGGTTCAGGAAGATGAAGACATAGGTGATGCTTTGACTGTATGCACGGATAGTCCTACAGATACCTGGATCTTTGATACGGGTGCATCTCATCACATGGCGTTCTCACGTGATATGTTTACTTCTTTAAGAAGTGGAACCGTAAGGTGAAGCAGGGGGACGATGGGATTCGGAGTGTCAAAGCTAGTGGTACGGTGCAGATTAAGTTGCATGATGGAGTGGTCAAGCGGTTTAATTGCTGGTATGTCCCGGATCTTCGGAAGAACTTGATATCTCTTGGTACTTTGGCTAAGAATGGATATAAATATTTTGGTAAAGGGGATGGACTGAAGGTTTCTACGGATGCTCGAGTGATAATGCGGGGCAGACTGCGACGTGGTATTTACGTTCTGGAGGGTAGTTCTGTGAGTGGAACGGCGGCTGTACCGAACTTAGAGCGGAAAATTGACCTAACGAAGTCGAGACGACACGGGTGGAGTTGGTCTCCAGTTAAGTCACGCGATGCGGTGTCGGACTTCGTGGCTCGAACAAGGAGGTAGTCCCTTAGGGGAGGTTGGCAGATGAGAGACGGTTCTTTGGTGATGACGGTTGACGGTTGAGGACTCGGGTCATGGGAGATAGTCGGATCTCCGTTGACTGGTTGAAGGGTACTCAAGTCAAGGGGGAGATTGTTGGGTGTGATTTGATTAGCGGTTTGGTATTTGAAACTAGAATAGTTGTTCGGTGATAAACGGGTTCGGTTACGGAAAACGACGTGTACGGTGAGAATTATATTTGCATGGATATGTATTAATGTATGCATGGTTTAAATTGTTTCATGGACACGTGGAATGGAGGAATTAATTAAGCATGCATGGAAATCAAGTGGTTGCAAGGATAGTGAATTCAAAAGTTGAATTCATGATTTGGATATCTCCATGTTATACAGCCTGGATATTGTTGGCGTCTATCGTATATTTAAAATTGAAGATACGTACGGCCGAGGATGGATTAAGTTTATCTCATGTTATTTGAGTTAGACTAGGTTTTTAGTTTGTTGTCTATAAATACCAAAGCTAAGGGTCAAGTCATAAGTACATCGAAATATCTCTGGAGTCATAATAAAGAAGTCTCTGTTCCTGCCCGTGAACGTAGGTCGTGTTTTGACCGAACCACGTTAAATCTCGTGTTTGTTTATTTTCTGTTTTCCGCACCATTCTAACGCTGGTTTTAGGTGTCTCGATCCTAACATTTTCTACCTCGCCTTCACACATCCATGGGTACCATGGTGTCTTAACTTTTGTATGTAGTCTTTGTATGTCATACCTACTTGTTATTTACGTAACAAAGTTGATTATCGATTTTTAGAGTGTAGCATTCGTTAGATAGTGTGAGTGATGTAATCTGGTTTTGTTAAAAAAATGCTAATTTTGTTAGCTTTTCTTTACAGGTTCTATAAAGAAGAATGTCCGGGGTAAATCCTCGAACAATACATATTATGATGAATTGAAAAAACGGGGTTGTTGAAACAACAAGTACAATTTCTTATGAAGATTCAAGCATCCCAAAACCCGGATTTATGTCAAGACCCACTTATGTTTCAAAACACACATAGCGATTCGGGGCAAACGAGCGGGCACCCTGATGACGAATATGTTGATGGCAACGAGGAAGATGATGATTAGAATGTAATGATTTTTATATTTTTGGGTATGGATAATTTGGACTAGTAAGAATGTTAGGATATCTAACTTAGACTAGTAAGTATGTTAGGATGTCTAATTTGAACTAGTAAGAATGTTATGAGTACTTACTTGAATTACTAAAAATGTTCTTTTTGGTGATTATGTTTTTCTTAAACTGGTTTCTGGTTTCTGAATTATTTATTTTTAAATGTTGCAATACAGGTTATTAATTAAAACTAATTGCAATAATGAAATGAAAATGACTTTTAGCGACGACAAATGTCTTCCCTAAAGGTATTTAAATAATATATTAATTATTTAAAAATATATTTAGTGACGAAATTTATCGCCCCTATAAGTATTTTCTTTTATTAAAAGATTAAATTTTGGAGGTATGTAACGACGATCTTTTAGCGACGATATGTCGTTTCTACAAACTGTTGTCTCAAAAAACGAATAAATGTCGTCGCTAAAGACTTATAGCGACGGACTTATTGTTGGGGTTTCATGAACACCACAGCGGAAGCAATAGACATGAATAAAGAGCATAAAAACTAGAAACCCCAAGAATGAACCAAGAACTCTATAACTACAAAATGCAACATGTAAAAAGGGAAGGATAAGAAATGTACCCTCTTCTGACTTCTGGAACTCTTGACAAGAAAGCAAGCAAGCTTCCTCTCTACCGAAGTCCACTCCAAGTTTGTTTGATCCGCAAATGCTAGTATGCCAAGTTGTGATCTTCAAGACTTGAAATCACTCTTTGGAACAACCTACAAATACCAAGAAATCACTAAAGACACTTATGATTTTCTAGAGAAGATCAAGAACTAAGAAAAGTGTATGAAAGTGTTCTTGAGAGAGAGAGAGAGAAATCCCAAATGACTACTTGATTATCTATTCCACTTACTTGACAAGTGAAAGACCTACAAGACTTTTATCACCAATTCAGCAGATATGCCTGGCCACAAAGTCGTGCATGTCATTCCTAGATGTCACATAAGTCAATAACTTGAGCCAAGCAATAACCAAGAAGTCAAGTTTCTGTCAGACGGTTTACTCGTCGCGGAAACCAAAAGGTTACGCGACGCGGAAACACCGTTTCCAGAATATTTATTTCTCTCTTCCTGTTGCGGGTTGTCGGGATCAATTCTTAGCGTGTGACCCAATAGGTTCGTGTATCATCAGTATCATTACTAATACACGTGTGTCAGTGGGCATACTACAACAAACTCCCACTTGCACATGACACAGCATATCGATAAGTAACACAGACAGAAAGCGGCCTCTAGCAAAGCATCTCTGCCACCTAAGTCAACGCGAGTTATGTCATCCCAAGAAAATTACCAAATCATAACCCTATAGGTTTGATATGGCCCTATTGATAAGTGATCAATCATGCTTTCGTTCGCGATATCCGAGTGAACACGAGACATGGTTAAATGTCAATCTCCAGATTGTTCACGATTATGTTTCTCGATCTTGATTGATGGTGACCCAAAAAATAGTTGCAATCAATCAAATATCATTGCAGCTTGAGCATGGCCATGCATTATACGTCAGCTATCAATCATCGAGGGGCCATGGATATCTCTCTAAAATTAGAGGAACGAATCTCTTTGACTACATTTCTCCGCTACATACACCATACTTTACCTAAAGGCTCCCTTTATAACAGCCAGTTACGAACTGCGTTTGAAAGCAATCAAAGCAAAGTAGGTCCATGCTTTGGAACACATGTATCTTTAGTCTAAGGACGAAATGATATTATCATCCTGAGTTACTCGTGACAGAAACCATGAAGTAACCTCAGGTTTGGGTCATCCAGTCACTTGACCAAGTCAAGCACAGGCGAAGTGTTGCGTCTCTTTTATCTAATCCATTATTAGATAGCGACCAACCACTTCCCTCAGTCTTATCTCAAACTTCCTCCCCATAAAGAATGACCGACTGTGGATATTTAGAATGTAAAAAACATTCTGGGAAGTGTTAAACATGCTAAGATGGAACACAGTAAGGATTCATAAAATATTTGCCCTAGACGCATCATTAAATCACATTTAATAATCAATATAATATGAAATACAATACTGCTTAATGTTCCCAAAAGTATATCACAAATCAAACATTAAACCAAATCAAACACTCAAGCCAAGTCACTAGCCAGTCTAACACCTATTGACCTGGTGTGAGAATCATGTACAACTTGTAACAACGGCTTAGTAAACGGATCAGCCAAATTTCCTTCCGATGTTACTCTGCTAATGGCAATTTCACCACTCTCTATCACATCTCTGATGAAATGGTATTTCAGAGGAATGTGCCTCGTACGTTTGTGAGCTCTTGGTTCCTTAGCCAATGCAACCGCACCCTCATTGTCACAAAAAATCTCAATAGGGTCGGTAATGCTAGGAACCACTCCAAGATCTTGAATGAATTTCCTCATCCAAACCACTTCCTTTGCTGCTTCACTAGCCGTAATGTACTCGGACTCGGTAGTTGAATCAGCAACGGTGTCTTGCTTGGAGCTCCTCCAACTAATAGCACCACCATTGAGAAGGAACACGAACCCCGATTGAGATCGGCAGTCGTCCTTATCAGTTTGGAAGCTTGCGTCAGAGTAACCATGCACTCTAAGCTCTTCCTTACCACCATAGACCAAGAACATCTCCTTTGTCCTCCGAAGATACTTGAGAATGTTCTTTACGGCCGTCCAATGAACTTGCCCTGGATTAGCCTGATATCTACTCGTCATGCTCAAGGCACACGATACATCAGGACGAGTGCATAGCATGGCGTACATGATCGATCCTACAGCTGAGGCATAAGGAACCCTCTTCATTACGTCAAGTTCCTCTTTGGAACTAGGACTTTGAGCCTTGCTCAATGTCACTCCATGCATCATAGGGGTGTTACCCCTTTTTGAGTCCTCCATCTTGAATCGATTCAAGACTTTGTCCACATATGCACTTTGGCTAAGCCCTATAAGCCTTTTAGATCTATTTCTATAGATCTTGATGCCCAAGATATACACCACCTCTCCCAAGTCTTTCATTGAGAAACAATTCCCAAGAAAAGATTTTACCTCTTTTAAAGTTGGGATGTTATTACCGATGAGTAGAATATCATCTACATATAAGACAAGAAATACTACAGCGCTCCCACTAGCCCTGACATATACGCATGGCTCATCCTTGCTTTTCGAAAATCCAAACGTTTTGATTTTCTCATCAAAGCACAGGTTCCAGCTTCGAGATGCTTGTTTAAGCCCATAAATGGACTTCATCAGTCTATAGACTCTATTAGGATACTCAGGATGTACAAAACCCTCGGGTTGTATCATAAACACCTCTTCATTTAGCTTCCCATTAAGGAAGGCGGTTTTTACATCCATTTGCCATATCTCATAGTCATAAAAAGCAGCTATGGCTATGAATATTCTAATAGACTTCAACATAGCTATTGGTGAGAAAGTTTCATCATAGTCAATACCATGAGTTTGAGTGAAACCCTTTGCCACCAGTCGAGCTTTGAAGGTATCTATAGATCCATCCATGTCGGTCTTCTTTTTTGAAGACCCATTTACACCCTACTGTCTTAAACCCGGGTGTAGGATCAACCAATTCCCAAACTTGGTTATCCGACATGGATTGCATCTCACTCTCCATTGCTTCCTTCCACCTAGCAGACTCATTGCCTGCTACGGCTTCCCGGTAGTTGGTGGGTTCATCATGATCCACCAATAAGTCACTGCCCTCAGATATGAGAAACCCATATCTCTCTGGCTCATGACGTGGTCTACCAGACCTACGAGGAATTAATGGAGTGTTGTCAGGTACCGACGCAATTTCTTGTTCGGTTTCAAACACTTCGGGTTGAGTGCTAGTGCCGACATTAGTCCCTTCTTCCATGGGTTCTTGAATTTCTTCAAGATCAATCCTCTTACCTCCGGACTGTATAGATATCAGTTCCCTTTCAAGGAAAAACGTCCTTCTTGCAATAAACACTTTGTTTTCAGAAGGTTTATAAAATAAATATCCCATAGCTCCGGATGGATACCCTATGAAATAACACCTTTCTGACCTTGGTTCAAGTTTGTCCTCTACCTCTCGTCTTACGAAGGCAGGACATCCCCAAACCTTAAGATATGCAACTTTTGGAGCTACTCCATGCCATATCTCATAAGGTGTCTTTTTGACTTTCTTAGTCGGTATGAGGTTAAGGATCCTGGCCGCCGACTCAAGAGCGTACCCCCAAAAACTAATGGGTACTTCCGTGCGACTCATCATCGATCGGACCATGTCTAATAGTGTCCGATTCCTCCGCTCGGCGACACCATTCAATTGTGGCGTCCTAGGAGGAGTTAGTTGTGAAATGATCCCACAACTAGCTAGATGATCACGGAACTCCGAGCTCAAGTACTCGCCTCCCCTATCGGAGCGAAGTATCTTGATAGTTTTGCCCAATTGATTCTGGACTTCATTTTGGAATGTCTTAAAGACCTCAAAGGTCTCAGACTTATGCCTAATCAAGTAGACATATCCATATCTACTGAAGTCGTCAGAAAATGTAACGAAGTATCTTGAGTTATTCCTTGTAACATACTTGAATGGACCACATACATCCGTATGGATTATATCCAACAAGTCTTTACCCCTTTCACCCACACCGGTAAAGGGTGACTTAGTCATCTTGCCTAATAAACAAGACTCACATACTTCATTTGAACCCCCGAGGTCAAATGATTCCAAGATCCCATCCGCTTGGAGCTTGGTGATGCGTTTCTTGTTAATATGGCCAAGACGACTATGCCATAAGGAAAACTTATCCAAACCATTTTTGGATCCAGAATCAATGTTCATGATTGTTCTATTATATTCTATGTATGCATCAGCTTCATATATACCACGACATGGATAAGCTTTAAAATAACAAATACCATTTTTTAAACATGAAATATTACCATTTTCAAAAGAAAATACATATCCATCATCATACAAAGCATGAAAAGAAATAATATTCCTCGCCACAACTGGCGAATAGCATACATTCTTCAAAATAATAGAGTAGCCGGATTTGAAATTAAGTTCCATACTTCCTTGTTCTAATACTGGGACAACCTGCTTGTTTCCCATGATTAGTTCCAGCTCTCCATCTCTCAACCTTCTACTACTTCTTAGCACCTGCACAATGTTACAAACATGAGTGCCACAGCCGGTATCTAAAACTCAGCCGTTAGATGTAGAATTATGATGGAGTTCAATCACGAATGTACCTGAAGTAGAAGTGCCTGAGCCCGAAGCTCGCAGCTTCTTGAGGCCTTCTAGGTACTTTGGGCAGCTACGGCGCATGTGCCCCTTGACCCCATAGTAAAAGCAAACCGCCTCCTCTGAAGTCTTAGCTTGAGGGATTAAACCCTTTTACTTTGGCTCCAGGGCAGGGTTCGGCTTGGGAGCCCCAACCTTACCCTTACCTTTACCCTTCAGGGTAAAGGCCGGTTTCTTCCTCTTCTTGGACTCGCCATCCTTGATGGCCAAGACAGGAACAGGAGCGGAGGATTTTTGCTTGGTCATGTTGGACTCAGCTGTCCTCAACATACCATGCAATTCCATTATGGTTTTCTCCATTCCATGCATATGATAACTCACTACGAATTGATCATATGATGTTGGAAGAGACCGGAGGATTAAATCCACCGCCATATCCTTCCCAATGGAAAATCCAAGCCGCTCCAAGCGCTCGACAAGTGCCTTCATCTTGAGCACGTGGAGGCTTATGTTCCCGCCCTCCTGCAGCCTGCAACCAAGTAGATCATTCAGACAACCATACCGTTCTTGCTTTGCTTGTTGTTGGAACATGTCCTTCAACTCAAGCATCATGTCATAGGCACTCAGACGTTCCATTTGCCTTTGAAGCTCAGGACTCATTGTGCTTAACATTAGGCAAGTGATCTCAGTGATGTCTTTTAGACGCTTTTCATAAGCGTCCTTAACGGACCTACTTGCGTTGGTGGCAGGGACCTCAGGGATGGTTTCCTCAATGGTGGCCAACTTATCTTCATGTCGAAGGACAATGTGTAATTGCTTTGACCAATCCATAAAGTTGGTCCCATCGAGTTTTTCTTTTTCAAGAAAAACCCTTAGCGAAATGTTGGTGGTGTTGGTGTTGCTAATTGATGCCATCTATTAAAGCAAAGTAGATTTTGGTTAGTTTGATTGAAATCCTCGTTAAAATAATTACCCAAAGTTTTTAATAAAACAAAATTTTCAACAAGGGCTAAGAACCTTATTTCACCTTGCACCGTGACGGGTTTTCCGCGGATCACGTGGCAAAGCTATTTAGGCCGGCATCAATAGACCGATTGCAATCCATTATTGCAACTCTTAGTTCCTTGCGGGATCCTACTAGACAACCATTGTTTCTAGTTTGGCATGTTTGATCCCTCCATACCGTTCTCAAATTAATACTTTGAATAATTTCGGCTAGAGCTCGACCATTATTCAAAATATTATTTTGAAATCGTAAATCAACCATCAAGATACACGGTGGTACTCTAGCCCAATGGTCGACTCGGCTAGAGCTCGACAATCGACCTTGCTTGCGAGTTGCCACACGCACCTTCCACACAGTCCATACGAAGGTCAACTCGGATAGAGCTCGACAATCAACCTTGCATGGCTAGATTCGGGTGGTGTCATCTTATGGGTGGTATGAGATTTACATTTAGAAAACGGGATTTAGTTTTCCGGTTTAAAAAACCATTGGAGTTTGATTAACAAAAGTGACAAAAACCATTTTTGTTTTCACTACAGAATATAAACCAATTTTATATCCTATTTGTTAATCAAGTGTGCGCGCGAGAATTTGTTAAACCATTGTTAAAAAACTCTTGAGTTTTATTATTGGAAAAATTGTCTAGCATGCAATCAATCATATAATCCATGCATAAACAATAAATAATAAAACAACCACACGCATATATAATAGTTGATAACCATGCCCCTAAAACCTATGCGTTTTTGCCGTGAGCCACTACGAAAAAACAAAGTCATCTAAGGACATATCCTTGACTTGGATGTGCTCCCACTAAACCCGCTACCTCCATTGGGCCTCTCGGATTCATAAAAAAAGGGAATAACAAACTGAACTTACTGGTATTATTTTTGTTAAAAATCGGAAACATGACATAGTTATGATCATTAGAAGGATTAATAGGGTTTTTTAAAATAAAAATATGAAAACTTGAATTGAGCTGGAGGGGTAGGCATGAACAAATTGAAATTTTGGGGTTGTATTTTTCATTGATTTAGATTTTTGCATCTCCATGACCTGCATCTTTGATTTTTGCATCTCAATGACCTGCATTTTCAGAAGCAAAACTCAGTTTAGAATGAAACCCAGTTCAAAATGCAAACTTTGCATTTTCAAAAAAAAAAGTTTCAGAAATATATCAAGTCTGGTCTAGTTTGTAAGAGGACAAAAAACTGAATCTAATGATATAATTTTCTTGCTTAAACTCTAAAAAACGAACAAGTTATGATCATTTAAAGATTGAGGGGGTTTTTTTTTTAAAAACTTGTTGCCTGGAGACTTGAATTGAGCTGGAGGGGGAGGCGTGAACAAATTGAAGCAGGTAAGAAATTTTTGTTTAGTTCCTAAATTGTCCCTTAAACAAATCTTATATGTTAATTAATTGTTAGTTTCCATATATATACTACTTTTAATCATAGCCCTTGATCATACATATCCAATGGTTCATATTGGTTCTTTAGGTTCTATGTTTAAGGGGTGGTTCTATGTTGATCCATTCTCTCTCTCTCTCTCTCTCTCTCTCTCTCTATATATATATATATATATATATATATATATATATATATATATATGTTCGAGATTGGTTACCTATTACAAGAAATCAAGATTGGTTAATGCTCCCAAATTCAGTTTGCTGGATGAATTAAAGATTTCTGCAGTTGATATCTTTTAGAAATGTATTGTGGTAGTGGTTCTAATACAGTAAGCTGACAACTTGATTTCTTGTAATAGGTAAATAAAGTGCACTGTAATGGGGAGGCTCTACAACTTGTAGAGTTCTTCCTTTTATGTTTTTGTCTTTTCTTAATAAAATTATTTGCCTTTAAAAAAAAAAAAAAAAAAAAATATATATATATATATATATATATATATATATATATATATATATATATATATATATATATATATATGTCTATATTCGAATTCTCTATATAATAAGATGTGAGATATCCTCCTACAGTCCTACTAGTTCCTCGTACTTATCTTCTTATTCACAACACCAACAGAAGTGTTAAAATCAATGAAGAAAAAGAGTAAAGAGAACTAATTTATTACACATGTCATAGTAGAAGGATAAAGTAAGAATAAATAATAATAACATATATCATTTTTCATATATAATTACGGTGTCCAATTAGGTTAAATTTCGACTTATGGGATTTAATGTGTTGATTAGCTTCTTCAAACTTCATTATTTCAACCTCCTCACGGTCATCGAGTTACAAATCGACAGCGTATCTATAATTTATTCAAATTCACACCTGAACATTAATAATAAGCACTTCAATATAAAGAGATGGGAGGTGATTTGTACACAACAAAAACTGTCCATACACAATAGGTACAAGCATATTATAGCATATGGTACAAGTCAATAATACAGAAATGATTGTGTATGGATAATTTATGTTGTGTACGAATCACTACCCTAAAGAGATATGATAGACCTTTTTCGATCATTCGCTTCTAATGATATAATCGATTTAATTGAACCATTAATTAAAAATTTAAAATCTACAAATTATAATTTCTTGGTTTCTGACTTTGGGTTTCTCTTGCTGCTTATTGCGTACATGACCAGTAAAACATATTAATCTCTCCTTTTTTTCCTTCCTAAAAAGCGTCACGGTGGCATTCGATCAAGCTTAAAATAGTGGTGATTTAAATACCGATTACCCGAACTATAATAAATAACGAGGGTAGAAAGCCCGCGCGTTGCTGCGGAGTATGATGTTTGTGCGTTAATGGAAGGCTGTTATCATGATTGATGTTTAAAAAGAACCAAGTTATATACATATATTAGCATGACTAACTTCGATCGTTCATAGGTGCTTCGTCCAAATGATAAGTGAGGTTTTGATGAGTAGTTGCGCCAATTGCGTATTTTTCTTAACATGACATAGTGATTCGTTTGTAATATCCAAAGAAATTCTGAATCGAGAATGTGCGGTTTGCCCAGGTGGTAGTAAAAGTGATGCAATTCCGGAATATGCTACATCTAGAACAATTTTACCTGCGGAACGCATCACGAAAATAATGGTAGGCCACAAAAATGTCTTGCCTGTACCCCATGCCCATAGACGAAAATAAGTTTTAGTTTATTTTCTGAAGAAGCTTTCATGATGGAATTAATTGTATACTTCTTGTTGGTCAGTGAAATTCCACTGCAAAGCTTCATGTTCTTCAACAAGCTTGATCTTGTCATAGTTTTTCTCTTCCATAAGCAGTCTATTTTGTAGATTTCCGAGCAGGTGTGCTGGAGGCATGGGTAGTCCGAATTTGGAGAGTGATGACGAAGAGGTATTTGAGTTTAGCAAAATTTCTAATTCATACAGAATATAATTTTTCAAATCTTCGTCATTAAGGTATAAGCCAGTAATATTTGAAGTCTGCGCTGCCTTTCACGTTATGTCGTCACTCATTTTACGCCAATGCCTTGCCCATAAGGCAATAGGGTTTGAAAAAGGTCTACAAGGAAAAGATGTTATTAATTAAGTCTTCAACAAGGATTATCTATTCATGATTTATCAAGACTGTTCTGGGTGCAGCTCGATGCTCTGTGATCAAGTCTTTTTTTCTATGCTATGGATGTAATCGTTAACAAAACAGAATCAATAAACTATAGAACTTGTTCTATTACTCAAAATACTAGTTCAATTACATACATCAGGAAGATAATGGTATTCTACAACAGGTATAGAGATCGATGTTGTCCAGATAATGGTGGTGACGGAGACCCTAAATCAAACTCGTGGGAGACCCTAAATCAGAAACCCTTAAATCGAAACCAAGATAAAGATGAAGAAACCCTTAAATCAGAAACCCTAAATCAGAACTTACCCTTAATCGAAACCAAGATTAGTCAAAACCCTAACTCGGAAACCCTAAACTAGAAACGAAACCCACAAACATACCTTAACTTGAAAAAGACCAGAAGAACCCTAACTCGTCGAACACGTAATCTGTGACGGTAGATGGTGGTGATGGTGCAGTCGATGGTGACGTGATGGTGGTGGCGACGGATGATGGCGGTGGCGACGGATGATGGAAGTACCATCGGAAGAGATGTAACAGCGAGCGGCATTGACGCCATCGTTAGAACCAGTAAATATCTCCGTCATTCTTGAAGTACCATGACCACCGCCGGAGGTGTTGAACAGAGGACATTTCCGATCTTGTTTTGAACATGTCTGACGGTGGGTTTGGGTTTGGGTTTGGGTTTAGAAATCGTTCAGTCATGGACGGTGGGTTTGCGATGGTTATGGAGTCGTGTTGGTGGTTGTGTGAATACGTCGGTGTCAGATGGTGAGATGGGGGAGACGTTTCTGGGGACAGGGGATGATAGGGTTATCGAGAGTGGGGTTTTTATTAGTTAGTTTTAATTAATTTAGGGACAAAAAGACACTTTTACCCTCACAATTGGAGGGGTTAACATCAATTTGGATGGCACGGTTAAAAATTGACCAATATTGATACAAATTGCTAACCACGGGGACTGTGGGTGTAATTTTTAAATTTTAGGGACCATTGTTAGGAAATTTGGTAAACCACATGGACCATTTGTGTAATTAACTCTTTAAGTAATGTAAGTTTTATAGTTTATTTCTATTGTAAATCTTTTATACAATTGGTTAACAATTAATTAATATAAAACTGATAACCGCCCATTTTAAAACAAAAAACAACCGGTCAAATATAACTATTAATTAAACTAAACAGTTTTGGAGTTTTGGGTCCAAACCAATTCATGCTCATTAAAAAGAGTGGTTAATGGGCCAAAGGCCCACGTGACTAAACTTCGTATCAAAAGTAACAAGCTTATCGTCCTTAATTAGGAAATATGCACACCTTAATCTCGCATCTCATGCTACTTAGCAATTTCTTCCGGCCAATTGCTGCTTCACGCTCATAAATATCAATCAACTTTGGTTGAGTCTTACATATATCATATATGATTAAGAATATGCATAGCCATGTACAATTGATTAACACCATTTTAATCCTTAGTTTATTGGTCTGGTGAGGTACTGCACTTGTTTTGCGATGCGCGTCAATTGCTTCTATTTAGCCGAATAGTAATGTCAAGATCGATCACCATCTCCACGTTTGTCTCTGTCTATGTCTCCTCGGGCAATTGTTGAAACAATCTGATCAAATTCTTTCCCCATCTTTTTATTAAATAGACCACTTTGATTCAATCAATCTCTTTGATTTCAATCAAGATGTTAAGGAAGTCACAAACGTGTAGCTGGAGGCTCCTCGAATATGTCATATCATCAATAAACTCTATTATTTAATCTAGGTTTACGACTGGACTGTGAAATATAGGTGAGAATAAGAAGCGAAAATCGAAACCAATATTTTAAAGCTGAATAAATAAAAAAACATAAACAATTTTGACGATTAGGTTTTAAATTTTGAAAAAAATAATGGGTTCGGTTTGGATTTGATTTTACCCAAAAACTATTCCATTAAAAACGACCTAGTAATATTTACTATATAATATTCTTTTAATATATTAATTAAAAAAATTCAATTAAGCCCATTAAATATTAAAATGTCCAATTACTAGGTCCAATAAATTGAAAAACCGAGTGAAGCCCTTTTAACTTTTCCTACCTGTTGTACTTTTCCCTAATTGTCACCATTTGACTCGCCAAGTCTGTGGTGACTCTGTGCTCCATCTCCTTCTTCTCATCTTCGACCAGTTGTTGTGGCCAAACGAAACCAAGCTTCTTTGTATAAGGGCAAATTGTCTAGAAATATAACTACCTAAATATCGAAATTTGTCAATAAAGGTAATGTCCTATTTTTGTGGCCAAGAAATGATCATAAATTTTGATTTTAACAAAAAAGAGAATCTTGACCAATTTTTAGCATGTTATGATACTCTGTTAATAATAAACTATAATTTATTATCTCTGTTTATGCAAAATTGAAAATTACAATCCTTTTTATATAACAAATTAAAATTTATAATCCTTTCTCGGCACAAAAAATTACACGTTACCTTTATTGGCAAATTTTGATATATATGTTACCTTTTTCAGCCATTTGCCCTTTGTATAACAACCCCATCTAATCGACGACTCAAGAACCCTACTCTCTCTAACTTTCTTGATCTACAAATAGTATCGTATTGCCGTATAGATAGCCACCACCTCCATCACAACCATTGTAGATAACTGCAGCCACCACTATCGTTCTAAGTCACCGGCACCAAAGACAATTGCAATGCCAACCATCACCATCATTCATTGCACACTAGCACCACCACCACTATAGGCAACTTGACAAAAGACAATTTCGATATGTTGATGAGCAACTCAAATTTTCAATAACCCTCTCTCTAATTACAGTCTCTAATTTTCTGAGTTGTATATAGATATCAATGTATGTGTTTATGAGTTCCGGTTTTGGAATGCTTGATGGTTTAATTAGGTTCATTTTAGTTTTTATGGTTTGATTAAAGGAAGAACAAAATTTGTTGGAATTTCTAGGTTTTTTAAAATTTAGAAGTGAAGTAGGTTATTGATCGAAAGCAAAACCAATAAAACCGAAAGTGATACCATTGCTCATTGGATTTGGAATTTCTAAATTCGATATTTACGTTTGGGGTCGACATGTTAGGTGTGACTTAAATTAGCGGTACGATTCAAACTAGAATCCAATTAATTAATTGGAAGCTCGATGTGAACATATATTGACAGTTTTAGACATATGCAAATTATACGCGGCATGGAAAAAGATAATGGTGCACGTGCTGATGCATATATTGCATGGCATGGATATATATCGAAGATGAGGTTTCCGGGTTTGGTCTCGATGTGTGCATGAGTCATCTCCGCAGCGTGGAGCAATTTGAGATTCATCCGAATTGCTCCTTTGATATTGATAAATCTTGAGCCAATTTGAATTTTATATTTATCTAGAACGGCGGTCGGCTACATACATAGAATTTCTAGTTTGTATCTATAAATATTGTAGCTAGGTTTCATTCAACATATGCATATTTGGAGTGACATCTTGTAAACACTTCCAGTTAATAAAGAAGTGTCTAGTTCATGCCTGTGGACGTAGGTCGTGACCAGGGATGGAGACAAGGGGGGCTAAAGGGTGCTTGGCCCCCGCCAATGGTCTCAAAATCCTTAATATTTTATAAGCTTAAGTCCAACACATATATATAACCCTCCCTAATTATAGTTATTAATAGCTCAAGTATTGCTTAAAACAGAAAAGGCGAATGGAATGCTCGAGGTGACGATTCTGATATTTAAAAGAGTTTTCTCATCAATGAAAACTACGAAAATAAGGTTTCGTAATAGCATGAGTGATGATTATCTTTAAAATATTTTAATTGTTTACATTGAGAGAGAGAGATTGTTGATACTTTCACTACAGACATTATAATAGATGAGTTCTATTCCAAGAAACAAAGTTGTGTCCAACTACAAACACACAAAGTATGATTTCTTATCGTTAATTTTTGGTTTCATTGAAGTTTTATCAATATAAAGTATTTGAGTTATTGTTTTAGTTAATATTATACTTGTAGCACATTAATTCATCACAACCGAACTAGCGATTGTGAGAAAACTTTGGTCATTGAAGACCGATTTTGGTAAAAAGCTTAAGTCCTATTTTAACACACAAGTTTCTTGTACTTAACGAAATTTCATTATTTGTTTATTTACACAGATAATGGAACTTTTGTATGTCGTTCATATATATGTGTATCATAATATAGTGTAAGACTGGCCCCCGCTATACTAAAATCCTAACTCTGCCCCTGATTGTGACTCTGACCCGAATCACGATATATCTTGATATCGTGTTTATCTTGTTTCTATTAGCAAATAGTCTCCTATGCGTGGCATCGCCACAACGACCTGGGAGCTGTAGTCATGACATGCCATGACTTAGCATGCCGATTCCAATGACGTGACGCAGGACTCAAAAGTATAGTACTTATTTCCATTTTATCTTTTTAAAACTTAAACTTGGTGATATGTTTAATGACTTCTGTTGTTAAGTCTCGAAGTTTGAAAGATGCTTTCTCATGAATACTAATTTACTTTCTAATCTTGTAAATCTTGAAAGTTAATTTAAACCGACAACTTTGTAGCGACTTTTTGCTATGAAGTCGTGACATTAGAAACATGTCCGAAAATATATTTTGTTAAAAGTGTTTATGACTCGAGCACTACTAGAAAAACTCAATCCGACGAAATTAGCGACGGATATAAACCGTCGCTAATAGCGACGAATCTACGACCGAACCGAGTAGTTAGGTAGCAAGGGCAATCCCTCGCTGTTCTCTCACTAATTTGCGACAGATTTTCGACCGATTTGCAACGGATGCCAAATTCGTCTTAAATTTGTCGCAAATTAGTGAAGAACAACAAAAGCATCTCTAATCCGTTGCTATTAGCGACGGTTTTGTGACAGATTTACGACGGATTACTAGTTAAGAGATATGGTCGCTAATCCCTCGCCAATGGCAATCCGTCGTAAATCCTTTGCTAAATAGCGAAGGATTTGCGACAGAGATTTGGCATTTTGTCGCTAGTTCGTTCAATTAGCTAGGAAAAAAATCGTCTCTAATCCATGGCTAATTAGCGACGGATTTGTGATAGCTCCGTGATGGAACATAGTTATCAAGGATCAATGCTATTCCATCGCAAATCCATCGCTATTTATCGACGGATTTGCAACGGATTGTCATTGATCGTTGATAACTATGTTCCATCGCAATCTCTCGCAAAACCCTCGCAAATTAGCGAGGGATTAGCGACCATATTCCTTAATTCGCAAATCCGTTGCAAACTGGATTAGCGACAGTTTTGGCCATCGAAAATCCTGATTTTTCTAGTAGTAAAGGTTATTTTAGTATACTGAATAAGAAAATTTCAAAACGATACTAGAACCAATTAGAAATCGGTTTACCTGACTAAACTGCAAATGGAACATGAATAACCTAACAAATAATTATAATCACACACAGGAATGAATAACCATAAAAAAATGTCATGTTATATTATATGGCCTTAGTCACAATAAAAAAAGGGCTGTAGTTGAACGTATAACTTGAGATCAATCGGAAACCGCTCTTCTTGGTGTTTTGTTTAGCCACCCGTAAGAACAAGAATGCGAGAAAACTTTTCATGGAAGCTTTCCTTCAAGGAATGAAGTGAAGAATGCAAGTGCACGAGCCGGTTGGTAGCTTGGGACGGCGTGACCAGCTCCTCTTATCGTCACAAATGTTAGGTTTTCGTATCCCACGACATATCCACCAACCTGAATAATATATATAATTAGATATTTGATGAATATATCATTTTGTTTACTATTAATTATTAGAGATTTATTTTGAAATAAGGCACAAATAGATGGTCTTCTACCTCGCCTTCATACACCCATGGGTACCATGGCGTCCTAATTGATGTTTGTAGATTTTGTATATCATACCTAGTTGATGTCACCGGACAAACTGCATCTGTATCCCCACTGCAATTTTTATGAGTTGTAATACATTAGATTATATCAATTTGCCTACTACTGTCCACAAACACATAAGTGAGATCTAATAAATATATACACCAATATACATCAAATAGACAACAGTTTATTCATTGCCTGTATATCCAAACGTTGATTCCACTAGCCATTAAATCTTGAACCACATGCAAGACCGTATATGGAGAATCATTCCAGTGCCCATTTATGAAATCACTATGGTCAACAACAATATTATAGATATAAGAACAAATCAAGATGATATATCCTTTTTTAATATTTTAAAGTATAATGACTAGTATTACTTGCAATAGTGCCATTGCATCGATTTAGCATGAAGTGATTGTTGCACAGTAAGATTGTTTAAGTACTTCTTGACATACTTTTGGGAGCATGGATCAAACCCTGATATCTGTTCCAACATTTGAATACCATCTAAAGGTTTTTTTATCTACTTATAGGGACCGGTTCTTTTTATTAACCGGTCTTTATATATTCTTATGGGGACCGGTTCAAAAACCGGTCTTTATGTGTTTTGTCAAGGGAACCACCCCTAAAAGGGACCCCATGTAAAACCGGTCCCCATGCATAAAAAAACCGGTCCCCATAGCTTAGTGTGTAACCGATTTCCATTTTGTTCGTGAAAAGGTGCAAAGTGGGTCTCTACGAGTTACTCACATCTCGGAGGACGATCAACTTGCGGATGTTCTTACAAAGCCCCTATTACGACCACGTTTTGAACTGTTGATATCCAAGATTGGTCTCGCTCATAGCTCGTCCATCTTGCGGGGGAATGTTAAATGATATTCCAACTGTACATATTTATTGTATATTATTTGATTTCCATTCACGCTAATTTTAGTTAATTAAGAATAGTTTCCTTCGCTAGTTTTTCTCTTGTAATTCCTCTTGTATTTTGTATATGTATGTCCTCTGTAATCAATTGTTATCATCAGTTTTCATTCTTCTACCATTAATATTTTCAAACCTTGATAGCACACATAGTCACAATTAAAGCTGAGAGAAGTCTTACATGTTGATCTTTTATTAAAAAATATTATTTGTAGTGTTTTTGCCTTTTTAGATCATCACATATTTCAACTAGTATGAAATAGGCTTAATTTTAACATAATTGTATGTATTCCTCTCAATAGTAACACTTTACATACATGAAAACACTCTAAAGTCTAAACTATGCCATGCAATAGCTGGAATGGCTTTTGTGAGTCCTACGTGATAAAAAATAACACTATCTTAAAATGCAACTAGATTTCAAGTCCGTGTAAACACGGGGCAGTATATAAGATTTTTGATATATGATTTTATATCTCTCTATTTTGACTAAAATAATGCTTGTTAATCAAATCTAAAAACTAGTAGTCTGAAATGAATGAACAAAAGTAATGCAATTCTCATTATAAAGAATTGAAGGTAGTTTATCTATCTATATCTATATATAAAAGACTTGCAAATTTTCCTAAAATAACTATTAAATCAAACATATTAACCAATCAAAACCTCTAATTTCAAAATTCTTTAATTTTACAAAACAATTTTAGAAAGATAGCCTAAATTCGATTTCAATTTTAAGGGTGCTAGATGAAAATTTTGAGGGACTTTTATAAAATATATGGAGTGCTTTTAAGAAAATATTAGGGGGTTTTATAAAAATTGTATATTAATGTAATTAGTTATAAGTTATTTATAAATTATGTATAGTAACTTGTGATATATTTTGTTTAGAGAAAAAATAATCGTATATTTACGACCGTCTTATTTTTATCTACGTTTTGATATAAATTTTATTACATTATGACAATTTTTTAGAATTAGTATATTTTTTAACTTTTTGTTATCCATTAATAGTGGTGAGTAGGTAATTTTTTGTTTAGCTGAGTGAGTTTTTTTTGGATTATAGTGATGAGCGATCAACTTGAGTGTTCAATTCAAAGTATTTAGTTATTGATTTTAAAACATTTTCAATCTTATTAGAAAGATGTATGAAACCTTTTATTGAAAGATATGGTTTAAAATTAATGTATCATTAAAAGATGATATATTATATATTGAAAAATCTAAATTTAGAGATTCAAATATAGATTTTCTTGATGGTCATGAAGCTATTTTATTAGTGTCTGTAGTTAGCCAAAGGTAACACCAAAATAAAAGTGTTAGTTTTTTATACACGAAACAGTAAACTATTCTTGATTTTTTTAATAATTAACACGTGAGTTGTTATTTTTTTCTCTATTGATTATGTTGGGTTTCACGTTTAGTCATTCAATGTTCGTGTGTATAAATCTGTATGCATATTTCCTTTCTTTTAAACATGTGCTCTTAAATCGTAACTAAGTTATTAATTATGCGAACTTGAATTTCCTTTTTCTCTAAGTCTGAAAAACTATTAGATGTTCTTTATATTTCATAGTTTATACATGTGCTCTTAAATCGTCACCAAGTGGTATTTAATATTTCATTTATTGTATTTATTAAAGTTGTTACTTTTGCTTGATTTTATTTGTTTCGTAATTCAAAATATTCCGTATATAATTTTATATTTTTTAGGTTACTTTTGTAATACCCGTGATTCTACCGGTAAATAAACTATATATATAAAAGGCATGCAAATTTTTTAAAAATAATCATAAATTGAGTCTCAATCAACCAATCACAACTTTCAATTTCAAAATTAATCAATTCTCAAAAAAAATTTAGAAAGGTTAATGATCGGAATTCAAAATTGAAATCAATTAGGTGGGGGCTGGATGAAAATTATGAGGGACTTTTATAAAACATGTAAAAATTTAATGTCTATCGGAATTCAAAATTGAAATCAATTAGAAGGGGCATGTATGAAAATTATGAGGGATGTGAGGTGTTTTTAAGAAAATATGAGGGGGTTATATAAAAATTGTATATTAATGTAATTAGTTTTAAGCTTTTTATAAATTATTGTTAGTAACTTTTTATATATTTTGTTTAGAGAAAAAATAATTATATATTTACGACCGTCTCATTTTTATCTACATTTTGGTATAAATTTTATTGTAATATGACACTTTTTTTAAATTAGTATAATCTTAATTTTTTGTTATCCATTAATAGTAGTGAGTTGAGTGGATTTGTTGGGATTAAGTGATGAGTTGAGTGGTCAACTTAAATATGCTGTTCAAAGTGTTTAGTTATTGATTTTGACGTATTTTCAATCTTATTAGAAAGATGTATGAATTTTTTTATAAATATGGTTCAAAATAAGATGTATCATTAAAAAATTATATATTATATATTTAAAAATTTAAATTCAGAGATGTAAAGATATGTGTTCTTGATGGTCATAAAACTATATTATTAGTGTAGATAGTTAGCTAAAGAAGACAAAACAACAAATGTGGTCTACAAAAAAGTGCTTCAAAAAATTTAGTTATGTTTTTTGTTAAGCATTATGACATATGTAAGTTTACGGTGTTATTTCATTTATTGCATTATTTTTATTTGAAAATTTTAATACCTCAAATACACTTTCAAAATACCCGTGCGTGCACGGGGCAATAAACTAGTTGTTCAAATATTATAGAAGCATTTATATGATCATAAGGGATGTTAAGTGTGAGATCTTTTTGGTATAAACAGAAAATTAGTTGACAAATTTAATTATTTGTTACCAGCATATTAGTTACTTCAGGGAATCATAATTCCATATTGAAATAAGATCTTTTCTTACGTTCCAACTGTACATATTTATTGTATATTATTTGATTTCCATTCACGCTAATTTTAGTCAATTAAGAATAGTTTCCTTAGCTAGTTTTTCTCCTGTAATTCCTCTTGTATTTTGTATATGTATGTCCTCTGTAATCTCTTTTAATGAATTACACGAAAAGTTAATTAATCATGAACTTTCCATTGCACAGCAGGCTACTATCACAGGGATTCACCAACCTGCTGCGGTTTTTCATATGCAACAATCTTCACGTCACAACAATGGAACTCGCCCCTGGACACCCAAATCACAGAATGTTTCAACAGGTAATCAAGTGAACTATCATCGTCAACCTACAAATGGGTCGGGTATCCTTCCAACCCCGAACACACCTGCTGGGCACTCTCTCACAAACTGTCCCGTGTTTAAAAAGGTACACCCTAACATTACTGCCCCGCCTTTTAATTGAAACATGCAGGCAAAAGGTGCACAAGTTAACACCATGAGTCTCAGTCATACCCCGGATCTTACCAACTGGATTTTCGACAGTGGGGCCTCGCATCATCTTACCACTGATCTGAACAATCTCTCATTTCATGCACCGTATGATGGGACCGAGGAGCTTGTAATAGGTGATGGTTCATGTCTTGAAATCACTCATATTGGTTGTCTTTACTTCACACTCCACACACATCTATTATTCTCAAAAACGTTGATGTGCGTTTTACGTACTAGTTTTTTATTTATAAAACCGTGTTAATTTGTACCAAAAACGACACGAATAGACAAGTGTACCTAATCGGTTTTTATAGTATATTTGATAAGCACGGGTGTCGAACTCAAGGGGAACGAAATGATTTGATAATAATTATAAAATTTAGAGAATAAACTAAATTAAACTACTAATGCAAATAAATAAATAAAGCAATAAAAAGGGGGAATTTGAAATTGAGTTTTAGAGATTACCAATGAGCCAAATTCACCAACACAACCTAATCAAGAACTAAAACAAGCAAAGTAAGCAAGTAGCAAAATAATCGGATTGTACTTATATGAAGAAAGATTTCCCTCCCTAGATTTGATTTCACCCTTTTCCAAGTCAACAATATTTCAAAGAATGTGTGCTATTTAACAATTAAGACCAATTATCGATTCCTAAATTGATTAGACTCTTGTTCCGAAAATTTAACCCTATAATTGTTCTTATTAACAACCCTTATGGTCAAAGGATTAATTAACTCGTCCAATTAGTCATTTAAACTCGATTCATGAAAATCTTTAACCACAATGAGTTGCTAAAGGCCACAAGTCATTAACTAACACACAAAGGTCATCATATGTTGAATCACATGCAAAAGATCCAATTTTTAGTTATCTAACCTAGGATTAATCAACCACTAGTCAATATCATCCAATGATCATAGACAATAAAGATCTAAGCTTTATGAAAAATAGATTGGTCATCAAACTTTTAACAAAACTCAGATTATAAACAACCCAAAAACAGATCTAAAGATGGATTATTAAGTGATTACAAGATTCATGACATAAACAAGATTAAAAAGCACACAAACTCATTAAAACATCAACTTGTCATTGGGTTCATCTCCTCTAGGGAGGAAAACAGAGATTTTAGCCTAACATGTTCATTCTAATACTCTGGAAATAATGGAAGAACATAAACATGATAGAATGGAATGAATAAACCGTAAAAGATGATGATGCTAAGCCTTCAATCTTCACTTCAAGCTTCAAATCCTCAAAGTAATGCTCCAAGCTGCCCTTGATCGATTTTGGAACGTTTCTAGGGTTGTATGACGGCTGAAAGTGGTGCAAAAGTTCCCAGAAACGGAGAGGAATGCGATTATTTATAGATGAAAGATCCTGCGAGTTAGCGCCGCTATCTAAAATTTATCCCAGATTCTTCGCAATTTGAATTTCAAAATATCCGGCCCATATCTTTCGCGATCGCGGCGCTAAACACTAAGGTTTAGTGCCGCTAACTTTTAACTTTAGCTCCACTATCTCCTCGATTCACTTTTTTTCTTATTTTCCGACTTTTTGAGTCTCACTTTATGTTGCCTTGTGCATTTTAGCCTGAAATAGATAAACAATGGCAAAGAGTACCTGTTTGACACCAAAAGAACAAGTATTTGGCTAAAACTGCACCGGATATCGCGCAAAATATATATATATATATAAACAACGATATCAAACGTATTATGTGTTCCAACCTTATCTAAAAACATAATTTCTATATCTCAACTCTGTCTCGATAATAACCTTCTCATTAAATTCTATTCTTCTATTTTTGTTATCAAGGATCGAGCAACAAAACTCCAAATCCTCGGGAACGGCAACTAAAGGCATGTATGAGCTTCGCTCCCGATGTATACCATCCTCACCTGCCGTCTACACCGTTCACAAAACCGATTCCACCATGTCGCATCATCGGCTTGGACATCCTCACAATAAAGTCCTCAAGCTACTATCACCTCATGTTTCTTTTAATTCCAATGTTCATGATCATTGTAATGCTTGCAATATTAATAAAATTCATATACTTCCTTTTTCAGACTCGTCCCTCACATCTCAATTTCCCCTTGATTTAATCTTTTCTGATGTTTGGTGTTCTCCTGTCACTTCCTTTGACAATTATAGATACTATATTATCTTTGTTGATCACCATACAAAATATATATGTCTTTACCCTATCAAACAAAAATCGGATTCACTATCCATATTCATTCGATTCCAAAAACTTGTTGAAAATTATTTATATCGTAAAATTAAACAAGTTTTCTCCGACAACAGAGGATAATATATGAAACTTTCACCTCACTTCTCTTCTTGTGGCATTTCTCATCTTACTTCTCCGCCACTACTACACATATAGCAATAAAGACCCCTATATGAGGACGTGTTCAACAAAACACCGGTCCCTTTATTACTTTTACGAGGGAGGATGAATAAGGGAACCGGTTCTTTAATATATAATCGGTTTTTATGAGTTAAACATATGGGGACCGGTTTCTATATTAAAAACTGGTTCCTATATACTCCATAAAGACCGGTTATATACATAAGAACCGGTCCCCAT
The DNA here is from genome assembly GCA_947179395.2 of Pulicaria dysenterica. Lineage (NCBI taxonomy): Eukaryota > Viridiplantae > Streptophyta > Magnoliopsida > Asterales > Asteraceae > Pulicaria > Pulicaria dysenterica. The sequence goes on from OX359292.1 coordinate 83,801,906, forward strand.
ATAATTTTCTTATAAAAACCGGTTTTCAATTACAGAACCGGTCTTCAAATAAGATTAAAATTGAGAGGGAAATTTTTTGAGAGGAAATTTAATTTTAAGAAGAAATTTTTGGAGCCTTAAGTTTAAGTAAAAGAAAGTTAACCTAGTTTTACCTATTACTCTGTAGTTCTCTCCCTCCATTTGTACCGTTCGAATAAACTTAAACCGCCGTTCTCTCGTCGATACTTATTACTCTGAAGTTCTCTCCCTCGTCGGACTTCGACGTGCCTGCTCCTCTGTCGCCGCCTCTCAACACTGGTCGCCGCCGTTCAGCACGGCCGCCGCCGCTCAGCGCAGTCGCGGCTGCTGAACTATTTGTGGTTAGGGCAACTGCTTCTCCTCCATTGCTGCACCATTATCTCAAGTACTATGGTAATTTTTTTTCCTGGTTGATTCTGGAGTATATCAGTATACATTACAAGTGTTGTTATGTATTTTATTTGATTGTTGTATCTATGTGCATAATATAGGGTTCTTTTTGCTATACCTTAATGCCATTTTAATTTAGGACATATAATTTTGAAAGGAAGTCTGTTGCCAAGTTAACCCTGTTTGCTATTGTTAGGACATATAATTTTGCTATTGTTACCGATTGATACAAGGTTCTAAATTTTATGAATTTTTTTAATCAACATGCTTGTCTCTTAATCAAGTAAGGTTTTTTGTTCTTGTCTTTATTTACATTTTGTTGTTCTTCATCTTCATTAGCTCTGATTTGCTGCATTCTAATTCGTCGGTTGTATACAATCGACCAAATCAGTTTGGGTTTATGTCTTTGTATGCTTGTATTTGCCCTAATTTGTGGTTAAGTTTCCAAATATTCGTGCTGCATTCTGATTCTTCACCTTTAACTGCTCTAATTTGTCTACAAATATTTGGCTAAATCAGTTTGGGTTTATGGTTGTGTAAGGTTTGAGAATCAAGAACTTTATAGTGAAGGTGATTTGGTTTATAAATTTGAGGGAAATAAAGACACCCAATTCAAGATTTTGATTATAAACTTGAAAACATCATCAAATTTGGAAATTTACATATACCTGAAACAAAACCCATTACAAGTTTGAGGCTGTCTATTTCTCTCCAAGCCCTACCCCAAATCCGTTGTTTCAATGTTCTTTGAAAAGCTGAAACTGTGTAAGTTATACGATGTCATGGTACCAAACTGTCTGTTCTCATTCCTTTTTATAATGATATAATAATACAAGCTATATGTGAGTTTGCTTCTTTTTCTGTATACATGGCTTAAAATATTCGATCCTCTAGTGATAGTAGATTGCAGGCTTGCACAAACTGTCTTCTTTAAATCACAAGACTATATGAATGTACTTATGGTTCCGTTAACAAGATTAGTTGTTCCTGGGGAGATAAGTGAAATTGAGTTCATCTTACAAGTTACATTTCAGCTAATCTTCATTGGCTAGCCAGTCTAATGAAACTGTCACTTAAATAATATCTTGATTACTTTTAGTAATTAGATAATTAAAGTCTCAAGAAAGAGTAAATAATATCTTGATTACTTTTAGTAATTAGATAATTTTTACATAATTAAAGTCTCAAGAAAGAGATTAAGTGAGGTTAGCTGTGTTTGCAACCAATTCAAGGAGATGACACAATGCTAGAAGTCAGAAGTGAGAAGTGTATATGATAAGATAACGAATGGATGGATAAAATTTAATTTCCTCCTCTACTTACTTACTTATTGCATCTCTACCTAGCTACATACCCACTGCCTTTAGCAATTTACATGGTAGACTTCTTGAAACTTTAGCAATCACTCACATGTTTTAAATTTGACTTAGCTGTATCACACATGTTTTGTATATACTACTAACCTATAATAGGTCAGGGCTACATTCTTGATTCCTTGAATAACGATGAATCAAAGACAAAAAAAAGCCTACACACTCACAAAATGTGTACATGAGTTAGTATTTTTTACATTGACTTACTATTCAAATATGTCGTACGAAAGCTAACACTATATTTTGTTTTCTTTCCAGTGCTATTGGTAATCTCTCATGGAATATGATTAAGGTAAACAATGTCATATGTATACATATACAAACAAATTGATTTGAATTTTACTTCTGATACGTATACTTGTCAATTAAAATTTAGTGCAACCAACAAAAAGAGTATTGGGAATGTGGATACTATGTTATGCGGTGGATGTATGATTTTGTGACCCGGCATCATGTGCATTTTCCTCCTACGGTAAGCACATGTAAAATTTTATACCATTTTATAACATGTATATACTTGTGACACACACACACTATATATATATATATATATATATATATATATATATATATGTTAATCCTTTTAATATACTTGTTATTTATATAGGTGCCGTGGAGTCGTTGTCCATTGTGATATTGTTACTACATGGCACAAAATGTGTCCAATTTCATCGGGTAAAGTAAACACTGTTTTATTATATTCGATTACTATTATTCATTGATGAAGAGGTATTATGGGCTTAATTTATATGTATATGGAATGAAAAGAATTAAAGTGGTGAAACAAGGAGTAAATTGACTATACTGTATGCCCTCCAATTCTATAATTAACAATGGATATCTATATATGAAAGCTAACACAAATGTATGTGGTCTTGCAGATATGTTAATTATGTATGGAAGAAAGGAAGATTTTTAAGGCTGGTTGTTGCAGTTAGGGAAGATTTATGATAAAAAAAACTTGGTTTATCTCAACTGTAATATTTAATCACGTTTTGTATATAAGTTACGTTGTGATATGTTATTTAGGGATATTTTGATGAAATTAATTATGTGAATATTGAAATTTATGGGCACCACTAGTATTTTGAAAATTTTATTTTTTATTTATTTATTATGAAAAAAAGACCGGTTCTTACAAAAAAAACCGGTTTTTATAGTTTATTATGGAGACCAGTTCTAAGAAATAACCGGTCTTAATGATTATACATATTTTTATAGAATTAATATGGGGACCGGTTCTAAAACCGGTGTTAATATGTTTTTAATAATCGGTTTTTTTATCTACTTATAGGGACCGGTTCTTTTTATTAACCGGTCTTTATATATTCTTATGGGGACCGGTTCAAAAACCGGTCTTTATGTGTTTTGTCAAGGGAACCACCCCTAAAAGGGACCCCATGTAAAACCGGTCCCCATGCATAAAAAAAACCGGTCCCCATAGCTTAGTGTGTAACCGATTTCCATTTTGTTCGTGAAAAGGTGCAAAGTGGGTCTCTACGAGTTACTCACATCTCGGAGGACGATCAACTTGCGGATGTTCTTACAAAGCCCCTATTACGACCACGTTTTGAACTGTTGATATCCAAGATTGGTCTCGCTCATAGCTCGTCCATCTTGCGGGGGAATGTTAAATGATATTCCAACTGTACATATTTATTGTATATTATTTGATTTCCATTCACGCTAATTTTAGTTAATTAAGAATAGTTTCCTTCGCTAGTTTCTCTTGTAATTCCTCTTGTATTTTGTATATGTATGTCCTCTGTAATCAATTGTTATCATCAGTTTTCATTCTTCTACCATTAATATTTTCAAACCTTGATAGCACACATAGTCACAATTAAAGCTGAGAGAAGTCTTACATGTTGATCTTTTATTAAAAAATATTATTTGTAGTGTTTTTGCCTTTTTAGATCATCACATATTTCAACTAGTATGAAATAGGCTTAATTTTAACATAATTGTATGTATTCCTCTCAATAGTAAACACTTTACATACATGAAAACACTCTAAAGTCTAAACTATGCCATGCAATAGCTGGAATGGCTTTTGTGAGTCCTACGTGATAAAAAATAACACTATCTTAAAATGCAACTAGATTTCAAGTCCGTGTAAACACGGGGCAGTATATAAGATTTTTGATATATGATTTTATATCTCTCTATTTTGACTAAAATAATGCTTGTTAATCAAATCTAAAAATATTATTTCAGAAAACACATATATGAAGAATGAACATATATTGAATATTACAACATTATTAACCTTGCAGTAAACGCGGGTTGAACAGATAGTTGATAGACAAAGAAACCGAGATCATGGTCGTTGTCGAGCGTGTTTTTAGGGGAAACAAACCTTAATTAAATGTCCGCTAAAAAACGAACAATCGTCTCCGACTTCCATCGCCTGTAACACCAAACAAAGATTTTCCCGCCCTATTACATCACTTTTCTGCAACTTAGAAACTGGCCGCCATAACAATTGATATCCAAAACAACCGAAGGAGAGATTGAAGCATAGTTTGAAGGTTTGAACTACTTCTAATAGCACTATTTAGTATATATAAAATCACATTTATGTTTTAGAGCTTGAATAATAAATGTTTAGAGTTTCAATCAAGTAACAAACCCGATCGACACGTTATATAAACAAGCAGTTAATCTAGTTGCATCAGTTAAATAAGAAACAGTTTATATACTTAAATTCAGACCGACCTGTCAAGATAAATAAATAAAACAAACACTACTTGTTACCTCACCCAAACCGACACGTTATATAAAGTATAAAATTAAACTATGGATAGAACTTATACCTGAACAAGAGGAAAGCAAGTCATCCCAAGCTTGCATTTGACCCTTCTAATAATTGTAGAATGAACCACACCCATGTCTTTGTTTTTTCAATTTTGACAATAGAAATTTGCAGATACCCAGATACACATAATCACAAATAAGAAACAGAAACTTAGTAGCATTAAAGAAACCAAGTGGTTACTTGACAGCCTTTCAAAACTGTGTAAATGCAGAAAATTACCCATTAGAAGGAATGTGTAAGCATTCAAGTTATAAACTTAAAGTAGATCAATATTATTTTTTTATTTAAGCATATAAAATGGTGTCATCACATAAATAGGAAACTTGTGAGTGAAAAAGAAATAGAGGAAATCTCCATAGCTGAAATTATACCACCAGGCTTCTACAAATTGAAATCGTCTGGGAATTGCAAGTTGAAGGTGTTCATAGATGACATGGCAACAATTATATTAGATAGAAAGGTAGATATAAAAAAGATGAGCCACATATAATCAAAATAACAAAAAAATTTGGCATTTGCAGTAGATGAGGTACAATTCAAACTTGAGTTATTCTGATTCATAACCTAACTAGTTTGAAATAACTCAGAATTGTAGATACAAGCAATTATTATTTATGAAGCGGAACTAAAATAATAATTATAATCCTTAAAACCCTAAAGGATTAAAGATCTTAGTTTATCACAAGTGTGCATATGATATATGTATTAAATCGATACAAGCATGTGTGTATATGTCCATATTTTCGAAAACCTCATTATCATGTTTTGCTAGGATTAGTTTAAAGCCATAACTAAGATTAACAACCAATCAAACATGCATATACAAGAAATCGATATGTATATATCTATATACATGATCCATCGATTTCACCATAGCCATCAAGAACATATATGAGAAGAGTGTTATACCTTAGATTGCTCAAAGAAAGTCCACCCGTAATGAGGTACAACAAGTATCCGCTAGAAGGATTAAATCACACTTTGTATCTTGATCTTCTTGGTGATTGGAACACCAAAATCGCAAACCCCACACCCTTGGGGTGCCTTCGGCCGTCGACTAGAGAGAAGGAAGGGAGAGAGTTGGTTTTTGATATTTTCTAAAAGTTAACCCTAATCAAGGTGGTTTCCGGTGACCCTTTTTCCAGTAAACTCTTAATTCGGAATTTTATACATTCAATATATATATAAAACTAGAAATTCTTGTTCATTTAAAATTCAAATTTAAAACATAGACTTGTTTCATTATTTAAATTTTAAAATTCTATCAACATAGAACTCGTTGACAAGACAATAAAATTTCATAATTTTGAATTTTATCCTTTAATCGAAAAACTAAACTAGTTTTTGATTAAAAACTTCAAAATCATCCATATTAACTCAACTGGCTAATATTATATATATATATATATATATATATATATATATATATATATATATATAAATCTTTTATAGTTTCAACCCTTTTTAACCAGTTAAACCTAACTGGTTTAACTTTTCTGATTAAAAATTGAAAACTACAAAACATACAATATTAAACAACAAACTGAGATTGATATGATACATACCAATCCCTATAATCGAAAAATATATATACAAACAGATGCATATAATTTAACAAACTGTTCATAGTTTTAACCCTTTAATCGGTTAAACCTAACTGGTTTACCTTTCTGAACAAAGGTTCAAAACTATAAACCTTATCCAAAAACCAACTGTTTTTTAATAAACTAGGATTTGACATGAACTTGCCAACCCTTTGTGATTATCGAAAATCTAAATACACAACTATATCAAAATCTAATAATAATAACAGTTAATCCAACACACTGTGATAAACTGAGCCGAGGCTCTGATACCACTGTTGGGTTTTATAGGGTAAAATTCAAACTTGAGTTATCCTTATTCATAACCTAACTAGTTTGAACCAACTCAGAATTGTAGATACAAGCAATTATTATTTATGAAACGGAACTAAAATAATAATTATAATCCTTAAAACCTAAAGGATTAAAGATCATAGTTCATTACAAGTGTGCATATGATATATGCATTAAATCGATACAAGCATGTGTGTATATGTCCATAATTTCGAAAACCTCATTATCATGTTTTGCTAGGATTAGTTTAAAGCCATAACTAAGATTAACAACCAATCAAACATGCATATACAAGAAATCGATATGTATATATCTATATATGATCCATCGATTTCACCATAGCCATCAAGAACATATATGAGAAGAGTGTTATACCTTGGATTGCTCAAAGAAAGTCCACCCATAATGAGGTACAACAAGTATCCGCTAGAAGGATTAAATCACACTTTGGTTCTTGATCTTCTTGGTGATTGGAACACCAAAATCGCAAAACCCACACCCTTGGGGTGCCTTCTGCCGTCGACTAGAGAGAAGGAAGGGAGAGAGAGTTGGTTTTTAATATTTTCTAAAAGTTAACCCTAATCAAGGTGTATAAATCCCCTATCTATAGATAATAATCTTGTTATCCTTAATTAGGTAACCTTGATTAATTATATTATTATTAATACAAAATATACATAATATATATATATATATATAGAGAGAGACAAAAGTTCATGCGAGAACCGCGAGAACCAATCTAAGCCGTCCAATTCCCCCTCCTTCAATGTCATTGCCCACCAATGAATTCCTCACATGCACCCTGCCACACCCTATCGCTCCACGCTCTCCATCCATGATACTTCCCATATCAAGGAACGGCTGAGATTGGTTCTCGCGGTTCTCGCACTAACAACGGTTCTCGCATGAACCCTCCCCTATATATATATATATATATATATATATATATATATATATATATATATATATATATATATATATATATATATATATATCCTTGGCCGAAATATTTATATATATATATACACACGTACATATTTTGTTTCTCCTTAATAATAATTAATTAGTAATAACCCTTTTTAAGATAATATCCACAATATTAATCTTAAATATCAATAATTAACAATATATATTTATTAACTAATATATGTATATATATATATTTATATATATATATATATATATATATATATATATATATAATCTTGTTAATTAATTATATCTGGTTATTTACAACTCTTTATACTGGCTTATGACTAACTGTCATAATACCTATCTCCAAAAGTGTGATTTTATGACTTCTTGAATTACGTACCCTCACAGGTGTGACCTTTGAGTGTCTTATGATATTGGGTGTGTCATCAGGTTGGACGGTTACGCACACAAATCCTATCAATATTTACATGAAGGTAGACACTTAGCTGGAGATGGCAGAGATAAAAATAGTAGTCAGTTCAACTTTTGTCCATAAGAGATGGGAAAGGGATACTTCATGTATATGCTTGTTGCATAAACTGACTGAAAAAAAAACATGTCTATCAGGTTAAAGTGAGTAGGTCTAAGTTACTACATACACACATATACACACACATGGCATATACATATTGTTAATTACATATACATCTTTAATGGTAATTAGGAAAGTGGTATTGTGATATTGATAAGAATACCAAGAAAAGTGGCAATTTAGTCGTCAGCAACAGTCGATACAACGAAACTAACGCACGAATGACAAATGATGCAACAATGAATGGTTTCATGAGATGGATCACCACTCCATACCATTGAATGAAAACGACTTAGTCATCAACAATGAGACGTCAGGCAACTGTATCGAAAGTTGTTGTCTAGTAGTTATGTCTTTGTTTAGGCTTTTCTATATTTCGTTTGGCAGCATTTCAGTTGTCCCCTAACTCAATTCTATCTCTTGAAGGGGTTGGGTGCTTGTTGTCACTTGATTTTTTTTATCAATATGATAGATTTTAATATATAGATACACACATTACCAAATCACTAATCAAATTATTGTACCTGAGACTGAAGAAGATTTATTGAAGCAAAACATGATTGCAGAGTCCGTGTAGCTTTTAAAACTTGTACTCAACTTAGATTCAAAACACAACCTATAACAAAATGAAGAAAAATCATATAAACAACACATAACTTAAGAGATAAATCGATAAAAAGTTCAAGAAACAATTTTTTGAAACAAGTTTCATATCTTGCCGCTTCTAAAAATTAATAATAAAATAAAACCCGGAGGTTAAAGCCCGGAGGGGCCATTCTTCCCGATACAGCTACCCTGGGTTGTAACTATGAACTTCTTAATGGGTGTTTTGAATTTGCATTTTATAAATGATTATGAGTTTAATATACGGATAAATCTGATTCGATGGCTTGAATACAATAATCAGTTTTGGATATCAATTTTATACCAGCTGCAGCAAGACTGATTATCTAAGAGTAAATTGAAATAATTTATTATCATTTATTATTTTGTTTTGCAATGTGTCTTCTTTCTTCGTAAATAATCATTTATTATTTTGTTTTGAAATAATTTATTATTTTGTTTTGCAATCAATCCACAATCGGATGATTGCCCAGGGCAAAGCCCTCTCTCGATAGCCACAGGCAACGAGCCCTAGTACTCGACTAATACGTAATCTCTCCCTGCCCCAAATTGACTCCCCTCTCCTCTATTTATTAATGATACTAATTTTACTGTTTTAGTCCCTCTAAATACATCATTGTTCTATTCCCTATCATTACTCCCGCCTTCGAAAAAGTCTTGTCCTCAAGACTTGCTTCCAAACGAGATCATGATCGGGTGGTTTAGGAGGACCCGGAGGTTGGTGATCATGAAACAAGCACCAGGTAACAAAGAACGTTACACAATCTGGGGGTTTGAGTGGCCTACGACCCCATACAGCATACGAAATCGTCATCACCAATTGTCGAACCCAAGTTGGTGCTAGATAATCATCAAGCACCTTGTGTGCACAACCCGAGACTTGATTTGCAAAAGAATTCAGGGTGAAATGAGTCTCGGAATGTAATTGTGGAACCATAATAGTGTGGTACCGACTATAGTCCTCCGTAGTGGTTAGCTTAGGTCCCGTTTTCGTCTTCGGTGGCTTGAGTGTGGTGTCGAGAATAGGCTTAGGTGCCAACATAATTGCTTTATTCTCTGTTGGAATCGGAGATACCTCGGGAATGACTTCCCCAACATGAAGCTTATGAGAATCGATACAACTAGAGACACCACTGCCACCATCACTATCAAGACCCTTTACACCCCCATCATAATCAGAAACATTCTCGGGACCACGATCTCCCTTCCAAACAAAACCAGGGTCCCGTTGTTTTATCCAATTCAACATAACCTTATGAAATTCCCTTTCTTCAATTCGATCTGCTTCCCACCCTTTTTTGAATTCAGAAACATCAAATTGGAGTTGTTGAATCTGCGCATCATGAACATCCAATCGAGCATGAATAGATCAAGTGTCCATAGAAATCAACAAGAGGAACCAAGTAATCAAAGTACAGATCAAACCACAAGCTCACAGCAAATTGCAAAAAGGTGTTGCAATTTGAATCACATATCCTTCTAACAGAATCTACTCAAACCAAGAAAATCAATCGGACTGGTCTCCAGCAACAAAAAACGAATTGCAATAATGTAGTAAAATTCCAATAGCAGATCCCTCCAACAAAAATCACGACAGCAGACCTAATAACTATCGATACTTGCCAAAATGTGAGTGCAAGTGGAGGTAGAAAAGTAGATCGTGATGTACCAGGCGATGGTGAAATTGAATACGTAAACGATGACTAGGGAGAGCAAACACTGCAAATCGATAGCGGAGATCGATTGTTGAATCTATTGCAGGGATCGCTAGCTGAAATCGATTGCGATTTTCCAAATCGGCAACAGCAATTAGCGATGGAGCAGATACGTAAATCAGAAATCGACTTGGGTACGTGAATCCCAATGTACTGCTAAATTTGAAATCGATTGTGCAGATCGGTAGGTCAACTGAAGATCGTTATGTAGAACAGGAAATCTCGACAGTTTCCAAATCAACGGTTTCCAAATCGACACTTACCAAATCCGAGAGTCTCTAAATCCTCACCTTCCAAATACGTAGCCACAGTTTCCGAAATTAAGAGCAGCGAACAGAATATGGATCGGAAAAATAGAAATCGAGGGTGGTAGAGCGTGGCAGGTCGGACCAATGATACGAAACGTGAACTGATATGGAGCAAATGATTGGTATCGTGATATAGAAACATAAATTAAGTACATAGAACTGGAATTACATAACCATGGAACCTCAATCAATCCACAATCGGATGATTGCCCAGGGCAAAGCCCTCTCTCGATAGCCACAGGCTACGAGCCCTAGTACTCGACTAATACGTAATCTCTCCCTGCCCCAAATCGACTCCCCTCTCCTCTATTTATTAATGATACTAATTTTACTGTTTTAGTCCCTCTAAATACATCATTGTTCTATTCCCTATCAATATTACAACTACAAACTGCAAAAGCACTTGAAACTTGCAACCATTCTTTTCTATCTAATTTACTACTGCTGATTGCGGATTATCTGTTTTTTAGTTTTTATTTTTATTTTTTATTTTGCTTCTTTAGTATCACAATCATTTTCAAAACAAAACAAAGATCCTAACACCCCTAAATCATATTGAATTTTGGTTTAGTGAATGTGTATAAAATGTTATCTTTTAATGTATGTAGACTTAATAAGTAAACTAATAAAAATGCAAGAGGAACAATGTGCAGGGACTTACTCATGGCATTGGTTTTGAGAAGATCAGTTTCCTCATTGTTGAACGTGTCGATTCCTGTTTTGATGGTGGTGGCTTTTTCATCATTGTCCTCCTGCAAAAGAATCGCAAGCAGTAGGCCGTTAACATATACGCAGGAATTAGAGAAATGATTTAATTATGCAGGAATTTAGCATTCTAACATCATATACGTCTAAAAAAAGAGAAGTTAAGCTCCTAAAATTGCTATTTGCTAGTTGAAAGGTCGAATTAAGACTCCTAATCAAAATTAATGAAAGCAATCATATAATCAATTAGCAATGAAACCAAGTCGCATCAATTAAAAACTAAATTCCTCCTTTGCTCGAGGATCAACCAGGGCACCATCTTGAATTAGCATAGTTCACCAACAGCACAACCATAGAACCTATGGATTAGGAATGGCAACGGGGCGGGTTCGGGGCGGGTTTAGCCTCCCCCACCCCCGAACCCGAAACATAAAACCGATCCCCGTCCCCGCCCCGTCCCCGTCGGGTATTCATTCGGGGCACCCCGTCGGGGATTTTTTATGCCCCGTCCCCGACCCGAAAAACAATCCCCGACCCCGATCCCCGACCCGGCCAATGAAAAAATTGCAGCTATAAAATCATGCCAAAAAAAATGTATGAAGGGCGAAAAGCTGGAAAATTATGATGCCAAAATACAATGCAAACCAAGTCTTTGTTAACATTACTAAATCCATTGTCTAACCCTATGGATTTCTTGCACAAATTACATATTAGATTATCTACAAGATTGTAGTAAAACAACATAACTAGAACTTGTACAAAATGGTTCCATATCACCTTAAAGAAACATAATAGAGTAGGAAACATAACTTATAACATATTCATTAATTAATAGAAAAACACAACATGAGCAAATGAATCTGGGCAATATCGAGAATCTAAGAAAACACAGCAGTGAGCAAATGAATCTGGGCAATATCATTAATTACTCCACACTATAACATACTGCCGCCACCTACTGCCGCCTCCTACTGCCGCCTGCTGCTGCGATCTACTGCTTCGCCGGCTGCTTCCTCCTGCTGCGGCGGTCTGCCGGTCTGCTGCTTCCGCCTGGTACAGCGGCCTGCTCCTTCGCCTGCTGCGACGGTCTGCCGATCTGCTGCTTCCGCCTGCTTCCGTCTGCTGCGTCGAGGTGCTGCTTCCGTCCGCCTACTGCTTCCAGTGACTCGGCGAGGGCAGAGGGGTGGAGTCGAGGGCAGGGGCCAGGGGGTGGAGTCGAGGGCTGGTGCGTGTGGGGTGTTTGGAGAGAAAAGAATGAGAGTCAGGGAAGAGGGTTGGCGGCTGGAGAAAAGGAGAAAGAAGGAACATATTTTAAAACCTAAACTTAACCTATTTACAAATTATAATATATGTATATAAATTTTTTTAATCAATAAATATATATATATATATATATATATATATATATATATATCGGGGCGGGGCGGGGGTACCTTAACCCGATACCGAACCCGAACCCGAACAAATCCCCGAACTTTGCCCTGATCCCCGACCCCGACCCGAAACGTCTTAACCCGACCCGACCCGAATCTCACCGGGTTTCGGGTTTTCCCGTCGGGTTCGGGGTATTTTGCCATCCCTACTATGGATTGGATGATAACATGTTTACAGTTTGAAGGAATTATGAAGGATAGTTTAACAACCCAAACATAGCAAGATGAGTTACATAATAGCAGTGCAGATCTACATGTAACTTCTACAAATCGAAAAGCAAAGAGCCATGTTGAAAATTAATGTCGAATAACTTCTACAAATCAAGAATCAGAAACGGAAAATTAAAATTGTAACCTGTAGTGACGTAAATCAATGTCGATGCAGTTTATCTTCATCAATCAATCGTAATTAATCAGGCGTACAGAGGACGACGATAGCAGCGATCCAAATTCCACCACAGGCGTTGCTCGACATATTAACGGAAGCCTTTAACATCTAGGAGATTTAACGCGCAAGGAAGACTATCTGCGACATTCAACGCGCAAGGAAGGCTAAAGGAGTCGTCGATCTGCATTCGTAACAAAAGAAACCGGAATCCTTGACTGTTCGGTATGCAGATTAAAGGCCCAATTAATCTTCAAAGGCCCATTTCTCAATTGACCGCCACGTCATTTTCATACCCCAGCTATTAGATCAAAATTTCAATTTTGGAGACATATTAGACATGCCACGTAGGATTGATTGTGTCTTAATTTAGTGAAGATATAGATAGATAGATGTTATCGGGGGATATATCACAGTAAGAAAATTGTCAATTAGTGACGTTTGATTGATGTCGCATAATTGCCACAAATAAAACAACCAAAAGTGACATTTTTGTCTTCCATGTCCAAATTAGGTCGAATACAATATTTGAAATGACTTTAAATGTGTAATATTAAGATTTGCTCAAACCAGTCCCTAAGTAAGTCACTAATTTAAGACTCTATTACACACAATACTAAGCAAGTCACTAGATTTAAGAAATGTTCAAGCAAGTAACTTACAGAACCGCTAATTTGTGACTTTATCAAATAAATCACTGGCTTATTCTCTAATTAATTTGGGACTTGCTCAAATAAGTCACAGAACTAGGTTGCTATATCGAGGCTTGCTCATAAAAGTAACTAAACAAGTCGTATATAGTGGCTTCCTCCAATTAGTCACTGAAAAATCGTTATTTTAAATTTTTTTAGACTAGTAACTAATCAAGTCGCATTCAAAATATAAAAATTTAATCGTCATATTACAAGTCCAAGTACAAAATGTATGGCCCCGAAAAAAGAGTCAGCAAATGTCTAAACTCCTCAGTATAGGTGTTTTGGCCTCTTCTCACGGAAAAAAATATCACTAGCACTACAAATAAAGTGACATATGCTGACGCAAGTTTTTTATGACGGAAAACCACTTCAGTCACTAAATCCTATTTAATGCTTTTGCCAATGGAAAAGAATAGGTAGGCATATGAAATTAAACAACATAAAACAAAGCATCTAGTTACATACGACGACGACAAGAGGAGAGAAAAATTCACACCTCGCCCTTTAGCCGAACGTCGCTATGTAGCCGAAAGTCGCCCCTACACTCCTGCCCTGAACGTCGCCGCTACTGTCCTGCCACGAACACCGCCGGTAAGAGACACCAGGATTGTCGATGGAGGGACATCAGAATACTGCCCTATCTCTGCTATCCGTTATGCCGCCTCTCCTATCTGCTAGGGTTTCCGATTTTGAAGTTTGAGAATAACTCACCAGGTAAATTCGTATTTGATTATTCATCGTTTCATTGATGGATGATTTGCGATTCTTAGCGTGTTTTAGGTTTCAATGCTAATAACGTGCTTGGAGTCGATTGACGCACAGCGGTTAACTTTTGATTAACGGAAGCTAGCCTGATAGTCGTTTAAGAACAAATAATAGAATTAAGGTCAGTTATACTGCCAAATATCTATTGACCTATGGTAATGATGAAATCCATAAGCTGCTACTAGTAATTCGTGCTAATGTCTGCCTTTTACCCCTAATGTCTATTATGCTATTAGCTTTATGATATGTGATTAATGCAGGTTTTAGTGTGCTATGCATAGAGTTAACAATTGATCGACAATATAGTTGTTTTTGGATATTTATTAAATATATAAAGTTTTTACCCTCATTTTTTTGTATCAATGGTTACTAGCCAATTCAGGCAGGCAATAAAGATAGACATGGGCACAAAAGAACTGCATATGGTCTTTTGAATCTTTGAAACACTGGTGTCCATATAAGCATCTAACCTGTTGACAGATCAAAATGGCATTTTCAATAAGTCCAAAAAGAAAATAAAAATAAAAGGGGAGGGGGAGCTTGTTTCTTGGAGTTCCCCAGCAAGAATGAACTCGTCTACTATCAGATACACCTTTTAACAAGACAATCAGGTATCAGAAGAAGCATGATTCACAAGACGAAAATAACATAAATTTTTTTTAGAACAAAAACAAAAGCCAACAAGAATTAAAGCATCCAATCTCTCCTACTTTGTTCAGAAGAGAAAACAAAATCAGTTAAAATTCACTTTTTTCTAGACAGTTTTCTACTGTTACCGGCGCCATGTAAGCATGCCATCAATCAAAGCATTCAGGGCCACAGTGACCCATTGCCTATTTTAGCATAGTCAGAACAGAAATTTGAAAACATAAGTTTATCATGAGAAGGAGATCCCAATTCTCATCTTTGCAATGAAACATTCTGTTTTCAATGATCAAAAGTATCTCCTACTATACAACAAAGGATTAGTGCATTTGATCAGCAAAACTGTTTTACAGAACGCCTAATTCTGCATTATCGATAATCGATAATTATCAACAACAAAATTTCCATATCATGTACGAAATGCTTAAGCAGCTACTTAAGAGTTAAGGCCGAGGTTTAGACAACTAATTCTGTCAGTTTAACGCACCAGAGTTGCATCTAAACTTGAATACCATTCAAAGCAAGCATTTCATTTGGAACCCAAAAAACAAATCAGTATTTCCTTTTTCCATTGTTAAAAACTAATTTAATTTCTATGGTTATATATGCAAGTACCATTACATAAACAAATGTTATAAGTTGAAGTAGGGCTGTCAAATCCTGACACGACCAAAACCCCAACCCGATTCGAACACTGTTGCTACAAAGACTTTGGGGAGGCTTGGTAACACGGATGAAGGTCTTATGAAGATGTTACTTCCTGCGAAATGAACAAACCGTTAGCCTCGTCACGAGGGGGTAGGCCTCGTGACCAAGCTCCGACGTAAGAGTAAGATTCTCGGGTTTTTGAGAAATAATTAGTGTTTGTATGGAGTGTAGAGTATAGAGTAGGGAGAATTCAGTTGTGATTGGATGATACCTTGGGGAGATGAATTGCTTCTTTTATAACCGCTTGGCTAAGAGGTTTGTACTATTACCTGTTGGACAATGCAGTGTGTTCCTGTAACGTGTTGACCTGATAGAGACTGCTCCTTCTTGTCTGTTCCTAACATAATCAGCCTCGGGATGATACGTGTGTCTTATTCTCCAGGTATTACGTAGTTAGCCTTTAGATGTATGAGACAGAGGTCAATTGTAAGAGTTGTATTTGTGTAAGTGAGCCATGGCTATTAAGAATCTTTTGGGTTTAATAATATCGGAAGAAGGGAAAAGGGGAGGTTAATAGGTGGCAGGCGGTTTTAATAAGAGTAGACGGAGTGGCCGGTGAAATCGGCGTGAAAACCCCTCCATGGCGCCGTGGTAGACGGTGAAACCACACCATCGAGCCGTGGTAGAAGGGATAAGGTGGTGGCTACCGCGCTGTTGTGGAGGAAGAGCCGACCTTTTTCTCTTTTATAGTAAACCTTAATTAAAAAATAAAAATAGAAACTGAAGATAGCTCCATACCTCCATTATCAAAACCTGTAGAAAACCAAGTGGAGAAGAGAAAATAAAGAAGAAGACGGCGGAAACATGAAGCCCTAGATGAAATATGAAGTCCTATATAATTTTACATATTTACCCTTTTTTTTATTGGTTCAAATGCTTTTTAGTTTAACTTCCATTTTAATTACTTTTTACTTGGTATCGTAAATAAGTTGAATGTGTATTTTTTATGTTGTTTTTTAGTTTTTTTTTATTGAGAATTTTAAGTGAATTTTTATTTAATATATATTTTTACTTATAATTTTATTTTTATTAAGTATTATTAAATATGAAGTTAATAAAAAATGTGGGTCCCAAAATTTAATGTGATAAGTGGTTACCACTATGGATCTGTGTGATGAGTTAAGTGGTGAAAATAAAAAGCTGATGTGGCAGTGTGACAGGTGTGGTGGAAGGTAACCACTCCCACCATTCTAAGTGGGTTTTAAATTTTGAAAAGACGTATTTCTGCAAGAGGGAGGCTGATGGGACATGCCTGATTTCACGGCAACCAAGGAACTCCTACTTAACCATTTTAACCTCTATTTATTGTTTTATTCTTCACTTCATCTTCTTCCGTTCAGAGAGTTGCATTAGGGTATCCCATCATCTTCATCATCCTACGAGATCCAGGTTTGAAAATCCTTCTTTGTTTTCTTGTTTCCGTTCTATCGTCCTACCCCTTTTGCTTTTCGTATCTGTGTTCGAAAAATGCCCAACAATAACCTGGATTCGACATACTCTCTTGTTGATCAAGAGAGTTTAAACAAGTTTTGTACTACCTATCGAATAGGTAGAGAGTTTGATCCCATCTTCCCTAACCCTACTGCTACCATTCGAGACATCCCTCCTGATTATGTAGGTTTTTACACGAAGTAGTTTGAGTTTGGAACCTTAGTTTCCTTTTTCCGAGTTCTTTGTGTCATAGACTATTTTCAAGTACATCTTTCTCATTTATCACCATTAGGGGTGATCAAAATCACGAGTTTTGAAGTTCACTGTCGGGCACTTGGTGGTGAACTTACGGTGCCTTTGTTTCGACGATTCTATAAGTTAGGTAAAGCCGGCAATTGGTTTACCATGGAAAAACGCAAATCACATTCCCCTTCTTGTATCACTAATTACCCTTCCTACTTGAAATATTGGAAGGAGTATTTCTTTTGGGTTAAAGCGTCTGTTGTTCCCATCGATCGTTGACCTTTCCCGGAAGAGAACGAAGTGGATATAAAATTGTGTGCTAAGCTGATCAAAAAGTCCATCCGCGTTCGACCTTTTGAAGAGGAGGTTTTAGTGTTGGCCGGTATTAGCAACTTGTGGGATCGTCCAAATGAACAACCGAAGCTTGTTCATAAAGGGAAGGGTATGGTGGGATGGTTTTATTGATTTCCGTTATTTCTTTTCTTTTGTGATGTACTCGTGATCTTTGTGTGTGCAGTTATGAGTATCTTAGATTTCATTCTGTTGCCTGTGGCGGAGACCGGGAAGATTGAGGGGGGGCGTGCTGATGAAGAGGATTCGCCCCGAGTTGAGGCTAGATCAAAAGGACATGCTACTGCTTCGGCTGGTACCTCTGCTCCTGCAAGTAGGACTGCTACTACCAGATCCATGAAGCCTTCTTCTGCTATGGTTGTCCAGACATCGGGGTGAGTTCGCCGGTATCTAAGAAAAAGAAACTGGTTTCCATAGTCGTTTGTCGGATTTGGTGATACTGGATGATGGTGCAAGTGAAAGTACAGATGGAGACAATTCTGTGGGTGGAAGGGATATGAGAGATGATGAACCTGTGGTTAAGAAGGAAAATCCTCTGTCTCCCAAGAAGGAATTGGCTATGAAAAAGGGGAAGAATATTTCCATTGAAGAGGACCAGGAGAGTGATGATGACATTCCTACTTATTTTGGTATTAGTAAGAAAGTAAACGGTGAGAAATTTCGTCCTTCTCTTCCTGCTGTTAAGAATAATTCCTCGTATGATACTCCGGCGTTTTTCGTAACCTTATTGATGCCATGGTTATTCCTGTTGAGCTGCGGAAGCTCGCCAGAAAACGTTTCTTCAAGTCTTCAAAGTTGTCTATGCTTTCACTTGGTAAATGATCGAACCAAATCCGTGTCGGCCCTTTGAGGGTCTGTGCAAACATGTGGCACCAGACTGGCATCGACCATTGCTCTACTTCTGTAGCTCCCATGAAACTCGAAGGTGGTCCTCCGATCAGTAGCTCCTTCATAATGCGGATGTGTGTGGGCATCTTTATCTTTCCTGAGAATTTGAAGCGCGCAATTCCTCTTGGTAAACTTGGTTGCCTCCAATGGTCTGTAAGGCCCGGTTAACTCGCCTCTTCGTCGTCATCTTCGACGTCATATCGTACCATTCAAGGTCTAGGACAAAAAGTTCTGGTTGGTTCAGGTATGGAAAATAAAGAAGGTCCGGTTGTGTTTGAGGTTGTGGTATTTGAGAGTGTGGTTTTGGGGATGTTGAGGATTTTTGTGATTGGACGAGCTGTTACTCCCTCATCGAAACTCAACCTGGTTTGTATCTCTCTTAATCTTTCTTCCCTTTCATGGTTTTCGAATAAGGTTATAACTATTGCGTAGTTATGACGTAGTAACTCAAGGGTTATCATTGCTTGGCTTTCTGAGGTGTCTAGGGGCTGTGTTGTGACAATCGTGGAATTAGTTGGTAAGGACGGAGTCGGGGTTCCTATAGGTGAGATTAACTGAAAAGGTAAATGGGAGTGGTTAGTGGTTGTTTTGTTTTGACCAACAACAAGAATAGAAGGTCCGAAAGAGGGAAGGGGACAACTCTATGTTAAAAAACAACGTCCCACGGATGACGCCAAATGTTGCTACAAAGACTTTGGGGAGGCTTGGCAACACAGATAAAGGTCTTCCGAAGCTGTTACTTCCTGCGAAATGAACAAACTGTTAGTCTCGTCACGAGGGGGTAGGCCTCGTGAACAAGCTCCGACATAAGAGTAAGATTCTCGGTTTTTGTGAAATAATAAGTGTTTGTGTGGAGTGTAGAGTATATAGTGGGAGAATTCAGTTGGGATTGGATGATACCTTGGGGAGATGAACTGCTTCTTTTAATACCGTTTGGCTAAGAGGTCCGTACTATTACTTGTTGGACAATGTTGTGTCTTCCTGTAACCTATTGACCTCATAGAGACTGTTCCTTCTTGTCTGTTCCTAACATAATCGTCCTCGGGATGATACGTGTGTCTTATTCTCCAGGTATTACGTAGTTAGCCTTCAGATGTATGGACTGAGGTCAACTATCGTTTGGTTGGTTTGACCTTTTGTATCGGGCCTTGTCTTTTCCTTCTTTGGTTCTGGGCTGGAGGTTGGGTGATTGGGCTTGTATTAACTTATTGCTTGTTGGGCTTATTTATTTACATTTAATTGTTGGGCCCTACACATACACTATCAAACACGATTTAGGTCGACATGAACACGACACGAATTGGGTCAGAAATGGGTCGATCCTAAAATGACACGAACACGATAACCCGAAAGCAACCTATTTAATACGATTTTTTATAATAATTAAAAAACCCAAAAAAATTTTAAACTTAAAATTAGAAATTAAAATTTATTAATAATATTAGTATATAGAAAGTGACGGCAAACACCTTTAGTATTTTATACTTTTACTTCGAGGTGCAATTCAAAATTTTCATTTTGAAAAATTCAAAAATTAAAACAAGTTAATAACTTAAGTGAAATAAGGAAATTAGGGAGAAGAAAAGAGAGAAAATGAAAAAGGAGGAAAGTTAAAACTTTGAGGTATTATTTGTTTGAAATTATATATTTCATATTTTGCTATTTGTATTTCTTTTAATGTAGTTTTAACGGAATAAGGATGAACTCATTTAAATTTCAGTGAGGAAATAATTTTAAGCGTCAATTAGGTCACGCATTTAAACACATGATGAGAAGTTGAGAATTGTTTAAGGGAATATGTTATTTATATTTTAGATTTGAAATATGCAAATTATGTCATTTCATATTTTCCTAATTATATTTCTCTCTGTCGTTTTTTAATAAAATATGATGATTTGAGACTTGCGGAGGTGGCATGGTGTTTGAACTTTAAAGGTGCAAAGCTTATTGTCATTGTTACAATTAAAGGTGTTTTAACTTTATAATTTTGATTTTTGATGCTTGCTAAGTTGAACAAATAAAGAATTAAAAATGCATAATAAAAGCTTAGTAAAGTTGATATAAGAAACTTATACATGCAACATTTTTCTAAAAAATAATCTGATATGAAACCCGACATAAAAATCAAGTTATTTGACCGAAAACATAACTTGATTTTTTCCTCAAAAAATGTGTCGACACGAAAACACGACCCGAACCGAACACGAATTAAGTGACACGAACCAAACACGACACGAAACTAAACTGGGTCAAAAATGGGTCGACACGAAAACGGTCGACACAAACACGTCCTGAACCGTTTAACACGAACACGACCCGAATTGTCAGGCCTACAGTTCTAGCTATCTAAATAATCCATGATTAAGATATGTTTTTGTTTTTTTCTAGCATTTAGATATCTTGATGCTTATAATCACATTTTCTTGATTCAATTTTGAATATGGATGTTTGTTATTAAATACGGGTATCATATCAACTTTGGATATATGTTAATGTTTTTTTATTTATTGCGTGTTGTATATCATGCTATAGCAATCCCAATTTGGAAGACGGTATGTAAATAATATTGGAACAACATAAGATAGTGGATTTGTTTTTTCTTTTCGAAAAGAGTTTTAGACTAATATAAATTTTACGAACGGGATATATAATTTAGCAATAGGCTTTCAGTTACTAAGGGCGTTTCCGTTTGTAAAATAGAAACAAATTATAACGTGCTTGGTGGCTCTTAGTTTTTTGGAAATAAAATTACCAACGGTCAATTTATATCATCAACAACGGTTTTTCTGTTGGTAAAATACCAATGGACTAGTTGGTAAATTTGTTTACCTACGAATCTTTTTCCGACCGACTATTTCCGTTGGTAAAGCAAATTATCAACGAATTTCGTCCGTTAGTATTGACAGTTTTTCTTGTAGTGATATAACTTTAGTACATATAATAGAATATTTAAACACACAATATCGACATTAAATGTTCGATATACATAATAGAATATTTTAAAGTCTGATATGTACAATAGCAATACATAACAAGTTGGATATAGTTTGATAAATTAAACCTATTAATAAAACGGGTCACAATATTAGAAAAAATCGAATTAGGATAAATAAAATGAATCGCCGTAAAAACAGTCTAACTTCTATTAAAATGACAAAAATGATGGCAACCATTTTGAAACACATATAAAACGTCAGGTTTCTCCTTCATTCTCTCTCGTCCTGAGCATGCAAGGCTACCATCTGTGTATCTATCATCCATACAGGACCCCCAAAACCTTTCCTCTCTCAGCGGTGGCAACGGCGACTAAAAGGAATTGTTGCTTATTTGTTGAGATATCAAAATTACATTATCATGTACATCGGAAGTCCCTTTTTAGCTTAATTAGACAAATTGTATATAGAAACACAACAAAGCGTTCCACGTGAATGAAATCATACAGGGACCTTACCCTCCTAATTACTCTTCTTTTATTAATACTGTTCATCCGCACTCTGTTTTTAGCTTCTGCTGATGGAGAAGGTAGGCTTGTTTCTAAAACTCGATCATCAACGATGCAGGTTGATAGTCACGTGATCGTATCTTATTGGCAATATCTGGGGCTTCTAGCTCACTTGTGGTTTTAATCTGGTGAAATGCATATCTATTTCGTATATATATATATATGTGTGTATATAAAATATATTTTTCTTGGCATATACAGATGTTGCAATTGCTCCAGATCCTCCAGCTTTGACGAGGCGTGCTCTTAAATGTAGTAATCCAACTGCTAACGTACCATCGACTCCTGGTCCGATTAATTGTAAACATCATAAAGGTTCACCACCACCACCACCATGCCAGAGTCCTAAATATCTATAGTATATATATATTCAATCTGAGTTGCACTTGACATCCATGAAACAATTGAACATGGAGCGTCGATTTGAATACTTTGTAGGACAAATGGTAGGTGTTGCAAGCATAATGACAGATACTTTGTTATTGATGGAATGATATAATAATCCATCGAGATATGTAGATCACAAATTAAATTATAATTATTGATAATGATGAATAAGTTACATGCCTCATACTTTCTTGTTGTTCGTCATGTTTTTTTTTATCGCAAACTCGCATACACCCCGCCTACATCTACACCTTTTTCTCACACGAAACTTGAACGCTTAACCTTAAACATGAAGGAATACTTTACATCACTCGCCGCCGCCACAACTGCTGCCGCCTCCTGTTACCACCCCCACCACTCGCCACCGCCACCGTCACGTCCGCCATCGCCGGCTGTTACGCTCCCACCATCGGTCGCCGTCACCACAGTCGCCGCCCTTAAAATGGTCCAATAAAATACAAGTGACACTTGACATTCGGCCTTCACAACCCCTCATGGGTGCTTAACGAGCCGTGAAGACTTAAAGTATCACGACATGCTGCCTAGTGAGATTCGTGAGGGCAATGTGCTTCATGACTTGTGGCGCATCCTTCACGGTCGTGAAACTCAAGCCAAACCAATTTTAATCCTTTTGACCTATTCCTCCTTCAACAGGCTGTGGGGATTGTAACTTGACATGTGATCCAATAGGCTCGTGCTTCATCAGTAGTGATAATGGGCTATGTGTGTTAATGGGAAGACACCAAAACTTTGAACTCTAGATCATCATTCTGTCTAAAGGAGACAATATACGTTGTCCTTCTTTACCCAAAGATCTAAAAACTTTCTATTGACATCATATTGATCAATAGAAACTCCAAAAATGCTACTTATCCAATAAGTTTTTAAACCTATCAAAGATTTGAGTCATGTTTCACTTCCTAGCCATGAAGTTCTCATATGGTTGTTTCAGAATATATATTTTTATTCCTTTTAGTGCTTTTGGTTCGAGATAACCTTTTCTCCAAAGCTTTCCATTATTCTTTAGCATCTGAACACATGTGAAAATGATGTTGATATTCATTAGGTTTGTCCAAGATTAGAGTGCTCAAAGCCTTCTTCTCACTTTGCCTTTCTTTTCTCTCCATATCATTGATTGGAGGAGCTATCTTCTCTTTGGATTCATCAGCATTTAGTTCCACAACAGTAGTTGGACCATTCTCAATTGTATCCCACATATATAGCATAATCTAAGAAAGGAATATACTATATAATTTGAATCTTCCACATGTCAAACTAGTTAGGTTTGAGCATGGGAACCTTAGACACCTAAATTCCTTCATTGTAGAAGTCATGTTCTCCATTGTTAAAAGCAAAAAAGACCACAAACTTGTCTTCGTGTTTGATCTTGGATTAAGAGCAATCACAAGATGTGAGGGCTCTAATAACACTTGCCAGAATCGGATTTAAACTAACTAATTGAATGTCTATATATTGAAAACAAGATCTTTTGCGTTAAAGTTGCTTAAAACGCGAATCAGAGTGAAGAGAAAGTTGGAATATGCATGCATGGTGAGAAGATTTCCAGAGTACAAAATCTTAATTTTTCAATTGTATTCCATATCGTGAAAAAACGTCACACATCGGCTGCAATATTCAATTAAAAAATGACCAACTTTAATTAAACCCATGCCCCACTAAGCGCATTCCGTGTGGCGCACTATGCTAGTATGCTCCACGGAGCGCAGTTATGGCCTACGACGTGTACCTGTTCAGGCCCATTATACTACCATACAATTACAAGGAAAAAAAAAATTTCTAAATAAATAATAAAAATGGCAGAGATGACCATAATCGCCAGTGGATGAGATGGATAAGGCGCGTGATTTTTTTACTCTATCAAGAAGGTCCTTAGTTCGATCCCAGGTTACTGCAATTTATTCTTTAAATTTGTTTTCTTCTTATTTTTCAATAGTAACCCTTTATCTTTTCTTATATTTCAATAATAATCTAAATTTTTTTCCAATATTTCAATAACAACCTCAAATAATTTGTAAATTATAATAAAAACACCTAGCTTTACTATGGTTTATAATAGCCAAGAAAGATAACATATATAATAAAATTTGTCAATAAAGGTAACGTGTAATTTTTTAGACGGAAAGAGTATTAAATTTTAATTTGTTATAAAAAAATAATTGTAAATTTCAATGTTGCATAAAAAGAGATTATAAATTTTAATTAATTATTAAAAAGAGTACCATGACATGCTAAAAATCAAGATTATTTGGTCAAGATTTTCTTTTTTGTTAAAAATCAAATTTTATGATTATTTCTTAACCAAAAAAATTGGACGTTACTTTTATTGGCAAATAATTACACTATACAAGGCAATTCAATTGTTCTAACTTCTAAGTTTCATATCTAAATTCAATTTACCATTTTTACATAAGAGGTTTAAAATGATTTTTTAAATAAAATAATAGTATATGAATAATCTAATCAAACTCGATCGAAAAGTGATTAATGCCGGACGCGAAGCGCGGATAAGATAACCACTAGCTAGTTAAATGTCTATATATCGAGTGCTTAGGTCACGAAAAAAAAAAGATATCAATTTTCGAGAAAAGGCAGTCAACGGCAGGAAGCAAGTAACCATTCCAATATCACGATTTCTACATCAGTTGAGTCATTTATTATTTGTAAGATTTTCACAATGTTAAAATTTAATTTGTTTCTTGATTTATGTTTGATACGATTATGGGCTCATTTTCTATTGTATTTAACATAATGAACGAACCATGTGTTTAATATATAATCGTTACTTTTTAATATAGGATTAGTTTTGTTTATGATTAATCAAGATCATTGAGTTTTGTTATCTTAACTTTTGTTGAATATTCTGTTAGATATACTTTGTGCATGATGTAAGATAATGTGCATGTGTATTTTCTTTTACATTATTATTTGCTTGTTCTGAGACAATGACATTTACATGCAATAGGATAGATAACTTTTCTGACATAATTAGGGTTAAAATTAATTATTCAGTAATATCATAGATAAAAAATTTGAGTTCAATTCACCATACACCGAGAGTTAAGTGTGTTTTGAAAAGATTAAGTCATAATCGGATTAGTATAATCGGTGGTTGTTGGCTTGAACACACTTAGAGACTTATCATAATGATTCGACCTATAATAAATTGAACCTAGATGGAGTGAGTCATTGGTAAATACATCTTTGACATCTAATTTCATTTTCCTAGATATTTTTTCAAGTTCATTGTTTTAATTCAATATTCAATACCTTGGTCGCGGATAGTTGCTAGTTTCAAAAAACCCATATTTACTTTTTAAGCAAATTTAGTTTAACTAGTTTACTAGTACACACTAAGTTATGGGGACCCGTTTTTTTATGCATGGGGACCGGTTTTACATGGGGTCCCTTTTAGGGGTGGTTTCCTTGACAAAACACATAAAGACCGGTTTTTGAACCGGTTCCCATATAGGGGTCTCTATTACAAGGTGTGTAGAAGTTATTACTTAATAGTACATTCAATTCATGTTCCATGATGATACGATCTTGGTCTTACCCTGTTTACTGCTATACGACCGGGTGGTGTGTTTGCCCGTTAATGTGTCAGATAAATTAATGTTAAAATTTAAGGCTGATATTTGCGTATCAAATTTTTTGCACCGTTGCCGAGGAAAGGTGACCGATTGTGCTATTTAGAAATTTCTACTTACTCGATCCTTGTTCAATGTTGTACCTCGGGCAAGTTCTTGTTTTATTAGTTAAATTTTAATTCTTATTTAGTTTCTTTAGTTTATTCTTTTCTTTGCTTTAGTTTAGAACTAGTATTTAGGTGTTGTGTGATCTTTCCGTTTCAAGAACCCGAGCGAGAGTTTCATCGTCATCTACGTACACTCAAATATGCAACCATAGTGGATAAGCGTGAAACATCTGATTCTGAAGGAGAGTTTGAGGGGTCACCATCCCCTATGGCAAACAAGAATGATACACCGATGTAGTCAGCCTGAGAGAATGCACCACCAGCTCTGTAGCCTACTATTCGAGTTCCTGAGATTAATGATGCATGATTTGAGATAAAAGGACAATTTGTTAGTATGGATAGAGAACTAAATTTTGATGGGGGGATTAAGCATGACCCGAACCATTATATCTAGTATTTCCTTGCCATCTGTGAGCTATTCAAAGTCAGGGGGATTAATTTGGACGTTGTGCATCTGAGAGTCTTTTTTCGTTCGAGTTCCAACGGCCATTTATTTGACTTATAATATTTTCTTTTCTTTTTTCCACACTAGATTTTTTTGTTTTTTCTTTCTTTCTTTTTCAAGCATATAATTAGTAAAATAGTAAATTCATATTCAGTTTATTTTTGTCAAGCTTAAACTCAAAAATGGCTTAACCAATTTATTTGTTTTGATAAATCAAAAATTAGAAATTGGTTACTATAAATCAAAATTTATATGGAATAGTGAAATGGCAAAAAATACTATGCATAAAAGCTAAATATAACCTCTAAACTGGTTTACAATCAAACATCCTAACACTTTTAACTAATACTTAACTTTTACTCGAATGACATTAAAATTTTAAAATTAGGCCAAGTAAAATAATAATTTAACTAAGGATTGAAAGTTCAAATGAGGAATCTTTTTTTAATCTTCTACCCAGCACTTAAATTATGCAATGGCCCCATTATATAAACAATTAAAAGAATAAGGTAGAATAAGATTAGAAAAACTCCCTTAGGTCTAAACTGACTGCTAGGATATAAGCGCGTACTCCAAATATTAAACAATCGAAACTGAAATATAAATAACTTAAGGCAGATCATCTGACAATAATGTAAAGAATAGTATTTACATCAAAGGATAATAGTGTCTGAGATACATCTATCAAGGCAACAAGAATGCAGAATCAAGAGCAATCCTCATCCACCTAACAAAAAACAAAACAAACGAACGAAAAGAATGAAAAGAAACTTAACTCACTTTCGTAGGAATCACGATTGCATTTAACATATGAAACAAAACTTTAAACCTCTCAATAGCCCGAGTGGATGAGTTATAGTCTCTTGAGGGTTTCTAGGCAATACACCCACAAAATTAAACATAAAGGAAACAAAATATAAAAATAAATAAGAAAGGAAAACCTAAACTAAACACAGGTTGCCTCCTAATAAATGTGTGTTTAGTCGGACCTGCACTCACCTCACTCCAAGTACGTAACTTGGATGGAGTGTCCAAGGTCCAAGTCGGACAAATCCCCTCATATGATACTTATGTCAGATCAACTCATGCTCGACTCCCATCCTTAAATCGCACCTCATAGTATGTATGTGTATATATATATATATATATATATATATATATATATATATATATATATATATATATATATATATATATATATATAGGAAGAAGTTTCATCGAGAACCATTTTTAGTGTGAGAACCGCCAGAACCAATCTGAGTCGTCCAATTCCCTCTCTTTCAATGTCATTGCTCACCCATTAATTCCTCACATACACTCTGCCACACTTGATCCCCTCACGCTCTCCATCCATGACTTCCACTAATCAAATCAACAGCTAAGATTGGTTCTCGCGGTTCTCGCACTAAAATCGGTTCTCAATGGAACCCTCCCCTATATATATATATATATATATATATATATATATATATAGGAATAAGTTCATTTGAGAATCATTCTTAGTGCGAGAACTGCGAGAACCAATCTTGACCGCCCAATTCCCTCTCTTTCAATTTGATTGTCCACCCATGAATTCCTCACATGCACCTTGCACACTTTATCCCCTCACACCCTCCATCAATGAATTCCATTTATTAAATAAATTACTAAGATTGGTTCTTGCGGTTCTCGCATTAACAATGGTTCTCAAATGAACTCTCCCCTATATATAAGTGAGGGTTCAAACGAGAAGTGTTTTTCGCACTACAACTGCGAGAACCAATCATAGCCCTTAATCAGAAATAATCAATGGCTAAGATTTTTGACGGCTCATTAATGCTTCTTTATGACTTATTAATGAGCCGCCAAAAAATCTTAGTCATTGATTAATATTAATCAAAGACTAAAATTAGTTTTTACAGTTCTCATACGAAAAACAGTTCTCATTTAAATGGTACCCTATATATATAAGTTTCTCAAATGAACTTTATATATACATACAATGAATCAATGAAGGACAACATTATATGTATAACACATGATTCCCATCCTTTTCCTTTATATATTTATGTACCAGCTGCAAAAATTGGAACATGTTTGTTTGTTGGTTTAGTGGTAGGAAACAATTCTTTTAAACAAGTGGTATTACGTTCGAGCCTTTGCATATTTATTTTTCATAATTTCTCATCTAGACGCATAAGACACATTTTTATGTTTGAGTTTTATTATTATTATTATTATTATTGTTATTATTATTATTATTATATTATATTCAAAAAATTATTTTTTGTGTTATCTATTTTATTGTAATAATTTTTAACAGATGATATTCGATGTAAATATAAATATATAGTTGTGACCATCTTAGTTTATCAATATTTTAATATAAAATATGTTATAATATGATAGTTGAAACAGAAAGCAATTCAATAATGTGTAAATGTGTAAAGAGAAAGAGATGACAAAGATTGAAATGTTGAAACAGAAAGCAAGACTCAATTGGCAAACAGAAGGTGATGAAAACACTTCATTTTTTCACAATTCAATAAAAAGGAGAGTGAACTCAAATAAGATCGCAGGGGTGCTAGTTAATGATGTTTGGGTAGAAAAGATAGATGAGATAAAAATTGCAGCCGTATCTTTCTTTCGGGAATTCTACAAACAAAAGAAAAACTGTACCTTGGGATTCCGGAGTGAAAAAATAAAAAGAATCTCTCAAGAAGAAAAAGATTGGCTGGATGCGATGTTTTCGGAGGAAGAAATTCTACAAGCTGTGAAGAATTGCGGAAGTAACAAAGCACCGGGTCCGGACGGATTTAACTTCTTTTTCATGAAAAAATATTGGGAAATAATAAAAAAAGATTTAATTCGGGCAATTAACTGGTTTTGGAAAGAGTAGGGCTGTAAACGAACCGAACGTTCATGAACCGTTCGTGAAAATGTTCGGCGGGAAGTTCGTTTATGTTCGTTCGTTTATTAAACGAACGAACACGAACAAGATTTTTCGTTCGTTTAGTTAAACGAACGAACATGAACAAGGCTCTCGTTCATTCATTTACGTTCGTGAACCGTTCGATTATCTGTTCGTTTATGTTCGTGAACCGTTCGTTTATGGTCGTTCGTTTATGTTTGTTTATGGTCGTTCGTTTGTATATTTATATAATACATATATATTTATAATTTATAATCTGTAATTAGATAATTAGATAATTAAGATTATATTTAATTAAAATTAAGTTGTATTTATTGAAAGTATATAAGTAAACTAATAAAAACAAGGGTTTGAATTGGAAACCCTAAACCCTCACCTCTTCTCATCATCAGCCGCTCCTCTCCTTCTCTTGTTGAGTCGTGGTCTTCCGCCACCACCAAGCTTCCTCCGACCGTCGTCCTCCACCTCCAGAGCCGCAACCGCCGTTAATTGCTTCTCGGTCGCCGCCTCTTCTCCTTCTCTCGTCGTCCTCTATCGTCGCCGCCTCCTCACGGTCGCCAGCCCTGCTTCAAACATCGCACCACAGCCGACCATCGTCGTCCTCTATCGTCGCCGCCTTCTCTCGTCGTCCTCTATCGTCGCCGCCTCCTCTCGTCGCCGCCTCACGGTCGCCGCCTCTTCTCCTTCCATCAGGTTAGTTGTTGATTTAGCTAATTTTTTGTGATAAATGATTATTGATTATGTTCTTCATGTTGATTTCTTACTGATTTCCTGTTGATTATCTTGTTGATTTCATAGCTACACTGTTAGATTATTGATTATGTTCTTCATATTGTTATCTTCTGAAATTGATTATTGATTATGTTCTTCATATTGTTATCTTCTGATTATTGATTAATGATTATCTTGTTGATTATCTTGTTGATTATTGATTATGTTCTTCATATTGTTATCTTCTGAAATTAAAGCATTAATTGAGGTATGAAAATTGATCCAATATTAAGGATATGATTTCTACATATTAACATATTTTATATCTTGCTGATTTGAATGTTAAACAGATGTCACATGTTTCATGTAGTGGTACTCCTTTAATCAATGATGATCCGTTTTCATCATTCGAGTCATACGGATTTGATTCAACTGCCCACACTCCAACAACCGAAATGGATAACAACCCTGAAGTTGTTGTCATTGAAGGTGATGAAAATGTAGATGCCGGTGTGGAACAAGCAAATGTAGGATGGAAGCTAGGATGGAAGCTTAGATGGAAGCATGGATGGAAAAGGAAGCAAGTTGTTTCAAGTCCATTTGAAAAACTATGTTAAACGCATTTTAATTTAATATTTGGTCATGTATTATTGTGTACTTTAATTCGTTCGTTCTAAGTTCTGAATTTGTACTCGTTTCAGCCATTGGTTTGTGTTCGTTTGTGTTCGTTTATGTTCGTTTATGTTCATTTATGTTCGTTTGTGTTCAGGTTCTGTTCGTTTGTGTTCAGGTTCGTTCATGTTCATTTATGTTCGTGAACCGTTCGTGAACCGTTCGTTTAGTAATTAAATGAACGAACACAAACGAACACGAACACCCTTTTCTTTTATACGAACGAACACGAACATAATTTTTCGTTCGGTTAGATGTTCGTGTTCGTGTTCGTGTAAAATTAAACGAACGAACATGAAATGAACATGCCTCCGTTCGTGTTCGTTCGGTTCGTTTACAGGCCTAGGAAAGAGGGCAGATTCTCCAAAGGCACTAACGCGTCGTTTATTGCTTTATTTCCTAAAGTAAAGGATCCGTTGACCTTCGGTGAATTCAGACCTATAAACTTGATCGGTAGTTATTACAAAGTAGTCTCTAAGCTACTTTCATTGAGACTTAAAAGAGTTTTACAAAACTTGATCGGGCCAAAACAATCAGCGTTTTTAAAAGGTAGATTAATTAGTGATGGTATTCTGATGGTGGCGGAAGCATGTCAAGAGTTAAAAAACAAAAAGAGAAAATCGTTTGCTATAAAGGTCAACTTCGAAAAAGCGTACGACAGTATCAATTGGTCCTTTCTATTTTCGATGTTGAGGGAGATGGGGTTTAGCGAAAATTGGATTGGATGGATTCGTTCATGTTTACAATCTAAAACGGTGTCGGTTCTTATTAATGGGGCACCCACAAAAGAATTCAAACCGGAAAGAGGTATCCGTCAAGGAGACCCGTTGGCCCCGTATCTTTTTCTAATTGTAGCAGAAGGGTTGAATCTTATGATGAACAAAGCTGTTGAAACCAAGGTTTTTGAGGGGGTTACAATTGGAAAAGATAAAATGCCACTGTCTCATCTTCAATATGCCGATGACACCATTCTGTTTGGATCTTGGTCTAAAAAGAACTTAAAAGCAGTCAAAACGTTGTTGAGCCATTGGGAGGAAACTTCGGGGCTAAAGGTAAATTGGAAGAAATCATCTCTCTTGGGTTTCTCGTCTACTACCTTCGAACAAAACGGATTTGCTAATCTTTTGGGGTGCAAAGTAAGTGAGAATCAATTTCAATACCTGGGGATACCGGTCAATGTTTCCATGAAAAAGATCAACCACTGGGAAAAAGTTATTAAAAGATCAGAAGACGCGATTTCAAATTGGTCTAACAAATGCCTATCATCCGGGGGGAGATTGACCTTGATTAAATCAGTGTTGACTAGTATTCCTGTGTACTACCTCTCGATGTTCCCGGCACCCTACAGTATCCTTTCTAATCTTGATCGTATCAAGAGAAAATTCTTTTGGGGGGGAGGGGGGTGGGTGGGTCAAAAAAAATACATATCGTGGGTTAAATGGGGGGTGGTGATTTCAAGAAAGGAATGGGGTGGGCTGGGATTGGGTGATCTGAAAATCTTCAACTACAGTTTGCTTTTAAAGTGGTGGTGGAGGTTCAAAACGGAACCTCAATCGCTTTGGGTCAAATTGATTAAAAGTATATATGGGGTTTGGGGGGGTTGGGATGGTACTGGGCAACCAAAATTGAAAGGGGGGCTGTGGGGAGGGATCTTAAAATCTGTTTGGGACCTCCAAAACAAAGGTGTTACACTGTCAAACATGATTAAAATTGAAGTTGGGAATGGGAAAAAAACCGATTTTTGGAAAGATGCTTGGATTAATAACAGGTGTTTGGCTGAAACATACCCGAGAGTGTTCAAGAAAATGGGATCAATTACTACCTCTATAGCACAAATGGGGCAGTGGAACAACAACATTTGGGAATGGAATCTTCAACAGAATTCAACAAGATGGATTGGAAGAGCTGGCGAGGAGAGAAGACTACTACTGCAACGGCTAGAATCAATTTCTCTGTAGCAAAATAAAGAAGACGGATGGATATGGTGCGGGGAAGGAGTTAATATCTTCTCAGTGAAAGCAACAAGATTGTTCTTAGAAGATAATTTGCTTCAACCGGAGATGATTCAAACCCAAACGTATTGGTCAAAGTTTGCGCCTAAAAAGGTAAACATATTCATCTGGAAACTCGATAGGAATAGATTACCTGTTAGAAAGAATCTGAACGATAAAGGAATTGACCTCCACTCCGTGAGATGTCCGAGATGTAACGACGATATCGAGACGGTTCAACATGCAATTTTCAACTGCAAAGCTGTCTCACCGCTTTGGAAAGCAATTCACTCTTGGTGGGGGCTAACTTTTCAGAATGGCGACTCCCTCCAGATGTTTGATTCCACTGCAAGAAATGGAGGAATAAAACGAAATATTCATATCTGGA
This sequence comes from Pulicaria dysenterica, assembly GCA_947179395.2. NCBI lineage: Eukaryota > Viridiplantae > Streptophyta > Magnoliopsida > Asterales > Asteraceae > Pulicaria > Pulicaria dysenterica. The sequence goes on from OX359292.1 coordinate 83,835,567, forward strand.
ATGTGGTGATTAGAATGGCTGCTTACTGCATCTGGCTGAATAGAAATAGGTTGGTCTTTCAAGGTATAAACAGGGTGGAAGACTTGGTTTTTGAGATCCAAATACTGTCTTTCCAATGGATAAGTGGAAGACTAAAGAATAGGAAGAAGCTAAAGTGGGATCTTTCGGTTACTATGCCTGCTCATCTACACAAGATTCAGTAATTAAGTCTGTAATAATGTGGTGGTTGTCTTTTGATGAATTGTTATGGTAGTAATTGCTTACATTGGGTAGGTAATTAATTCAATAACAGTGGGATGTAATCACCTTCTTCATACCTTATGGAGGGGTGTCAAATCCTTTGTACCTGTAACTATTATATATAATATATCAAGTGCCTTTCAAAAAAAAAAAAATATGATAGTAATCTAAAATAGTATTTTATGTGAATCATAATACAAAAATGCCATTTAATAATAATTTATTGATTAACAAAGGAAATTAATATAGATGATAGATGGCGACGAAGTAACAATGACTTGGTCGAAAAAAGAAGATAAGAGAATTAAATTTATAGAAAAAAGTATATTGGAAGCCGGTGATTGCATTTTTAATTACAAGGTATTTGAGTATTTGTATCTTATTCATACAATATATTATGTGAAGCAGTTTTTACTACATAACATACGAGGCATGTTTACGATAAATAAAAGAAATCTTAGCTCGAGGATTATATGAATGATACATCATTAAGTATTAATCCTTAGGCTATCCGTTATGCTCCTCCTTTCCCTTTTCCTTACCCACTGCCACATTAGCGCCACATCATTTTTCCTTCCTTTCCCTTTTCCTTACCCACTACAAGCGTTATACTCCCCCTTTCTCATTTCCCTTTCCTTTTCACTTTAAAAAAAAAGAAAAAAAATGCTAAAATCTGATTGGTTGAATATGGGGGTGTGGTGGCCGAGTCTTACAACCCGATTTCTCTTGCTACCCGCCGAGTACTAACCACCCGAGGTGGTGTTCCCCCTCAACTCGCAGCCTACTCGCTGGGCGAGTAAGCACCATAACGGATGACCTTATATTTTGCTTCCTGTCGCAACACGTGGGTTAGTCATATCTCGTTTATTTAAAAAAATAGAAGAAGCAATCTTGGCCAATAATTCACGGCAAAATAGGAATTATGTCTTTTATTCAACTCACGCACGTCCACATATTCAGTTCTCCCACACCATTTTTTTTAAAAACCCACTTAAACTTTAATTAACCAAACAATAAATATATTCAGGTTATTTAATGAACCAGATCGAGTTGGATTTAATAAGAAACTACTCTAATCCGAAGACCATTTTAGGGGGTGTTTGGGTAAGCTTATTTTTTTGGGCTTAAGCTTATGAGCTTAATAGCTTATGAGCTTATAAGCTTATTAGATAAAAAAGTGTTTGTATTATCTTATAAGCTTATGGCTTAACTTATATGTGTAAAATGACTAAAAAGGGGAAGGCAAATGACATATATACGGGGAAGATGGAAAAATTAAGGGTAGAAATGTAAATTCATAAAAATAAGCTATCTTATAAAAAAAGCTAGTCTTAAGTAGCTTATGAAAATGAGCTTATTTAGCTACAAAATAAGCTTATAAGCTTAAGCTAATAAGCTTAGCCAAACATTTTTTTTTCATAAGCCCTTAAAAAAAGCTAATAAGCTAATAAGCCTGTAAAATAAGCTAAAACAAACACCCAATTAATTGTCCGGATCTAACCTAATTAATGGGAAGAAGGGAGACCCTAATTACGTATGAACAAAACATATGTGCATTTGACTTTTTACATCACTTATTCGGTAGAAGTAGTATATTTCTAAATTTGAATGAACGATATTGTCGCCGATTACGTAATGCATTCTATTGTGCTTTCAACATGTTTTCCTGCCAACTCTAGTGAATTATTATGCATCTCTTTTTATACCAAGTGGAACAGTCCATAAGCTTCCTCCTACGCATGCATCATAAACACAGAATATATGGAGCTCAACATTTTCCTTCAACTGTCAATTCTCATGCTTGCTACTGCCTCCCATTCCCCAGTTGTCGTTTATGGTACTTCTAACGAAGTCACTGCTCTTCTTAAATGGAAAGCAAGCCTGAAACATGAAAACAACAATTATGCATTATCTTCATGGGTATCCTATTTTCCCAATAGTCAAAATCATTCTTCGACTCCAATGATGCCAACTATGTCCCCATGCACTTGGTACGGAGTTTCTTGCAATTCTGCTGGAAGCATGACCAGATTGAACCTCTCATCCTTGAGTTTAACGGGTACACTAAATAGCTTCTCATTTTCATCATTCTCTAACCTTACTCACTTTGAACTAAGTATAAACAATTTTTATGGGATCATCCCACCTGGGATCAGTAACCTGTCAAAACTTGTTTATCTGGATTTGATCGTGAATCAATTTTCCGGCATTATCCCCCCAGAAATTGGGCTCTTGGAGAACCTTGAAACACTCCACTTATATAAAAATCAGCTAAATGGTTCAATCCCAACAGAAATATGCCGTCTGAAGCTTCAATCCGACCTTGCTTTGAGTGCCAATACTCTCACTGGTGCCATTCCTTTTTGTCTAGGTAACTTGACCAACCTCCGATTCCTTAATCTTGACGACAATGAACTCTGTTGTTCCATTCCTTATGAAATAGGGAACCTCTCAAATTTAAATCAACTACATTTGCAGAAGAACCGTCTTACCGAGTCTATTCCAAGCACTCTTGGAAATCTGAGCAAGTTGACTATACTGAATCTGTTTTGGAATCAGATACAGGGTTCCATTCCTTCTGAAATAGGTAACTTAAATTCACTTCTAGATCTGAGCCTTCAGATGAATTATCTGACAGGTTCAATCCCGAATTCTTTAGGTCTTCTTAGATCCCTTAACAGGCTGCTTCTCCACTCGAACAACCTTTCTGGTTACATTCCTGAAGAGTTAGGAAACATGACATCCATTAACACTTTTCAGGTAGGCTATAATCAACTCAATGGTTCAATTCCAGTATCTTTTGGTAAGCTCTTATATTTAGAGACCTTGTATCTTAGCGTTAACCAGTTATCTGGTCCATTTCCAGAGGAGTTAGGCAATCTCAATTTAGTTGAACTTGAGCTCACCGACAATAATTTCTCATCTTTACCTGATACAATATGCAATGGAGGGAGACTAAAAGACCTCCTTGTAAGTGATAATGACCTCACAGGCAAAATGCCCAAGAGTTTGTGTAACTGTTCAAGTTTAGTTAGAGTGCGGTTTGATGATAACCAGTTAACTGGGAATATATCTGAAATATTTGGTGTCTACCCTTACCTCAATTACATCAATATTAATAACAATAAGGTTTATGGTGAACTTTCTGACAATTGGAGTAAGTGCAAAAATTTAACAACGATACAATTTGGAGGAAATGCTATCAGTGGTGCCATTCCTCCATCACTTGGTGATTCTACTCAAATACAAATGATTAATCTTTCATTTAATCGTTTAGTTGGAAATATCCCCAGGGAATTTGAGAAGATGAATGGTCTAAATGTCCTCTTTTTGAACGGTAACAAACTCTCAGGTGCTTTACCCCTAGAACTGGGATCACTTACTAGACTCACTCGCTTGGACTTGTCTATGAATAGTTTCGATGGCCCCATCCCTTATACTTTAGGGAATTGTGTAACTCTCTTTAATTTGAACTTATCACGCAACAGATTTACTCAAAAAATTCCAATTGAATTAGGTAAGTTGGTTCAGATGTCAAGTCTTGATCTCAGTCAAAATTCGTTAACTTCAAACATTCCTTCACAAATTGCGAGTATGAGCAGTTTGGAGAAGCTAAATCTTTCTCACAATAATCTCTCTGGCTATATTCCAAAGTCCATGGAAACAATGAATACTTTGTCAAGCATTGACATATCCTATAATGACTTAGAAGGTCCCATTCCTAATACCCAAGCCTTTTTGAATGCCACTATTGAAGCCTTACAAGGGAATAAAGGTCTGTGTGGTAACAAAACAGGGTTACCACAGTGCAAAAGTTATTTGACAAAAGCAAAGGATAACAAAAAGACACACCCCAAACTCGCGCTTACTGTTCCTCTTCTGCTTCTGGGAACACTCATCGCTATATTCATGGGAATGTTTATCATCTCTCAAGGAAAACATAGGCAGTCATCAACAACAGATCAGCAAGAAGAGGATCAGGGCTCAGAATTCTTTTCCATAGTGTCTACTGAAGGAAGAGAAACATATGATGATATATTAACTGTGACACAAGAGTTCAATGAAGCATTTTGTATAGGAAAGGGAAGATTTGGAAGTGTGTACAAAGCAGAGTTGCCATCAAATAGGGTTGTTGCTGTGAAGCGACTTCATCCAAATTCCGATATGGTTGACCGCAACAATTTCTTAAATGAGGTGAAGACGTTAACTAATATAAGGCACAGAAACATTGTGAGTCTCTACGGGTATTGTTCAAACGGAAGAAACTCGATGTTACTTTATGAGTATATGGAAGGAGGTGATCTATATCATATGTTGACAAAAGAAACTGCTCGAACATTGGACTGGACCAAAAGAGTGAATATAATCAAAGATGTCGCTCAAGCTTTGTCATATATGCACCATGATTGCACTCCCCCAATAGTTCATCGAGATATATCAAGCAAAAATATTCTACTTAACTTAGACTATGAGGCTTTCATCTCAGACTTTGGCACGGCCAAGATACTCAATCCAAACACGGCCAATGAGACAGCAGTTGCAGGAACATTCGGATATCTTGCACCAGGTTATAATTTTCCCTTTTCCTTGTAGACATATGCTTTAAAACTAATGACTTTTTCAGTTTAATAAATTTTAACTTGTTTTTCAGAACTTGCCTTCACAATAAAGGTCACTGAAAAGTGTGATGTGTATAGCTTTGGAATACTTGCACTTGAAGTGATCAACGGTGTGCATCCTGGTGATATAATTACATCTCTGTTGAATGAGAAAATGGAGCTAAAAAATTTAGTGGATTATCGTCTTCCATTTCCTTTACCAGAAATGCAGAAGCTGCTGACATCCATTATTATCTTGGCAATAAAGTGTTTAAATGCTAATCCTGATATGAGGCCTACTATGTATGATATTTCTCAACAGATTTCAGCTGATTGTAAGAATTATTTGTAGTATATTGTAAGGCTTAAACAATCTGTATCAGCGTGATGTTATCAAGTAATGTACTCTATATGCACTTGCATACTTAATTCTTTAACAAACCCTTTTCCTTTTTCAATTAACTAGCTAAGCAACTCGTGTATCAACACGGGGATGATATAAGGTAATATTAAGTTTATATAGTTTTAAGTAGTACTAACACGTAAAAAAATTACAAAGCATAGATATGAATATAAAATCTCGTAATAAATGATAAACATTACAGAATTTTGAAATTCATACATTATCATTACATTTTCTGTAGAACCTCTTTATAAACAACATTCATGGTTTTATTAGTAAGGTTGTCTTCGTCATCGCAAATTAAAACTTTTAACCCCTCCTTACTCTTCACTCGAGAAACCGCCACATATAACTATCCATGAGTGAAAACAGGTCTTCAGTTTTTGTCATGTTCACCTGCTCATAAACAAATTAATACACATAAGAATGGAATTAGAAAAAATAATCAAAAGCACAGTTGATATACTGAACACACTAATACTCAGTAATTGCCAACAATCTACTTGACTCTACATTCTGAATGATATCATCTAACTATTTGGTTTTAATTATGGGTTCCGTTGTAGTTAAAATCAAACACTAAACAATGGGTAACATAAACAATGAATCTCGACCATACCTGGTTACACCACTCTTCTTTGTTTAGAAAAAATTAGACACTGCTGAACATGTTTTTGATAAAAATTTTAAGTAAATACATCCCAAGTTGCACACAGTTATCATAAATATAAATAGTGGCATCAGGCTTCTCAGTATCATTCAAATCTTATTAAACATCATTCTTGTAATATGTAAATCAAGATTTCAGATGCACTACACATGTGTGCTAGCTTTTCCTGAAAACATCATATAATAAACATTACCCTTTTTAAGCAACTCAAATGAAAATAAAATCAAAGCCCGGGTCTTTAGAGCAGAGAATTGTGTTGTTGCGAGTTGGAATTTGACAAATGAAATCACCAACTTCTATTAGAAATTTAGAATAAATCTCAGTTGTTCAAAAGATCAGGATATAATCACAAGTCAATGCATTAGCAATTGTAAACCATAAGTAGGTGCATATCAGTTCAAATTTTTCATGGTAACGTTAGATATGGTAACCTAAACTGTATACTTTGGCAACGACAAGTGTAACAAAAGCAAGTAGAACTTGAAGTTCCTGTAAATTATATTGGATAAGAAACATGAATTAGTTAGCTACACTAATGGGTTACAAACAAACCTTAGAGTTGTCATGATACACTAATGGGTTACAAACAAACCTTAGAGTTGTCATGATGGTAATTTCTTAAATTGTTCTTGTGATGACTGCTGTTTAAAACCTTTTGATAACATTCTGCTCAGGATGTGAATTTGTGATATGTTGAACCTATCAATTATTCGGATTAAAAAACTGATAAATGATTACTAAATAACTATAGATACTACCTAGTTGGATTACATTTAATCTGAGATAATCGTCTTTGAAAACTGCTACCTCAAGTTCTATTTTCTGTTGAACTTTCTTTCTGTTTTGGAACCAAACTAAACCCTTCAAACACATGATTTGTTCAAATTGATGGTTAGTATTTAAATCAGATTTTGAAAGGCTCGGACACGTAAAATCTTAACCGACAGTAGTATATTGAGAACCCTTACATCGATTTGAATTGTAAAAATTGCGAGCTATGCAGTTATCGCGGTGGGAAATCAAATAGCGGTCAAGGTCCTTGATTTGATAACGGTTATCGCAGTGGGATAGCGGTTTTTAATATTACGTAGAATATATATTTATATATGTATATATATAATTAAAATCATAAAACATTGATTAAATTCATTGTATAAAACTTACTACACTAATATAGTAAAGAGTAATACGGGAATCGACCGTGGAGTGTAAACCGAAAACAAGTATAATCTGCAAAAAAAAATATATAAATAAAAAAATGTGAAAACCGCTATTTGACCACTATTTGCCTCAAATAGCGGAAATAGCGGCGCTATTAGCGCATCCGCTATTTCCCACCGCTATTTCCCCTAGGATCGCTAACCACTATCCCACTGCTATTGACTGCATAGATTGTGAGAAAAAAGTTAGCAAGCAATTATATTAGTAGTGCCAGAGTTATATTTGTTGTATATGAATTTTATATCAAAATACATGGCAATTTGGTACTTCATAGGTATCCTGTGTTTGTCTTCTTTTGACTTTGTTGTGTGTATTGGCGGTTCTTAACCAGTTCTTTTTGTATTTTATGTCAATTAGGCTCTGTCATTGGTTGAAATTTTTAAAGATAAAACTGGTTATCATATGCTCTTTTATGAAACTTTGAAACCTCGATATCAATGAGGCTATACATTTATCTCTTTCATTTAAAGTTGCAAAATGTTATTCTTTTCCGTGCTAGATTTCTCTCTTTAATAAGTATTGATAGTATCTGATTTCATACAGTGATTGCTCTTTGTCCAAACAATAGTGAGGTTCACATCTATATATATATATTTTTCAGATTACTTAATGACAACTATAATGTTCTGTATAAATGAACAATTCTACAGTTTTAGCAACATTCTAATCTATCAAATAAGTAAAAATTTGTAAAAAACTTGTTTTTCTCAATCTCTCCCAATCACAATATATTCAAACAAGAAAAATAATGGCAAACGCCCCAAACGACCGGTAAACTATAAAGGTTAAAGCACCATGTTAATTTTTATGTTCTTTTTCCATTTCTATTACTTCAGATCCTAAACTATCATGCTCTGCCAAAATAAATCCATAAGAAACTCAATCTGAGCGCAATCAGCTTTGTTTCACTCGACTCCGTTTGCAAGTACCACTTCGTTTAACAATCAACAGAAAACATAGAACCATGGTGCAAAGGAATCAAAGCTATATCGTATTCCGCTTCACTTAAGCCATATTTTATTAAATTATGAACCTGATAATCTTAATAAAATATATTAATTAACTCCTTTAATCATCCATAGCTATAATTTTGATTGAAACCAGAACATAGAAAAGATATATAGGTGAAGAAGAAGATAAATTAGATGAGTGGATGTGATCGTACCCCATGTTTGCGAGATTTGATACTAATAACGAACACCGATCATTTGAACAACATCAATTGGTCATTCCCAAATCGTGAAACAAACAATCAGAAACAGAAACAATTGCATATCATTCTTATGAAATCAAAGAAGAGATGGGGAAGCCGTAAACCCTATTCGGAAATCAGGATTCTTAAAAATCAAACGTGAAACAAAGAAACAAACATTAATATATAGATTATAAGTTGATTTTACTTACCTGAGAGCTTTGGAAATAGGTGAATCAAAGAAGAAATGGAAGAAATGGGGAAGAATCGAAGCAACCATGAAGGGGGAAGTCGACTATTTTGTAAGACGGCAAAGATTTGGGAAGCCCCGTATAACCTAAAAGAATAGAACTTAAGGAAATTGTGTAATTATGACGTAATCAACCTTATTTTTTCGATTTTTGTTAATTTTTTTATTAAAATCTAAGGGCTATGATTTGTGGAGAATTTTTAGGAAAAGAAAGAAATCTTTTTCTTTTAATAAGAATATAAGATTGTAGATCTCCTTTGAAGTACTCTGCTAAAACATATCGTTATTTCTGTTTCTAGTGTTGATGAATCTGAGGGAATCTGAATCCACATCTATGTCCGAGAATCAATTAGAAGAGTGATGATGAGATATGAACTATGAAACGATGCAGATGGACGAATTGAATAGATGAATCGCAAATACCCAATATCGTAGAAATCCAAAGCAACAAACACTGACCTGTTACTAAACTTTGTCCAAAATCAATGAACATGATGTACATGGATGAACTAAATCGATGACGCAGATCGATGAATGCGAACAAGATTACTTGTGAGCACACCTCGCAAAGAAAATGTAACATCAAGTCATCAACAAGATCGCATAAACTTCTTAGAGTCACTGCTCGTTTAACGCATACTTACCCTACATCAGCATCCACGTTATCTTACCCCCCAACCCATTCTAACTCATAAACCTCTTATCCAATCCTCTTCAACTCACATCAGATCTATACTACTATATAAATATTAAGTTTGATTTTTTAAAATTCAATCAAAAATAGATCTTAACCTTTCATTTATATAAATTAATTTCATCTACTCATTCTTTAGCCATCACTCTCTCTCTCTATGTCTCTCCTAATTTACTTTAACATTTTTTAATTTAATATATATTTTCTCACTAACACACTATCTTACACAAAGACAATTATTTACCAGGAGAATTTCATATATATCCTTGTAAACTTTGATAATTACATATATATCCTTCTAAACTTTCAAATTACATATATGTCATTCTAAACCCTTTTAACTCTCGTATATATCCAAAAGCATAAGTTATTTATTTTAAAACAATTTAAAAATTAGAAAACATATCCCGAATATAATTTAAATACAAAATCCCGAATATACCCCTCTTTACAAATTAGATCAGTCACCTAAATTCATCACTTACAGACCTTTCTTGAGTTCATGGCTACAGACGTATTCTTCAACAAAAAGAGACATCAAACACATGCTTCCTATGATCGTACTTTTCCTACAAAGATGACCAATTCACACATCGACACTTATCTGTTGATATTATACATAACAAAAATTGGTTCACATCTGTGAGTGATTACTTCAGTATCGTCCTACTACCTTAGAGAATAAATAATGATTCACAAAATGGTCCTCTGCTAAAATTCATGGAAATGCTGATAATGTCAGTATGATCCTCTACTTGAACCCAAACCTTCTAATATTTGTAGAGAACAAATATTGATTCACAATAATACATATTCTTAGTAATACATAGCCAATCATCTTCTCAATAATACATAGCCAATCCTTGTAGTTTACGAACGTACTCAATTGTCGGTGAGTGAACCATAATCTCCTGTTAAACCATTATCGACGGTGTGTCATCTCCATTTTTGAAACTATCAAAAATTCGAAATAGTAATATGATTGCAGTTGGTCATGAACATGAAATCTCAACATATTAATACAATAAGAGATTAATACAATGAAATAGATGAAGTCTCGAACATAATACAAAGCCATTAGTTCATAGTTAAATGATGGCAGGAACAATCTTGTTGGTTTCAAATGGAATGAATAGGTTTAATTCTCAACGGCAGATTAGCATGAGGTCTAGATGAATAACTTTGAACATGTCTGATTGATGGGAAACTCTCGATTGCAGCATCTGATTTCTTTACAATAACTTTGAACAAATTCTCGACCTGGTTAATTTTCTAGGGCAAGAGATAAGTCGGGCTCTTGGTTATCCAAGAGATGGATTTTGACCTAATTTGTAAGGAGTGGTATATTGGGGATTTAACATTTAAATTATATTAGGGATAGATTTTCTAATTTTTAAATTGCTTTAAAATAAATAACTTGTATTTTTGGACATATTTGAGAGTTAACAAGGGTTTATAAGGACATAGATGTAATTAATTTATATAAATGAAAGGTTAAGATCTATTTTTGATTGAATTTCAAAAATAACGAAAGAAAAGGAGAGGAAAAAAAAGAAAAAGAAAAGAGGAAACCCTCCACGGGTTAGGAAACCAGCTAGATGGGGAACCCTTGCTTACCATCCCTGCAATTATGGTGTTTCAGCTCTAGTTGAGGGTCAACCAGCTCGGGTTAACCCCCGATGCGCATAGTCTTAGACTATCGGGGTGAACCACGCTGGCTGGTTCACCATCTAGAGCTAGAACGCCATAATTTCTTGAAGGATACAAGTTGATTCCCTATCTAGTTGGTTTCCTAATAGGTGGCGGGTTCTTTTTTTTTTCTTTTTTTCCGGTCTCCATCTCTCTTTTATTAATATTTATGTTTTTATTGATATTTGATGTAATTTAAGAGGGTTGGATGTGGGGGTTTGAGGGTTAGAGAATGTTTGAGGTGGGGGATGATGTGGCAGTGGTTTTGAGTGGGTAACTCCAGGTTGGATGCTCATCTATATATATATATATATATATATATATATATATATATATATATATATATATAAAAGGCTTACCAATTTTCCAAAAATAGCCATTAAATCAAGTTCAATTAACCAATAGGAACTCTCAATTTCAAAATCAATCAATTTTCAAAAACAATTTTGGCAAGATTCAATCGATCAATTCAATTTTAAATCAATTGTGAGGGGGCTTAATGAAAATTGTGAGGGGGATTTATGAAACATGGGAGGGAATTTTAAGAAACTATGAGGGGTTTTTATAAAAGTTGTATATTAATGTAATTAATTATGGGTTGTTTATAAATTATGTTTAGTAACTTGTGATATATTTTATTTAAAGAAAAATAAATTATATATTTACGACCGTCTCATTTTTATCTACGTTTCGGTGTAAATTTTATTGTAAAATGACACTTTTTTAAAATTACTATATTCTTAATTTTTTGTTATCCATTAATAGTAGTGGGTAGGTAATTTTTTGTTTACCTAAGTGAGTTTTTTTAAGATTATGTTGATGAGTTGAACAGTCACTTGGATATATTATACAAAGTGTTTAGTTATTAATTTTAAAGCATTTTCAATTTTACTAGAAAGATGTATGAAACCTTATATTACATATGGTTTAAAAATCAAATGTATCATTAGAAGATATATTATATATGTTTAAAAATCTAAATTTAGAGATATAAAGATATAAAGATATTATATTGTAAAATGACACTTTTTAAATCAAGTTAAATTAACCAATAGGAACTCTCAATTTCAAAATCAATCGATTCTCAAAAACAATTTTGGCAAGAATTTTAAATCAATTGTGAGGGGGCTTAATGAAAATTGTGAGGGGGATTTATGAAACATGGGAGGGAATTTTAAGAAACTATGAGGGGGTTTTATAAAAATTGTATATTAATGTAATTAATTATGGGTTGTTTATAAATTATGTTTAGTAACATGTGATATATTTTATTTAAAGAAAAATAAATTATATATTTACGACCGACTCATTTTTATCTACGTTTCGGTGTAAATTTTATTGTAAAATGACACTTTTTTAAAATTAGTATATTCTTAACTTTTTGTTATCCATTAATAGTAGTGGGTAGGTAATTTTTTGTTTACCCAAGTGAGTTTTTTTGAGATTATGTTGATGAGTTGAACAGTCACTTGGATATGTTATTCAAAGTGTTTAGTTATTAATTTTAAAGCATCTTCAATTTTACTAGAAAGATGTATGAAACCTTATATTACATATGGTGTAAAAATCAAATGTATCATTAGAAGATGATATATTATATATGTTTAAAAATCTAAATTTAGAGATATAAAGATAGTTGTTCTTGATGATCCTGAAATTATATTAACAGTGTAGGTAGTTAACCAAATTTAATATTAAAATAGAAATATTAATTTTTTATACACAAAACAAGAAACAATTCTTTATTTTCTAATAATTAACACGTGAGTTATTTTTTTTATTTCATTTGCAAGGTGTACAAAAATTCAGCTTTAGAAGTGAAAATACAATGGAGTCCGTTTTAGAGGTAAGACATGTGGTCACTAGGTAGCGGATTTAAGCATGTAGATGAACCTCTTTATCAACTAACTTGATTCATTAAATTATCAAACAATTCTATATTAGATTATGTTGTATTTCAGGTTTACTCATGTAATGCTCATGTGTACAAATTTGTATGTGTAGTTTATTTCTCTTAAACATGTGCACTTAAATCATCATTTATTTAATAGTTATGTGAATCTGGATTTCCATTTTCTCTATATATGAAAAACTTTTAGTTGTTCTTTATATTTGATAGTCTATACTGACTATCATTTTATTAATTTTTAATGACTATCATTTTATTCTTTCTCAATAATGAGGTTGATCAAGTAAAATGATTGTTTATTAAAATATTGTTGCTTTTGCTTGATTTAAGAATTTGTGTCTTGAGTATATTCGCTTCTTTTTCTTATTTCTAGATTGTCTATTGACTGATCCGTGCGATGTTATGATTTGAGCATGCTTAAGCTTCTTATGTGTTTTGTTGTTTTATATATATTTTAAACAATTTGTATGTCTACCTTTTATTTTTTTTATGTATTAGTCTTTAATAGTTTGGTTGTTATCTACATACTTTAAACGTGTTTTATATTCAATTATGTTATTTTTCGAGTTAGTTGTGTATAAAGTACTTCAAAAAAAATAATTTGGTTTCTTATGTATGTATTTGGAATTTTTTGTATATGTACGGTAATTAAGTTTTTTTTATTTTTTTATAATGCATTTTAAGTTTACTTCTCTAATAGACTAATACACATGAATGCAAGAGTCTATAAACCATCAAAGTGTTTAACAAAGAGATCTGGTAGCATCCTCTCTTATGATGGTGAAAAATTATATGAGGCGGTTTTCAGTTCAGAATATTATCTGATTGACTTCAACATATGAATTTACTGAAAATGGCATTAGTTAATACATGTTCTTTCTAATTAGATTATTGTTGTTTTGGGTTTAGTAAATAATATTTTAATTTTTAACTTCTATATATCTTTTAGAGAGTTAAAATTTTGATTTGTGACAACAGTGGTAATGTAATGTTACTAACAAAATAACAAATTTAGTCTACAAAGAAGTGCTTCAAAAAATAGTCTTTTTATTGTTAAAAATTCTAACATATGTAGTTTTTGGTGAAATTTCATTTATTTTATTATTTTTATTTAAAATATTTAATATTTCAAATACACTTTCGAAATACCCGTACGTGTACGGGTCAATAAACTAGTGGTCTTAAATAACAAATCTTGATTGAGTAACATCGTAGAAATCAAACCCTAGTGAACTGTATAGATCGGTTAGGGCCTTACCAAAGAAACACACACAAAATCGTTTAGGCCCATTTGAACATGTTCGCCGCATTCTAGTAATCTTCGCCGGATTCTAGAAAACTTAGAAACCGGTTATTCGATTCGGCCAGCTAGGTGTGTTATTCGGATATATTTTTCGGGGTTTTGCATAGTTTACTTTTTTGATGTCAAAAAGTTAATCAATTATCAAACCAAGTTATAATTAAGTTATTCAGATTTTTTTGGATTACTTGAAACCTAAATAAAAATTTAGCACTTTACACTCAAAACTCATTGAGAACTATCTTACCTCTAAACATCAAAAAATAAGGTCATATATGTTGCAAGCCATGACATTTGTTGGATACCCAACTACAAAACTCATAAAATTAAAAAACATTAATCACTATAGAAAAATGCCATACATTTTGTGATAAGTAGAAAGGACGTGACACTCCTACTAGCTAGCTACAAAATGCTTCGCAATCAAGTATTATCACAGCAAAAAGAGCTCGAGTTTTTTTAGTAGTATGGAAGTGAAGAGTAGATACGTGAGGCAAGGAGCAAAAACACTGGTAAATTGAAGTATGAGTGTATAACTCTACATAAAACAATCTTTTTATGCATTGAGTCGCCTGGCCTTGATTGGCCTAAAGTCTAAACTTATCTTGAGTTGTTTTGTTTAAAAAACATTTCAAGTATTCGGGAATACTTGAAATCTTTTTTTAACCGATAACCGTACCGTATTTGATATGGGTAACTCGAATAGCCGAACACTATGACCCGATATCCGATTAAACCGACCCGAATATCCTTCGCAGATTTGATATGGAATTGAAATCAAGGTGTCATATTGTATTGCGTATGTTAACTTGTTTTTTTTAATAAAATCTTATTCTTTTAAATATTTACATTCAATTAAGTAATAAAAACTTCATTCCATAAAGTATGTTGAGTAGAATTTGAATCAAATTTATTTATCCAAATTCCGCAAAATAAACGGAAATTAATGTATCGATAGCTGCTTGTGTTAATGCATTGCCTTTCAATGTTTTGGTGTATATATATATTCTTTGAGGCATAATCATTTGTGCCTAAAGGCATATTATTTGTGTTCTAGAGGCATAACAGTGATATTTTTTCTCCATTTTAAGTCTTAAATTATCCTGTCTCAACTTTTGTTGTTTGAAATTATATCCTTATAAAAGTTTATAACTACATCAATATTCTTACAATTTTATTAAATTATATATATATATATATATATATATATATATATATATATATATATATATATATATATATAGGGTGTGGTTAAACAAAGAACCTCTTTTAAACATAGAACCTAAAGAACCTCCCTGGTGATGACACGTGGCACATTGTTTAGGGGTAAAAAAGGAAAAAAAAATCTCATTGCCTTCCGGCGTCCCCCACCCCCAAATTAAAAAAAAAAAACCCCCAATTACTTTAAATGATCATAACTCGTTCTTTTTTAAGAATTTTAACAAAAAAATTATACCGTTAGATTCAGTTTTTCGTCCTCTTTCAAACAAGACCGGGCTTGATACATTTCAAAAACTTTTTTTTTTTGAAATGCAAATTTTGCATTTTGAGCTGCGTTCATTCAAACCCAAAATGCAAAATCTGTATTTTGCATTTTGAGCAGGGTTCATTCAAGCCCAAAATGCAAAATTCCTAGATGCTTGTTTCATTCAAACGTAAATGCAAAATCCGTAGTTTGCATTTTGAGCTGTGTTCAATCAAACGTAAATGCAAAATGCAAAAAACGAAAACGTACATGCTGTCCAAATGCAAACAAAATTTTCATGTTAAAAAAATTTTAGAAAAATATGGGAAGAGGAATCTTGTTTGAAAGAGGATTAAAAAACTAAAAGATTGGTATAATTTTTTTGTTCAAATTCACAAAACTTAAAAAGTTATGACAATTTAAAGTTTTTGAGGTTTTTTTTTTTAAATCGAGGTTGTTGGGGGAGGGGGATTTTCCATGTTTACCCTTTTCTTCCTAAACTAATACATGATAATTACAGTTTTGTCATCGGTCAATCTCATTCATTGATTTTGATGATCCAATGGTCCAGATTGGTTCTTTAGGTTCTTTATTTAACACATGGTTCTTTATTGATCCATTTTCTATATATATATATATATATATATATATATATATATATAGACAAAAGTTCATGCGAGAACCGTTGTTAGCGCGAGAACTGCGAGAACCAATCTAAGCCGTCCAATTTCTTCTCCTTCAATGTCATTGCCCACCCATGAATTCCTCACATGCACCCTGCCACACCCTATCCCTCCACGCTCTCCATCCATGATACTTCCCATATCCAAGGAACGGCTGAGATTGGTTCTCGCGGTTCTCGCACTAACAACGGTTCTCGCACGAACCCTCCTCTATATATATATATAAGGCTTACCAATTGGGAGGGGGCTAGATGAAAATTGTGAGAGGTTTTTATAAAATATGTGAGGGGCATTAGAAAATATGAGGGGGTTTTATAAAAATATCATATTAATGTAATTAATTATAATTTGTTTATATATTATGTTTAGTAACTTGTGAAATATTTTGTTTAGATAAAAAATAATTATATATTTACGTCCGTCTCATTTTTATCTACGTTTTGGTATAAATTTTATCGTAATATGACATTTTTTTAAAATTAGTATATTCTTAATTTTTGGTTATCCTTCAATAGTAGTTGATAGGTATTTTTTTGTTTAGCTGAGTGGATTTTTTTAAGGTTATGATTATGAACTGAGTGGTCAACTTGAATATACTATTCAAAGTGTGTAGTTATTGATTTTAAAACATTTTCAATCTTATTAGAAAGATGTATGAAACTTTTTATAAAATATGGTTTAAAATAAAATGCATAATTAAAAGATGATATATTATATATTTAAAATCTACATTCAGGGATATAAAGATAGTTGTTCTTGATTGTCCTGAAACTATATTATTTGTATAGGTAATTAGTAAATGTAACACTAAAATATGCAAATAGTGAATATGTGGTTGTTTCGCATACAACTTATATGTGAAACTTTCAAAACTACGTCATTTTAATTCAATCCTTTAATAATAAAACTTATCTTATCTTAACAACCCTAAAATCACGTTCATTTTTAATTGTGAAGATTTAAACGTATAATTCACTAATTTAATTAGCTGATTTACTTCTAATTATTACATTCATTTCACTTAGATGCAATCATCACCTTCATATCATGTTATTTGTTTAACATTATTAATATATGAAAATGGAGTTTAACGGAAACCTATGTATTATTTACAAAATAAAGGTTACATCAAATATTGGTAGTTAATAAATAATGAATGAAGAAGACGTAGTATTATGGATAAACAAGACGTAAGCATGAAGGAAGATATACGTATGAAAACAAAAAATTAGAGACAACCATGGGTTGTGATTTGATTTCAATAGAAGATGACAGAGGCATCGGAGGAGAAAGTCGATGACCTGGGTCTATTTCTTTGGAGTATAAATCAATCTTAGATAAGTCAAGTAGGTGTATCGTGGGTTTGTTACTTTCTGAAAGAAATCATGTTTTTGTAGCAAAACTATGTCGTTTTGAAGGATTCTCATCTAAGGTTTTACTTTTCTTAAAAAATATAAATGTTATTTTTTTATACACAAAACAGGAAACTATTCTTGATATTTTTTTTTAATATTTAACACGTGAGTCATTATTTTTTCTCTTTTACTTGGAAGGTGTACGAAAATTCGGCTTTATAAGTGGAAATGCGATTGAGCCTATTCAAAAGATAAGATATGTGTTTATTAGTAGCGGATTTAAGCATGCTGATGAGTTATTAGTTATGTGAACTTAAATCGTCATTTAGTTATTAGTTATGTGAACTTGGATTTCCATTTTCTCTAGATATGAAAACTTTTAGTTTTTCTTTATATCCGAAAATGATTACATCAGATACAAAACTTACGGTTAAGTTTGAAAGAAGGCAGTTCTCTAATATTGTGCTTTGATACGACGATTAACAAAAGTCAAGGACATCCGCTTTCAGAAGTTGGTTTATTCCTCAGGAAACTTGTGTTTACACATGGTCAATTGTATGTTGCTGTTTCACGTGTTAGAAGTAAAAAATGATTAAAATTTTTGATTTGTGACAACAATGGTCATGTTACAAACAAAACAGCAAATGTAGTTTACACAAAAGTGCTTCAAAAAATTTAGTTATTTCTTTTTGTTAGGAATTCTGACATATGTAAGTTTTCGGTAATATTTAATTTATTACATTATTTTTGTTTGAAAATTTAAATATCTCAAATACACTTTCGAAATACATGTGCGTGCACGGGTCAATAAACTAGTTAATATTTATTCTAAAACCTCAACACTATCATATATATCCAAATATTTAATTTTATTATAAGGGTCAATAATGATTTAAACATCAAAGTTTTAGTTTAGTTTCGGTTTAATCATCAAAATGTTTTTTTCAAACCGTTTTACCATAAACTTTTAATTTGTTATGATTTAATCCCTAAAATTACACTTTTTTTTTGTTTAAACCTTGAAGTTTTTTTCCAAACGATTTAACTCTTAAAATTTTGTTTTAAAATTAAATGGGATAACCCTCTAAGTTTTGTAAAGTTATTAACTAAAATTAAAATGCATAATCTAGTAAAGAGGGTAAAATTGAAAGACATACAAAACTAAAGTGACTAATCAGTTTTTTTTAACAAAACTTCAAAATTTAAACAATGAAAAAAAACTTGTTTAAATCATATAAATTCAAAAGTGTAAGGTAAAATCGTTTAGATCAAAACTTTGATGATTAAACCGAAATTGAATAAAAACTTATGAAATTGAATGAAAACTTATTAAATTCAAAACTTTAAAATCGAAAAGATGATTAAACCATTACTCACCCTTATTATAATTACATAACTTATTAGATTTGTTATTAATTGCTATAAATACAAAGTTACTAAACTACCCCTCTCCACAAACACAAAATGTATCTTCATAAATTTTGGTTATTTAAATTTCTAAATCTTTCCTAACTGATTGACATTTTCTCATTTGTCGTCCTCATCTTCAACTGTCTGAATTTCTTTTTGTTTCTTACATGTGAAGTTTGTTAATATGTTCTACGTGTGTTTTCTATTGTTCAATTCGAAGCTCGTTAACTTGAATGAGAAAGGCAGTAATATTTACCTATCTAGAGTAATGGTTTTCAGATGTTTATATAATCAAGCGAGATGGATGGGTTCAGAAATTTGAATTGGTTTGGTGCTATGTTGAATTAGTTTGCTGCTGGACACATGTACAACACTTTGAATTTACATGGATTTATTTGGGACATTTTACTGAGTATTGGAGGAAAGAAGATGATATGCGGCAAAAGAAGAAAACTTCGATGCAGAAGATAAATGAGGAAGAGGACGTCGTAGGCTGAAGGAACCGTACAATTGTACAAACATTTATGAGGATTGAGGAGACATATCGTGTTTGTAGAGAGGGGTAGTTTAGTAACTTTATATCTATATCAATATTGTAACTAATTTAATAATTATATACTTATAATAATAAAATCAAGTGTTTTTAAGGTTTGAAAGGATATTAAACTTTAAAATGATATTGATGTAATCATGAACTTGTATCATTAGATACGAATGAAATTCTCCCATCCACCAGTAGCTTTCCGTTATAGAATCAAAACGTTCGCATCATGGTTAGCATTCAGTTTTATCATTTATGATAAACACAGTGATCAATTGAATGAAATTCAGATATATGCTTTAATTAAAAGTTAGTTTGACATCTTTTTCTGAATTTTCAAAAACATGTTGGTTGTTTAATCTAAGGAGTCAAACATGCAGATGGTCTGTTCATATGTAGTTAGGTATTTTCAGTTCTTAATTTGTTAATGTTTGATTCCTAGCTAGCTAGTGCGGGCCATATATGACGACAGTTGGATGACACATGAATGTTTGGCCTACGACTCATGTGATTAGTTGAGTTTGGACTTTGGATGATACTATATCCTGTTCATAGGCTCACAAATCTCTCCAAATTTGACTTTAATGCGTCTCATTTTCTTGGTCTTAACGAGTTAATGCGGTAACAACAATGACGCATTTCTAATTGTGCCATTTACATATGACTTTTAGGCTTTATCAACCAAAAAGAATTTCTTTGGTAAATCGCATTATTTTAAGAAAAGAAGCTCGGCTCATTCGAATAAGATTTATTGTGAATACAATATATATATATATATATATATATATATATATATATATATATATATATATATATAGACAAAAGTTCATGCGAGAACCGTTGTTAGCGCGAGAACCGCGAGAACCAGTCTAAGCCGTCCAATTCCCCCTTCTTCAATGTCATTGCCCACCCATGAATTCCTCATATGTACCCTGCCACACTCTATCCCTCCACGCTCTCCATCCATGATACTTCCCATATCCAAGGAACGGCTGAGATTGGTTCTCGCGGTTCTCGCACTACCAACGGTTCTCGCATGAACCCTCCCCTATATATATATATATATATATATATATATATATATATATATATATATATATATATATATATATATAGACAAAAGTTCATGCGAGAACCGTTGTTAGGGCGAGAACCGCGAAAACCAATTTAAGCCGTCCAATTCCCTCTCCTTCAATGTCATTGCCCACCCATGAATTCCTCACATGCACCTTGCCACACCCTATCCCTCCACGCTCTCTATCCATGATATTTCCCATATCCAAGGAACGGCTGAGATTGGTTCTCGCGGTTCTCGCACTAACAACGGTTATCGCATGAACCCTCCCCTATATATATATATATATATATATAGGGTGAGGTTCAATAGAAACCCCCCCTTAAATAAAGACCCCAAAGTCCCAATCTTAGCCACTCATCTAAAAGGACAAGATGGGAAATTAGAATTTTGATAAACAAACTCACGCATGTTCCAGCCATCTCAACAACCCCCATTTTTTTTATTTTTTTACCATTCAAATCTTTAAATGGTCATAATTATTTCAAATTTTTGAATTTGAGCAAAAAAATTATACCAATCTTCTCATTTTTTAATCATCTTTCAAACGAGACAACTCTTCCTATATTTCTGAAAAAAAAATTACGAAAATGATAAAAATATTTATCATTTTCGTATATTGCAAAAAGTATCAACTTGTTCAGTGAAAAAAGACAACGTAAAAAAGTATCATTTTCAATCATTGCAAAATATAATCATGTAAAGTAAAAAAATCAGCATTTTCATATCAACACATAGTATACAAAAGATGTACAAAAAAAAAAAATCATTTTCGTTCATCGTAAAAAGATGTACACTGAAAAAAATCATTTTCGTGTCCCATTATATATCATGTAAAAGATGTACATTGAAAAAATCAGCATTTTCATATCAACACATAGTATACAAAAGATGTACACTGAAAAAAAATCATTTTCGTTCATCGTAAAAAGATGTACACTGAAATTTATCATTTTCGTGTAAAAAGATGTACACTGAAAAAATTCATTTTCGTGTCCCCTTATATATCATGTAAAAGATGTACACTGAAAAAAATCATTTTCATATCAACACATAGTATACAAAAGATGTACACTAAAAAAATCATTTTCGTTCATCGTAAAAAGATGTATACTGAAATTTATCATTTTCGTGTAAAAAGATGTACACTAAAAAAAATTATTTTCGTGTCCCATGATATATCATGTAAAAGATGTACACTGAAAAAAATCATTTTTATATCAACACATAGTATACAAAAGATGTACACTGAAAAAAATCATTTTCGTTCATCGTAAAAAGATGTACACTGAAATTTATCATTTTCGTGTAAAAAGATGTACACTGAAAAAAATCATTTTCGTGTCCCCTTATATATCATGTAAAAGATGTACACTGAAAAAAAATCATTTTCATATCAACACATAGTATACAAAAGATGTACACAAAAAAAAATCATTTTCGTTCATCGTAAAAAGATGTACACTGAAATTTATCATTTTCGTGTAAAAAGATGTACACTAAAAAAAATTATTTTCGTGTCCCATTATATATCATGTAAAAGATGTACACTGAAAAAAACCATTTTTATATCAACACATATTATACAAAAGATGTAAACTGAAAAAAATCATTTTCGTTCATCGTAAAAAGATGTACACTGAAATTTATCATTTTCGTGTAAAAAGATGTACAATGAAAAAAATCATTTTCTTGTCCCCTTATATATCATGTAAAAGATGTACACTGAAAAAAATTATTTTCATATCAACACATAGTATACAAAAGATGTACACTGAAAAAAATCATTTTCGTTCATCGTAAAAAGATGTAAGCCGTCCAATTCCCCCTCCTTTAATGTCATTGCCCACCCATGAATTCCTCACATGCACCCTGCCACACTTGATCCCCTCCACGCTCTCCATCCATGAACTTCCCATATCCAAGAAACGGCTGAGATTGGTTCTCGCAGTTCTCATACGAAAAACAGTTCTCGTTTGAACCCTCCCCTATATATATATATATATATATATATATATATATATATATATATATATATATATAGACAAAAGTTCATGCGAGAACCGTTGTTAGCGCGAGAACCGCGAGAACCAATCTAAGCCGTCCAATTCCCCCTCCTTCAATGTCATTGCCCACCCATGAATTCCTCACATGCACCCTGTCACACCCTATCTCTCCGCGCTCTCCATCCATGATACTTCCCATATCCAAGAAAAGGCTGAGATTGGTTCTCGCGGTTCTCGCACTAACAACGGTTCTCGCACGAACCCTCCCCAATATATATATATATATATATATATAGGCAAAATTTCAAACGAGAACTGTTTTTCGTACGAGAACTGCGAGAACCAATTTGAGCCGTCCAATTCCCCCTCCTTTAATGTCATTGCCCATCCATGAATTCCTCACATGCACCCTACCACACTTGATCCCCTTCATGCCCTCCATCCATAAACTTCCCACATCTAAGGAACGGCTGAGATTGGTTCTCACAGTTCTCGTACGAAAAACAGTTCTCGTTTGAACCGTCCCATATATATTTAAGAATGAATCATTAAACCCGAAATGGAAAAACACGCGGTTCGTGTTGACCCGCCTTCCGTTTTATTCTTTGCGACAGCTTCATTTCCGAAACCCTATTCTTCCTCCGGTTATCGCATGAACCTTTTCCTATATATATATATATATATATATATATATATATATATATAGTGGAGGGTTCCATTGAGAACCGATTGAAGTGCGAGAACCGTGAGAATCAATCTGAGCCGTCCAATTTCCCCTCTTTCAATGTTATGGGTCACCTATGAATTCTTCACATGCACCCTGCCATACCTGATCCCCCTACGCGCTCCATCCATGAATTCCATTTATTAAATCAACGGCTAAGATTGGTTCTCGCGGTTTTGACACTTCAATCGGTTCTCAATGAAACCCTCCACTATATATATATATATATATATATATATATATATATATATATATATATATATATATATATATATATATATATATATATAACACATTTTTGGTATAGTGTAACCATTACAAAATTATATATTTTATTACTTGTCTTATACCCACTAACCATTACAAAATTATATAAAAAATAAACAAATATATAAAGAGAGTGAAATATACTGGACTACACACTATACATACCAACCATTCGTAATTTTGTTCGGCGGAGAGTTCGTTTATGTTCGATTGTGTGTTAAATAAACGAACATAAACAAGATTTTCCGTTCGCTTAAGTAAATGAAAAAACACGAACAACGTTCTTGTTTGTTCATTTATGTTCATAAAGGTTCGGTGATTAGTTCGTTTATATATATATATATATATATATATATATATATATATATATATATATATATATATATTATGTGTGTGTATTTCTATATAGTGTTTATTTGTGTTTAATAATGTTGGGTTTGTATTATAGCATGTGTTCCTTCGTTTACATTTTTTTTTTTGAACAGCCAAGTAAAATTTTCTCATTCATCAAAAACAACGGTCTAAATTACACATACATCGTCATAAACTTCGCTAAATTAGCTAAAACAACATATATTAAGATCAACGGCACACTCGAATTAACACCGCAGCATCCCCTCATGGATCTGCACGACCTACTAGAAGCCGCATCAGAGCGTCATCACATCAGCTGCATAACGAACTACATGACATGTTAAGCATCGCTAGGACAGCTGATAAAAGCATCGTATCGGCATCAAACAACAGTCGGATATACAAGACATCATCCTCAAAAGAGACGGTATATCTCGAATCAGCATCGAACCAACGACATCTACGCCCACCTCCCAGACTCCATTTCCTTCGTTTACATTTATTTATCATTTAAATTAACGAACAAACTAAATCTCTTATGCGTAAATGAGAAAGAAAGCAAAAGGACACATGTGTGTGTGTGAGATTCAAATGAGAATATCTATATTTATGAGAGAATGAGAGACTCAATTTTTGGCCCTCCATTTTATTTGATCGGATGGTTTACAATTGACCCCTCATTTAATTTATTACCCAACCATCAACTGCGAGGACCATGAATTATGACGGGTGATTACGACCGTTAGATCTAATAGATTAACATCTAATTGATGGCTTGGATTTATTCTTCTATTCTCACCTAAATATATTTATGAGAATGATAGAATAAATTATAACAATTAATTAGATCAAACGGTCGTAATCACCCGCCATAATTTATGGTTGTCGCAATTCATGGTTAGGTTATGAATTAAATGAGGGGGCAATTGGAAACTATCTTATCAAATCGAATTAAGGGCAAGATTGAGTCTCTCATTTTTACCTAAATATACATTTTTATTTAAATCTTCCAATATATATATATATATATATATATATATATATATATATATATATATATATATATATATATATATATATATATATATATATATATATATATATATTCATAATTAACCCAAAAAAAGGCGTACCCACAATGGAAAACAAAATACATATAATAGCATAAAATTAAAAGTGTTCACACAATGAAAACTTTAAAACTGTGATACACAAAATATCAAATTAAACGTAACAAATTTGAAACATTTTGATAAACTAACCCTCTTATAATATTCTTCTTGATTACATTTAAGATTTTTTATAGTCCTTTTGTTTTTACATATTACGAATTCATTATTAACGAAAAATTAATCGGTAAAATGAACCTTTAACTTAGGAGTTTATGCAGTTTAGTAATTTAACTTTAAAAGTGATGAGAAGTGTTCTTTATGAACCATTTCGCTGCGAGTTTGGTCCTTTCTAACGGTAGCTATTAGTCTACTCGGTTAATACAGTGTAAAATGACAATTTTACCCTTGTTTTTTTATTATTTATTTATTTTATTATTAATTATTAAATTTTATTTATTAATATCTATTATTTATATTTAATCACCATTTTTATACTCAAAACACAGTGCACATTTCTTACTGCCCACCGCCCCATACGACTTCAACACCACCGCCCCTACGCCTGTAACGACCACCCACCACCGTCCCTACGCCGGCAATGACCACCCACCACCGCCCCTATCACCGGTAATTACCACCACCACTGCCATTATCTTATCCTCTTGCCTCTCTCTTTCTCTCTTCCTTTCTCTCACACTTTCTATATTCTCTCACGGTGAACCACCGCTACCGTCACCTCTACTGCCGCCGCCTACCGTCGACTTACACAAATCTGCTCGTATTTTTAGATAAAGAAACAATCTACCCAATAATTGCAGATAGAGAAAGATCGATTGTGAAGGTGAAGAGAAAGAATAGAAACCCAGAAATAGAAGTCAGTCGTAATAGACCCATGGTAGGAGGACGAAGATGCAGGGGCCGGCGGTGTCTTTTACAAACTCAAAACCCTAGATCTGGAGAGAGAGAGAGAGAGAGAGAGAGAGAGAGAAATAGAGATCGAAGGTGCCATTGCAAATCCCTCAAATACGATCAAAACCCTAACTCCTTTACACAATTACATTAAATCCGACCAAAACCCCAAAAAATTCGAACTAAAAACCATAGATCTAACCAGAGAGTGTCTCTTTCAGCGATGACGTCTTCCTGCGATGATGGTGGAGTTGGAAGTGGTGCGTGATGTTGATAGCATGGGTGACGGTGGTGGCGTCTTCCTGCGACGGTAGCCGTCGAATCTGACATCAAGATGAAGTTGGAAGTTGGGTGATGGTGATAGCACGGGTGACGATGGTGGATATTGATGGCGGCGAAGTTAGAACTCGGAAGGCGAGATTCTGGCGACGTATAACCAGTCGCCGGTTGACGGTTGATGGTGGGAGTGCTTGGTGGTGGTGGTGGTACAGAGAGATAGAGATTATAGAATATATAATTATTTATTTTTATTTTAGAAAGATTAAATTTTATTTTAATTAATAAAAACTTAATAAACCCGTAAAAATACCAAACTGCCCTTGATTTAATAGGGTTGACTAATGGTCACCGTTAGAAAGGACCAACTTCACCACGAAATGGTTCTTAAAGGACAATGTTCACCACTATTAAAGTTAAAGAACTAAAACGATATAAATACATAAGTTAAAGTACCATTTAACCAATTAACTCATTAGCGAATTTTGAAGGTTTCACATCTAAAGTTAGACCGTGCGCATTCGTCACGCCACCATCCATGTGAGAGGGCTTCACGGCTGGGAACACCATCGCTGGGCCTCGTGAGTGGGCGCTCATGGCCACGATGGTGACCACCATCGCGTATATGAAGGGAGTGGGTTTCGAAATTGGAACGTTGGGGGTAGCTGTTTGAAGCAATATATATTTAATTTTTTTTTTCTTTTCTTCATCCCATCCTATAAATACAACCATTATCTATTCATTTTTTTCACACCTATTTTCTATTCTTCTCTCAAACTTTAAATATTTACATATATACAAATATGTCATCTGATTCTAGTTTGTCGTTTAATTCGTCGGATTATTATGGCACGGATTTGGAGGTCAATGAAATGGAGGCAAATTTTCTCTCTGCTTATCGTCAAACGAAAACCAATTTGTTTGTTGAATTATCCAAGGCGGTTATCGATGCGGTGCGTGAGTATGATGAAGTTAGCTCGAGTCAACCAACCAGACGGCGATGACCAGATCAAGTTAGAGAACGTGAAGCTGCACACGACCAACTTGTTGCAGATTATTTTGCGGACAACTGCAACTACAACGACGACACATTTAGGCGACGTTTCCACATGAGCAAACGATTATTCACATGGATAGTCACGGATCTTGAGGGATGACATAAATTTTTTCAGCAGGGTTACGATGCTAGAGAAAGAAAAGGTTTATCTCCCTTGCAAAAGTGTACATCGGCAATTCGGCAAATGGCGTATGGGTTGTCTGCTGACGGATTTGACGAGTGCTCGAAGATGGCGGATTCAGCCGCACGGCTATGCTTACAAAACTTCTGCAAAGCTATCATCGCTCTTTATGGTAAGCGATAATTACATAAACCTTCTTACCATTATATTCAGCTTTTGTACACCGCACATGAGAGTAGGCACGGGTTTTCTGACATGTTAGGAAACATAGATTGTATGCATTGGGAGTGGGAAAACTGCCCAAACTCATGGCGAGGGCAGTACATGAAAGGTGATCATAGTAAACCGACTCTTATGCTAGAGGCGGTTGCATCACAGGATCTTTGGATTTGGCATGTATTCTTCGGAATGGCCAGGTCCAACAGTGACATAAATGTGCTAAACCAGTCGCCGTTATTCAACGATGTATACATTGGGCGAGCACCGTAGTGCCCATTTGAAGTAAACAGAGTACAATACAAACACGGCTACTATCTTGCAGATGAGATATACCCCGAATGGGCTACTTTTGTCAAAACTTTCAAAACACCTATTGATCAAACACGATTAAGGTTTTCTACCGCGCAAGAAGAGGCAAGGAAAGATGTGGAACAGGCTTTTGATGTGCTTAAACAACGGTGGCACGTGATACAACACC
Organism: Pulicaria dysenterica; assembly: GCA_947179395.2. Lineage (NCBI taxonomy): Eukaryota > Viridiplantae > Streptophyta > Magnoliopsida > Asterales > Asteraceae > Pulicaria > Pulicaria dysenterica. The sequence continues at coordinate 83,863,785 of OX359292.1, forward strand.
CGAAGAGATTGTGGCACCCGGATAAAATACGTAAATTAATGTACGCTTGTATCATATTACACAGTATGATATTGTAAGACGAAGGTCACGTAATTTGCCCGTTCGACGAAAACGTTAATCAACCAAACGATGAAGACGACGTACAGATTAGCGAACAACAATTTGAATCTAACGTCCGAGAAGTCCGAAATGCGGAAATGCATCACAACCTTCGATCGGATGAAATCGAGCACATTAATTGGCTTCCAAGATGGAACGATGACGATAACTAGTTGGTTTTATTTAAATTAATGTAGTTATGTTTTTTTTATGTAAGTTGAAATATTTGTTTGATTTATAAAATATAATATTTTATGTTATATTGTCTTGAAATTTATTTTTAATAATATTTATAAAAATTAAATCATGTAATTAAAACAAATACAAAAAATAAAAAATAAAAAATAGAAAAGGATGTGAAGCATGTGATGGATGCAGTGTGATGGGATGGGGAAATGATGGGGAATGATGTGGCGCTAATGTGGCAGACAAAAATGTGTGTGAAACATGTGATAGATGCTGGTGGTCTTACATGCGATGATGTGAAACCATTACGTATTAAATTTTTTTTAATATAGTATGCTTCTAAAATAAAAAAAACAAAAAAAAAAAAAAAAAAAAAAACGATACGGTATTATGACAGAATATGAAGTGTACGTTGTAGGGCCAGATTGCTACATAATCTATGTCACGATAGATACAAGTTAGCTTTGTTTTAGTAAATATAACCTTCTTTAAATAAATCACGCTCGACAAACCCTTAGGAGTTTTGATTTTATATTGCTAATCAAGTATACCATTGTCCTATTACTCTCTTCTTAATGTTTTATTTAGCCTGTGTTTGGAATGCAAATATGGAATTGCTCATGGAAGCTTTCCCTCAATGAAGGAGGTGAAGACTACAAGTGAACGAGCCGGCTGGTTGATAGGGGCGGAGTGACTAGCTCCTCTTATGGTCACGAATGTTAGATTTTGGTATTCCACGGCATATCCACCAACCTAAATAACATAAATAGATTTCCACGTATCATTTCGTTGGCTATTATTTTGATATTTATTGAACTAATGATGCGATTGATATATAGATTTTTACCTCTCCTTCACACGTCCATGGATACCATGGTGTCTTAACTGATGTTTGTAGTTTTTTTATATCATACCTAGTTTCCGTCACTGAAAAATATGAATCTGTATCCCCACTGCAATTTTTTTTAAAAGTTATACGTAGTTTCAAAGTTAATATTATCCATTATTCATATAAAGTGAGCATCACAAAGACCACATCAATCTGCATCAAATAAATAACATTGATAGATATGTTAATTACCTATATAGCCACACACGGATTCCACTAGCCATTACATCTCGAACTACAGGCAAGACTGTATGTAGTGAATCCTCCCAATTGTCAAACACGAAGTCACTATTGTCAATGGTAACAAACATACAAAACCAGAGCAACATGATGTACATTTTATTAAACCGTACTGTAAATAGTTTGTATTACGTACCTGCAAGGTTCCCATTTAGTAGATTTGGCATGAAGTGACTCTTGCACTGTAGCATTGTTTAAGTATTCGAAGACATAATCAATGTAGCATGGATCATATCCTGATGTCTATTTTGATCATGTGAATATCATTTTAAGCATTTTCCTAATATATGTGTACGTACTTATATCAAAACTTAATTACCTGGAATGAGTTATTGTTGGGTGGTGGGCATAAGAGACCATAAATATCATATAAGTTAATATCTCCCCTAGCCTGAGTTGCTTTCCTTCTAAAGTTTTTACATCTCCATGATTGAATTGCACCCTTTGAAAAGTTGCATTCGGATATGATTTTACTATGCAGTTCATCAGAAATGATAGCATGCGTCCAGATGTAATCATAGTATCCTATCCATGACGTTTCATAATCCAAGTAGGCATTTCCTAGCTATAAAAACAATCAATGTATTCATCGCTATTATTTTATTTTATTACTAGATCGATGTAGTATACAATAAAGACATAGATTCATATATACTTACCACAATTCCTTTGAGGTTAATTACATTTTGGTTAGTGATCTCGTTATTTTCAAGAATAAATTTTGCAAGTTGAGGGATGAAATGTGCAGCATGGTTTTGTCCCGCGATATAAAAATCTCTATTTTTGTAGTCTTCAAACCTTGTTAACCATTTTACAAGAAATGTATATGTGTCTTTTGTTGTTTGAGAATCTCCAATAATTTCATTCTCTATAGATTTGTTATAATAAGAGAATCCGACTCCAGTAGGGGTTTCCAAGAAAAGTATATTTGCAACTGTAAAAGAAATTATCAATGATTATAATACATATATATATATATATATACTACATAGGAAAAGTTCCATTGAGAACCATTTTTATTGCGAGAACCGCGAGAACCAATCTGAGCCGTCCAATTCCCTCTCTTTCAATGTCATTGCCCACCCATGAATTCCTCACATACACCCTGTCACACTTGATTCCCCCACGCTCCCCATCCATGAATTCCACTTATCAAATTAACGGCTAAAATTGGTTCTCGCGGTTCTTGCAATAAATTCGGTTCTCAATGGAACCCTCCCCATACTATATATATATATATATATATATATATATATATATATATATATATATATATATATATATATATATATATATATATATATATATATATATATATATATATATACTGAATCAATAAAGAATTAATCTAGTTTAAACAAAGAACCTAAAGAACTAATTTGGACCATTGAATCATCAAAATCAATAGATGAGAGTTAAGGATGATATAATTGTAATTATCATGTATTAATTATAAGTAAAAAGGCAAACATGGAAAATCTCCCCTAACAACGCACGATTTTTAGTAAAATACACCCAAAACTTTAAATTTTCATAACTTTTAAAAATTTGTGAATTTAAACAAAAAAATTATACCAATCTTTTAGATTTTTAATCCTCTTTCAAACAAGACCACTCTTCCTATTTTTTCAAAATTTTTTTTTGAAAATGCAAGTTTTGTTTGCATTATGGGCTGAATTGTTGTGTTGTGTACGGATTTTGAATTTTGGGTTTGAATATGTAATTTTGCATTTTGGGCTACATTTTCATTGAATCAATTTGTGTTTGCATTTTGCATTTTCATAATTTTGCATTTTGGAAGCATCTACATGACCTGAATGTTCATATTTGTATTTTTTTCTTTCTTTGCATTTTTACATTTACAATGAAACCTAGCTCAAAATGCAAACTTTGCACTTAAAAAAAAAAGTTTCAGAAATATCTTCTTTGAAAGAGGACGAAAAACTGAATCTAATAATATAATTTTTTTGCTAAAATTCTTAAAAACGAACGAATTATTATCATTTAAAATAAATGGATGGTTTTTTTTTGCTTAGTCGCTGTAGGCTATGTGCTTCTTTTCTTTTTTTTAATTTTCCATTTTTACTTATAAACAATAAGTCACGTCTCATTTTCAGGATGGTTCTTTATGTTCTATGTTTAAGAGTGGTTATATATATATATATATATATATATATATATATATATATATATATATATATATATATAGGGGAGGGTTAATGCGAGAACCGTTGTTAGTGCGAGAACCGCGAGAACCAATCTCAGCCGTTCCTTGGATATGGGAAGTATCATGGATGGAGAGCGTGGAGGGATAGGGTGTGGCAGGGTGCATGTGAGGAATTCATGGGTGGGCAATGTCATTGAAGGAGGGAGAATTGGACGGATATATATATATATGGGACGGTTCAAACGAGAACTGTTTTTCGTACGAGAACTGCGAGAACCAATTACAGTCATTGATCAAAGAGATGGAGGGTTGAGATTAAAGAGTTGTTAATAGATAACCTTAAACAAATCAAACTTATCCTTAATTAATTAAGGGTAGTTTGGACATTTTTACATTACCCCCACATTTTTTAAACTAATATATACATCAAACGGAGAAGTGTTAAATTACGAAAATTATACCAAATTAACGAGAAAATTATGCTCTTTAATTTGAGACTGGTCTTAATATATTTTTTCAAAAGTTTTTTTTGGTGTTTGCTGGTTTTTTTCTGTACAGTTCGAAATTTGCACTAGTGCAAAATTTGCACAAGTGCAAATTTTACTGGGTTTTTTTTCTGTACAGCTTGGAATTTGCACTAGTGCAAATTTTGCACATATTTACCTGGTTTTTACAGCACAGATGTAGATATGCACTTGTGCAAATTTTGCACTAGTGCAAATTTTACTTGATTTTTTTTTCTGTACAGCTTGGAATTTGCACTAGTGAAAATTTTGCACATATTTACCTGGTTTTTTTAGCACAGATCTAGATATGCACTTGTGCAAATTTTGCACTTGTGCAAATTCCAAGATGTACTGAAAAAAAACCCAACAAACATGAATTTTGCACATATTTACCTGGTTTTTTCAGCACATATATAGATATGCACTTGTGCAAATTTTGCACATGTGCAAATATGACTCATATTTGCACAAGTGCAAATATTTTTGCACAAGTGCAAATATTTTTGCACAAGTGCAAATATTTTTGCACATGTGCAAATATTTTTGCACATGTGCAAATACTTTTCCTAAAGTGAGTTTTATTTAATACGAAGTCCGTTTAAAATGTAATGTAAAATAAAATGAATATAAAATAAGTTGGTATACATATTTGTCAAAGTATTACATTAAATATTATCGGTTTATATGTATTATGTCATGTTTATATTTTCTACATTTTTTTAAAAGGAAAACAAGAAAATAAAAAAATTTCCAACACATGACTGGAATGCCATAAGAATTGAACACCTCATATTAAAAAATATACCAATAAAATTATAGAATTATAAAAACAATAAATATATAGCATTGATTAAACTACAAATCTCATATATATGTGTTTAATAACTACTCAGCTTTGAATACATAACAATCTTATATAAATACACAATTACCCTCACTATAAATCATTTCCAAAAACCTTATACAGACACCTAAAGACATATATACAATTACAAATTGTAGAAGGATAAAACAAAATGAAAAAAATAGATCAAAAACGATGGTTGAAATGAAAAGGGATATGTAGAGAAACATTGAGCACATACCAATAGCAGTTATTGATTATGGTGTTTGCCAGAGAAGTGGTTAACGTATATAACATGACGGTGGTCTCCGGGATTTTAAGGAATTGAAATCAAACAGGTCCACGGCGTTAAGCGGGTGAAGGAGCTTCAGATCTATAGAAAAACGACGGTGGTCGGCATCCTCTCGTAGGTGGTTGTCGTCAACGGTTGAAGAATGCGTCGTCGGTGGTTTCGTCGGTGGTTAAAGAATGCCTTGATGGGACGATGACAGCTTTAGGAGATGATTGTAACACTTATGGAAGTAACATTAATGGTGGTAGCGAGCGTCGACTCCGAGGATGGTGGTGTCGTTGATCAACAGTGGAGATGGTTGAAAAATGAAGTCGCCGGTTGCAATGAAAAATTTGAGATCTGGAAATTTGTAGGGGAAGAAGAAGTATTGGGTTTCTAAATGGAACACTGTAGACACAAGTTAGGTGACGATTATTTGTACTTTGACCGAAATACCCTTAATATTAAAGAAAAACATTTAAGGTTATATATTAAATGATTGGCTATAAATGGTTCTCGCAGTTCTCGTACGAAAAACAGTTCACGTTTGAACCGCTCCATATATATATATATACATATATATATATATATATATATATATAAAGAGGAAGAGAGAGAGAGAGAGGAGAGTTTGAGAGTGAGAGAGTATAAAAATACAGATGTTGTACCTTTATTCCATGCATATTTATTACGTGATAAGGTTTTATTATCACGATTTACTCCAAATGGTCCAAGTTCTGACATAGCACCATATCCAATGGAAGAGCAACCTGGCCCTACAGTTGTGCATAGTTGTTCTAGTTGATGGACTTTATTGAGAAAAAAATGTACAAAATGTCATAAAGTTACCTCCATTGAGCCATAGTACAAGAGGATTGTTAGAAGAGTTCACCGGCGATTCTACAAGATAGTAAAATAGTGATTTTTCATTATCGGGGTCAATAGTTACATATCCTGAATACTGGTTAAAGTCGACCCCGTTCGGTTGACCTGGCAATGTTGATATCTTATCAACATCCTTCGACCCATCATGTATGCCTACATAGACCGGTGAGTATGAATAATCCTATAAGATATCTTTATTCTTGGCATTATTTGTTGACCTTGTAAAATGATAAATGTTGAAAGCTCTGTGAGGAGGATCGTATCTATTACCACTATAGCAATATACACAAACTAGTAGACTAAAATGAATCAATAAAAGTAATGTAATCGCCATTATAGCAATACTGTATCCATTGTTTAAGTATCATACAAACATTTATATGTACATGAGAATTTTTAAATGGACGTAATGGCAGCCGTTCTTTTTTCTTATGTAGAGAGTTGGTGTTGGGAAATTCGCTAAGTTATTGAAACTGTTGAACATGCAAAGGTAAAACTGTTAGATATGAAAAACAGTTGTAACTAACAGTTGCTGCAAGTTTTAGAACTGTTAGTTGGCAAAATCAAAACTGTTAGAAGACCTTGAAGCTGAAGACTGTTAGAAGGATAAAGAACTGTTGTGTTCATTAAACAGTTTCTGTTGAGCTATATTTGGAAAATCCTATCTTAGAAGATATCTCGAAATACTTTGAAGATTAACAAGATTATCTCAGAAGATAGAAGATTACCTAACTGTCAACAATTCAAGGAGGATCAAGAGTCTATATATACTTCATTAGATGATCAATTGACGACGACTTGATCTCATTATTAAAAGCATTTGTTCTTATCGTTATTTATTTTTCTGAAAGTGTTTTAGCCTCTAAGTTTCTTGTTGAAACCTAAGAACAGTCTGTGTTCTTCGTCTAACAGAATAAGTTAGATTGGGGGTGAAGTTTGCTTTTGTAATCATTCTGGTTGGTTAATAAAACTACTGTTTGATTGAATTAATCTTTGTTTAAAACCTTCTTTGATCAATTAAGTGTGATTCCGCAACTTCTTAATTGATTGTGATCATAGTTAAAGATTAACTTTTATATTACTCTGATTCATTATTTAAAAGTTAGTTCTTGTTATTTGATATAATTTATATCCGATCCTGACAAGTGGTATCAGAGCCTTATCATTAAGGTTCCTTTGATCACCAGTTGAAGGTTTTTGCTTTACCTTGCTTTGTTTTTCAAAACTGTTTTTTTTTGTTCAAATCAATTTGTTTCAATGGATTCGGGAGGTTCTTCTGATAACAGTGGATCAGGGTCCAACATTCGTGTTCCCATGCTCAAACCATCTGATTTTGAGATGTGGAAACTAAGAATTAAACAGCATGTCCAACTAATGGACTATGATGTTTGGCAAATCATTGAAACTGTTCCTACTAATACCATTGAACTGGATGAGAATGGAAAACCAAAGAAGAAACCACCACCAAAGACAGATGCTGAAAAGAAGAATAGAATGATTGAGATGAAAGCCCTCAGCATCCTTCAGATTGCAATTCCCAATGAGTATCAACATCAATTCAAGAAATTTGATGATGCTCATGAACTTTGGAATGCTCTGGAAAAGAGGTTTGCTGGGAATGCTAGTTCTAAGAGAAACCAAAGAGATCTTCTTAAACAAGCCTATGAGAACTTCACCAGTGGGAAGAATGAGAGTATCACCCAAATCTTTGATAGGTTTTACAAACTGGTGAGTCAACTGGAGAGTGCTAAGGTTAGGCTTGATCAAGATGAGATAAATAGAAAATTTCTTAGGTCTCTAGGTGATGAATGGACTGTGTTTGCTGCACAATGGAGAACCAAGGATTCTCTTGAAGACATAGAGTTAGATGACCTCTATAATAGTTTGATTGTGTTTGAGGGAGAGATAGAGGGAAAAAGAAAAACTGCTATCCCTAGCCATAATGCTGCTCTTCTGTCTTCCTCAGGTATGGAATCAAACCATTCATTAACTAACTCTCTTGATGGTGGTGCAGGTACTAGTTCTGTTGTTGGACTAGATATGAATACTCCAGATGCAGTTCTTGAAGCTTTTCTTGCCAGCCATGCACATTCAACCCTCACCAATGAGGATCTTGAACAAGTGCACCCTGATGATCTTGAGGAAATGGATCTCAAATGGCAAATGGCCATGCTTACCGTTAGAGCCAAGCGATTCATTAAAAGAACTGGAAGGCAAAACATGAATTTCAGAGCTGATGGCAAGGCTGGATTTGACAAGTCAAAGGTTAGATGCTTCAAATGTCAACAACTTGGCCACTTTGCAAGAGAATGCAGATCTGGTGGACAAATTCAGAATCAAGGTCAGAGGACAACTCAGAACCATACCTCCTCAACATTGGTCTCACAAGAAGGCCATGGATTTGATTGGAGTGATCAAGCAGAGGAGGCTACCAGCAACAAAGCTTTGATGGCATTGACTGACTCCTCCATCAAGATGGATTCTCCAGAATCTGAGGACATACAGGTATCTTCTAAACTATGTCCTGGTGAATGTAGAGCTATTGTTAAGAGATTTAGAGAGCACAATAAGAAAGTATGTGCTGCTCTAAGTAAAATGGAGGAGAGAAGGTATGAGTATACTGCTGTGATAGAAGATTTTGAAAAGAAAATTAAAGACTATCAGGCTAATGAACTGCAAATGGACTATGATAGAAAATATCATAAGTGGGAGAAAGAGCAGTTTCAAGATGAGATTGATAGTCTGAAAAAGAAGTTGGTTGAAAAAGAAAGCAAGGTGGATGAACTCACAAAGAAATTGGAGGGTGTGGACATTGATCTTGGAATGTTCAGGGCTGCAAACCTTAAGCTTGAGACTCTGCTACAATCTCAAGTGAGAGACAAGGTGAAAACTGGCCTAGGATACAAACAAACCCCACCTCCATACAACCAAAACTACATAACTCCAATGTCTGAGGTAGCTGACAGATATGTTAATGAACCTTTGGAAGATGAACTTAAGTCAGCTGATCCAAAGTTTGAGAGTTATGAAGATGATGTTGTGTCAGTAGTAAGTGTTGAAGATAATGAGGAAGTTGTGAAGAAGGATGAAGGTATTCCATATGAAAATCACATCCTGTGTGAGCCCATTCCCACAAAATCATATTTACAACCTGTGGTGTTTGTAAAAGCATCCACTGAACCCCTCACCAATGAGCCAAAACCCTCAAAAACTGTTAACTCTATTAGCAGTTCCACAACTGTTAGAAATAGTCCCCATCTTTACACTAACAGTTCCAACAAGAACCCAAACAGTTCTAAGCTAAAAAGCCCAACTGTTAGTACCAAAGCCAAAGGAAAGGAGAAAGTTGGTGAAGTTGTGTATACCAGGAAGAAGAAGGAAGTTGCAAAATCTCAGGCTAAACCCAAGCCTAAGAAAAGGCATACTGAAATGCCTGCATGCACATGCCAAAAGCATGGTGTACAAAAGTTTCCTCAATCTGCAGCTGTTAGAGGAAATCAAAGAAATAGGAACCAATTCTGGTCACAAAGAACTGGTTTACCTATTGTGAAAACCAAAAAGTGCTACATTTGTGGAAGATCTAATCATTTAGTTCAAGACTGTTACTATAACCCACAGACAAATGGCACTCAAAACAAAAGTCACAAAAGACAGAATAACAGTTCTAAAACTGTTAAGTCAAAGCAGAATAACAGTTCTAGAACTGCTAAGCCAAAACAGGCTAACAGTTCTACAACTGTTACATCCAAACCAACTAACAGTTCCACAACTGTTTTAGCAAAATCAAAAACTGCTGGTTTGGCTTGGATGAAAATTCAAAAACAAACTGATTCTGGAGAGGGTAAGACTGTTCTTCATACTGAAAATCAAAAGGAATCACAAGTTGATTCATCTGTTTTATCAACTCCACCAGCTGTTTGTTCAAAGGTGTCCACTGTTAATCACAACAGTTGGAAACCACATGTTCTTACAAAGTATTCTTCACACAAGTTAGAGAAATCTAATTTGGATGAAATCAAAAAGAACAAAACTCTGTTTAAGTATTATGACTTGAACGGTGTACCCAAGACCTACATGGCCTGGGTACTTCCTGCTACTAACTGATTGTATTTGTGCAGAGCATTCATAGGGCTAATCAAGGAGGAATTTGGCATGTGGATAGTGGATGCTCAAGGCACATGACTGGAAATCCACAATGTTTGAAGGATTTCAAAAGAATCAATGGAGGATTTGTAGCATTTGGAGGAAATCCAAAGGGAGGAAAAATCACAGGTAAAGGAGCTGTTGAGGCAGGTACACTTACATTTAATGATGTTTTCTTTGTTGAACAGCTTAAGTACAATCTGTTAAGTGTATCTCAAATCTGTGACAATGGAAACAAAGTTTTGTTTACAGATTCAGAATGCATTATTCTTTCAAAAGATTTTAAATTCAATGAGAAGGATGTTCTTTTAAGAACACCTAGAAAAGATAATGTATATTGTCTTGATCCACAAAAGATTGCTAAACAGAATGTGTTAAGCTGTTTACTCTCCAAAGCATCTCATGATGAGTCTGCCATTTGGCATAGAAGGATGTGTCACATGAATTTTAAAACCATGAACTTGTTAGCTAAAAACAGTTTGGTAAGAGGTTTGCCCCAAAAAGAGTTCTCATGTGATGATCATTGTGTGGCATGTCTTAAAGGCAAGCAACACAAAACTTCTTATAAGACCAAAGAAGTTTCTTCTATTACTGCACCTTTACAATTGTTACACATGGACCTTTTTGGTCCTACATCTGTGGTGAGTATAGGGAAGAAAGCGTATTGTTTAGTCATAGTTGATGACTTCACCAGGTTCACATGGGTTCAATTTCTTAGAACAAAGGATGAAACAGCTGAGTTAGTTAAGTCTCTTATTCTTAAAATTGAAAATCAATCTGATTTGAAGGTGAAAGTCATTAGATCTGACAATGGTTCTGAATTTAAGAACTATGAGCTAAACAGTTTTTGTGAAAGTAAAGGTATTGAAAGACAGTTTAGTGCTCCTAGGACTCCCCAACAGAATGGAGTTGCTGAGAGAAGGAATAGGACTTTGATAGAGGCTGCTAGGTCAATGTTAGCCGATTCTAGACTTCCAATGATATTCTGGGCAGAAGCAGTGAACACTGCCTGCTATGTTCAGAATAGAGTACAAGTAGTCAAGTCCAAAGGGAAAACTCCTTATGAGTTGTTTCTCAAGAGAAAACATTTAATCAACTTCTTCAAACCGTTTGGTTGTCCGTGCACTATCCTTAATACCAAGTCACAGTTAGGCAAGTTTGAGAGTAAGGCTGAAGAAGGTTTCTTTGTAGGATACTCCACTCAAAGTAAAGCTTATAGAGTTTTAACAATGTCACTAGAATCATAGAAGAGAGTATGAATGTCTCTTTCAATGAAAATAGGATCAATATTGCAGGTAATGGACCTGATTGGTTATTTGATATTGATGCATTGTCTAAATCTCTTTCTTTTGAGTATTCTACTGTAACAGCTACAGGTACCCCAACAACTGTTGGTGAAAATCATCAACCATCTTCCTCCAGCCCAAACAGTTTTGACACTGTTAGCTCAAAACCAACAACTGTTGGTTCAAACAAAGTTACTGAAGACTTTGTTGTGATTCCTATGCTTCAACAAGAGTTCTCAAATGCTGTTGATCCATTGATGGATGCTGAATCTTTAAAGGACATGGAATCCCATGATCCTCAACACCACACTGACTCTGCTGATCAAGTGTGTGATAACGCTGAAAATTCAAGTGAATGTGAGTTTGATCTGTCTAATCTAGGGGATGAACTGACTGAAGAAAACATTCATACATCAAGAGTTCACAAGATTCATCCAATATCACAAATAATTGGAAATCCAACCACTCCTATCAGAACAAGGAATATGCTGCAAAATGAGAATAGTGGTGTGGATCTTGCCCAATTTGACGTGAATGCTTGCTTTTTGTCTCAAATAGAACCAAAGAAAGCAATTGAGGCATTGAAAGATCCTTCATGGGTAGAGGCAATGCAAGAGGAGCTCTTACAATTTCAAATTCAGCAAGTTTGGAAGTTGGTTGAGCTTCCAAGAGGTAAAAGAGTAATTGGCACCAAGTGGGTGTTCAGAAACAAGAAAGATGAAAGAGGAATTGTTATCAAGAACAAAGCAAGACTGGTTGCACAAGGCTACACACAAGAGGAAGGAATAGACTATGACGATGTTTTTGCACCTGTTGCAAGGATTGAAGCCATTAGACTATTTCTTGCTTTTGAAAGCTTCAAAGGATTTAAGGTGTATCAAATGGATGTCAAGTCTGCTTTTCTCTATGGCACTATTGATGAGGAGGTATATGTGTGTCAACCCCCTGGCTTTGAAGACTCAAAGTACCCTGACAAGGTATATAGGTTAGATAAAGCCCTATATGGTCTACATCAAGCTCCTCGAGCTTGGTATGAGACATTGTCATCCTATCTCCTTGAGAATGGTTTTAAGAGAGGCACAATTGACAAAACATTGTTTACAAAGATTGTTAAAACAGAGATTTTGCTTGTTCAAATCTATGTTGATGATATAATCTTTGGATCCACAAATGACAGCTTGTGCAAAGAATTTGAAGTCATTATGCACAAAAGATTTCAGATGAGTTCAATGGGTGAACTCACATTTTTCTTGGGATTACAAGTCAAACAGAAGCCCACTGGTATTTTTCTAAGCCAATCTAAGTATGTCAAGGACATATTAGACAAGTTTGGCTATCAAGATGTGAAGCTGGCAAGTACTCCAATGGAAACACACAAACAGTTGGGAGCAGATTCTGAGGGGGAGGATGTTGATATACACCTCTATCGATCAATGATTGGTTCATTAATGTACTTAACTGCTTCTAGACCTGATATAATGTTTGCTGTTTGTGTTTGTGCCAGGTTCCAATGCAGTCCGAAGATGTCACACCTGTTTGCTGTAAAGAGAATCTTTAGATATCTCAAAGGCCAACCAAAATTGGGACTTTGGTATCCTAAAGATTCACCTTTTGATTTGGTGGCATATTCTGATAGTGACTATGGTGGAGCCAATGTGGACAGAAAATCAACCTCTGGAGGATGTCAATTCTTTGGATCAAGGCTGGTCTCATGGCAATGCAAGAAACAAACAACAGTTTCAACTTCAACAGCTGAGGCTGAATACATTGCTGCATCAAGCTGCTGTTCACAAGTGTTATGGATCCAAAATCAGCTTCTGGATTATGGTTTGTCTTTCTTAAATACACCTATTTATGTTGATAACACCAGTGCTATTAGCATAGTTAATAATCCAGTGAAGCATTCTAAAACCAAGCACATTGAAATCAGATTTCACTTCATAAGAGACTGCAATGAAAAGAGATTAATCCAAGTTATGAAAATTCATACTGATGATCAATTAGCTGATTTGTTCACTAAAGCTTTTGATGTGAGCAGATTCAACTTTTTGATTTCCAACATTGGAATGATTAACTTGGACTAACAGTTGTTCATTATTCCATGTTTTTCACACTAACAGTTTTCAACTGTTAGTTACGTTTTCTAACAACTGTTATCCTTTAAGTATTCAGAGAGGGAAATGCAATTTCACACATCAGTTTTGGACATATCTGCTGACCTGTCTCACCAACAGTTTAGCATATGGCTTCGGCAACTGTTAGACAAAGTCCATGTGCAACTGAGGGGGAGAAATTTGTCAACTAAGGGCGAGAAATGAAGAACAGTTGTAAACCCTAAACAACTGTCAATTCATATAAATGATCAAACAAAAGGGAGTGAACTTTTGAATAACAGTTGTTACATCTTATGAAAACAGTTTCTCAACTGTTAGTTCATATTTGTCCGTCAACTGTTAAGCTATTGAAAACAGTTTCTCAACTGTTAGTTCCTTTTTGTCCGTCAACTGTTAAGCTATTAAAGGGTGCTTTGGTCTTTGCAGGATTTTGGAAGCCTTTGGATTGCGTTCAACAATCGAAACATATATAAACCATTCCCTCCTCAGAGGTTTCTTTACGCATACTGAACTTAGTTTGAACGCTAAAACCCTAGAATTCTGCTATCAAATCGCCATGGCTCCCCTTCCATTCGTCAAGGAACATAACATGCTTGCTTTTCTTTCAAAACCCGATGATCTTCACATGTTTCACGATATGATTGATTATCTCTCATTGTCCGATCTCAACACTGCACTCACCATCAATCCTACCATATACACTTCTTACATTGATCAGTTTTGGAAACATGCTCAACTTCGAACAACTGATGGCGTGCAATGGATTGATTCTACCATTGATGAGTTGACCGTCTCAATCTCTGAGGACACCATTCGCCACCTTCTACAACTCAATGATAGTGAGGGTGAGTATTCTGATTCAGTTTCACTAGATTTTTTGCATGCCGAGCTTGTTAAGCTTGGGTATGAGGGTCCTTCAGGGAAGGGTACATTCTATAAGGGACAATTTTGTGCTCACTGGAAGTATTTAATCCATACTCTCCAGCAGTGCATTAGTCCTAAAAGAACAGGATGGAACGAGTTTGGAAGCAACATTGCTTTGGCCTTAATCTGTTTGGCCAACAATCGTTGCTTCAATTTTTCAAAATTAATTTTCAATGGCATGGTAAAACATCTAGGGACCAAGTATGGTCTCTTTTTGATGTATCCTCGATTTGTGCAAGTATTGTTAAACTTTTTGATGCCAAATCTAAAAACACACAAGAGGGTCATTATTCCCTCTGCTCATGTGGCTTCCACTTTGAGCAAACTGTTGATTAATGGCAAGAGTTTCTCTGGTGCCATAACTCCTCCACTCTCTGAAATGGTGGAGTTTTTGTCAAGAAACAGGACTGCCAGTGTTGAGCATGAAACCCATCGTATTGCTACACCACCAACACTGGAACCCACAGTCCAAGATACTCAAAATTCCCAACCTGCTTCTTTTGAAAAATCTACAACACAAGCCCCTGCACTAAAAGTATTTAAAAAGAAGAGAAAAACTGTTGGTGTTCCTTCCACCACAGTTAGTGAACCCCAAACTGTTGGCCCTGCACAGGTGCATTTACCTGTGCAGAATATCGAAAGGGAACCTTTGGTGCTGTCTCCCAGGCACAATGAGGAGGTGATCATTCCTCAAGAGGGTGATCATATGGTCTTTGAGGCTGACACTACTGTTTTATCCGCAAGGGATAAACAGGACAGTGTTAACATAGCTAAGACCTCAACCATGGCAACAGAGACTAGTAAAACAGTTTCTGGTAATCCCCAGAACCAAGAAAAGAGGGGTACTGATGGTGATACTCAGGGGAGTAAGCCACCAGTGAAAAATGTCGATGATATGGTCACAGTGGAAACACTAACTGACATTGAGACTAGACTGAAACAACATGCATTAACGGATCCTAACTTTGCACCTTACCTTGCTGCTCATTTACACCTAAAGAAAAGGATTGCTCTTCAAAACAAAAGGATAGTTTCTCAAGATGAGAAGATAAAAGAACTGACTGAACAGTTGGAGAAGGCAACCGAAGTACTCAAGGTGGTAGCAGTTCACAATGAGGTGTTAATAAAGGCAAGGTTCTATGGTCCTGTAAGGTTAAGGGAAGATCTGGGAAGAAGACTGAAAGAAAGGATGGAGCTGATAGAGAAAGAGAAAATGTAATTTTTCTTTCATATTTTGATTATAACAATTTTACTTTGCAAAATTAATGTTAATGTGTTCTTTGCTTATGTGAATGTTTCTATGGTTGAACCCTATAAAACAACTTAAGTGTATTGTTCAATACTTTAAGTTAGGGGGAGATTGTTGGGAAATTCGCTAAGTTATTGAAACTGTTGAACATGCAAAGGTAAAACTGTTAGATATGAAAAACAGTTGTAACTAACAGTTGCTGCAAGTTTTAGAACTGTTAGTTGGCAAAATCAAAACTGTTAGAAGACCTTGAAGCTGAAGACTGTTAGAAGGATAAAGAACTGTTGTGTTCATTAAACAGTTTCTGTTGAGCTATATTTGGAAAATCCTATCTTAGAAGATATCTCGAAATACTTTGAAGATTAACAAGATTATCTCAGAAGATAGAAGATTACCTAACTGTCAACAATTCAAGGAGGATCAAGAGTCTATATATACTTCATTAGATGATCAATTGACGACGACGACTTGATCTCATTATTAAAAGCATTTGTTCTTATCGTTATTTATTTTTCTGAAAGTGTTTTAGCCTCTAAGTTTCTTGTTGAAACCTAAGAACAGTCTGTGTTCTTCGTCTAACAGAATAAGTTAGATTGGGGGTGAAGTTTGCTTTTGTAATCATTCTGGTTGGTTAATAAAACTACTGTTTGATTGAATTAATCTTTGTTTAAAACCTTCTTTGATCAATTAAGTGTGATTCCGCAACTTCTTAATTGATTGTGATCATAGTTAAAGATTAACTTTTATATTACTCTGATTCATTATTTAAAAGTTAGTTCTTGTTATTTGATATAATTTATATCCGATCCTGACAGTTGGTTGTGATATTTCATTAGTTGTTACTTATATATACTACTTTAGGAAATCCCAACACAGTATTAAAATAAGATCGTTTCATAGCCATAATTAGGTAATTAAATGAACATTTTTAAATAATAATACCATAAGAACGTGTAGTCATAGTTAATTAAGTGGTTCGGTCCGTGAACTGTGAAGGTCCTATAAAATATAAATTCATATATACATACATACGAGAGACAACTATTTGAACAACCTAGGTCTAGTGTTACAATAAAATGATGGCTATTAATGGTCATGAAATATTAAAATGCTCATTAATGACGTTCCTTAAAACAATTAAGCCTTACTCATTAAAGATAATTTATATGGGCGTAATTCCATTCGGTAAATATATAAATGATAAACGTACTCGTATTAGTTAAGCATTAATGATGTTACAAATAGTTTTCTCGTAACAAGCCGTACTCGTTTAAACTTTTCCATACATACATACATACATACATGCACACACACACACACACACACACACACACACACACACACACACATATATATATATATATATATATATATATATATATATATATATATATATATATATATAGGTATCGGATCAAAAAAGATGTGAATTAAAGTGAGATGTGAGAGATATAATATGTGAGTGACACGTGTCCATTTCTGAATAAGGGTGTTTTAGGTATTTTATTTATTTTTTAATTATGTATTCCTTAAATCATGCTCACCCATTAATATTTGAATCAGATTTCTTTCTCTATATCTCTCTCTTTCTCTCTCTCTCTTTCCACACTTTTCATAAGCACACACGTCTCTCCTTCTTTCTCTCTCTTTACACCATCCAGATCTGAAATGAGCCGCCACCGGCGATCTCTCCGGCGATCTGAAAGTAAGTAGTCGCAGCCGTCGTCGATGGTATCCACCACCACCTCCGCAGCCGCCGCCTCCTCCTTCTCCGACGACCCTGGTACTCCTCTCTCTCCGACGACCCTGGTACTGCACCTCCACAGCCGCCGCCTCCTCCTTCTTCGTCGACCATTGCCATCGTATAACCACTGAGCATCAGATCTAAAAGATCTGCCTCCTTCTTCACCTCCATGTGTTGTAACCCTAGAATCAGATCTGCCGCCGCCACCTGTGTTGTAACCCTAGAATCAGATCCGCCGCCGCCGCCCTGTGTCGTAACCCTAGAATCAGATCCGCCGCGGGCGCCGCCGCCCCTTGTCGTAACCTTAGAATCAGATCCGCCACCGCCCTGGTAGGCCTTGAAGGTTATTCATCAATTTTTTTGATTTTTTAGTTTCGATTCCTATGTATAAATTTTATTTCATCATTTTGCTAATTTCTTTTTGTTGTAAAGGATTCATTTTCATCATTTTTATTGTTCATACATCTGTTTTTTATATTGTATAGCTCATTCATCATTTTTATTTTACTGTTTGTTGAATGCCTTTTTCATCTTTAAGATTAATTCATAATATTCTTGTATAATTCTAGTTATTGATGGTTGTTTGATGAATCTGGTGATGGTTGTTTAATGAATCTGGTAATGGTTGTTTGATGAACCTGGATTTTTCAATGATGTGATTTGGATTATAAATTAATACGTTAGCATATTTTTAGGGGATGATTGAATGATGAAAATGTCAAAAATACCCTTAATTACCATTTTTATTAATTTATTTTAATAAACAGAAACTTTCTATAATTTGTAGATCTGATGAAAAATAGACGGTTCAGATCGAATCTTTCACATCTTAGGATAATTCACATCTCTCAATAACCCTACTATATATATATATATATATATATATATATATATATATATAGGGGAGGGTTCTATTGAGAACCGATTTTAGTGCGAGAACCGCGAGAACCAATCTTAGCCGTTGATTTGATAAATGGAATTCATGGATGGAGAGCGTGGTGGGATCAAGTGTGGCAGGGTGTATTTCAGGAATTCATGGGTGGGTAATGACATTGAAAAAGGGGGAATTGGACGGCTCAGATTGGTTCTCGCACTAAAAATGGTTCACTACTACACGGAGCCTTTTTTAGACCGGTTATATTTGATATTTAGACCGGTTTTGTATATGGTCTTGATAAACAGGTTATATAATGGTTTAGGGTTTTAAGACCGGTTATATAATGGTTTATCAGCTTTTAAGACCTCTTTTTCGTGTTTGGTGTTCTAACTAGAACAAGACCTCTTCTCTTAAAACCGGTCTAAATTCTCAGGTTAAAAAAAATATTCAGAAATAAAAACCTAAATTCTACATGATATACATTGTATAAAACTAAAAGCAGGCATTACAAAATAAATTTTCATTTCATATAAAAATTCTATAGAACCAATCCATTATCAACATATCCAAAGACATTCTATCTATATTATTCTACGTTACTTCTACAATAATGTGATGTGATACACATGCAAATCCGGCTTCACCACCTTCACCTGACATATGAAACAATAACAATTAACATTATGTTGTACATTATGTTGTATTGGGTAACCCCAAGTCATAATATAAAAGAACCACTTGCTTATAAATCGTAAGCCACTACTGTTTTTTATATATAACATACGTTAGAGAACAAGTACCAAGCAAACCATGTATTAAAAAGTTGATATCTTTGTAAACAAACTAGAATATGCAAAAGAAATAAATTAACAAAGTGATAAATACAAAGGTGACCTTCTGCGTCATATGAAATAAAAAAAACACATTTTCTAGAACCATCCTCGATTTGTCTTGCTGCCACTAACATAAAAGAAACAAAACAAATGAATGAAAAACTATGAATTATAACCACTATTATTTATCAGTATAAAACTATAAATCATAATCAAGAAAACAATTATAAAGAAGATTAACAAAAGGATGAAATAAAAACCAGTTTTATCACAAAATTCGTTAAATTCCCCACAATCAAAATGTGTAAATTGTTATGATTATAGCCACACATTATATGTCAAAGAGCAACATGTATACACTATACAATTTTCATAATATTATTTGCACAAGAAATCAAATATGTAAACATACCTAGTTAATCTCACATAGTGTGTGCCAAATATTGACAACTTCATTTAATTCTTCCTTGGTAAAAGGCTTCATACTCTTCCACGGGTTCTAATGACGAAAAAAACTGTCAACTAATGATATTTTATAATATTAGATACAAAAATATAAGAACACTTACCTTAGCAGGAAATTCAAACATATACTTTGTGACAAAATCATATATATACTTCATCGTGTAATAGCCGCATTCCCAACCATCATTTTGTTTATTGCACTGGTAGTTAATGAAATGAATACACATAAAACACTAATATAAACCAATGTGATAGTATATAATACACATTTACCTTAACGAGTATCCATTTTACACCACTTCCAAGTACCCTAAATAATAAGCACACAAAAAATAAGCACTATGAAAACTATTATTAAAATATTGTAACTATAGAAAATACTTACTCGATCAAACAGTCAGTGAGTTTGTACAACTTCTCTTGTTTTGGGTAGACTCTCTTGAGGGAGTCGAAAATATATACCGTTTTTTGCTTTTTGTGTACGATATACAAAACCCAATGCCGGCTGTTAATTCTATAAATAGTTAGTAATTATAATACTAAAGCTATATAAAAATAATGAAACAAGTACCTTTGAATATATGCACCGAGAAAAAACTCAATGTTGTCATTCTTTACATCGTTTAGGACATTCTTCAAATAAGCCAACACATTTTCTCTATCATCCATGATAAAATTTTCACAAATGGTATTAGGCATAAAAAAAAATCCTCTCCTTAGCTACCGAGTTCAAGGTTTTGTAAAGCGCCCTCAAATCATGATAATATATTTAAAAGATTTATTAGTTACTCATAAAGAAATCCAAGTAACACAATGACAATATATATATATTAAAACTCACCACTCGAACCAAGTTATGATTCCAATATCTAGCCAATCATTTGTCCAGAGGTCTTGCATATCACGGGCGTCAACACTAATATAGACCTCTTTATCTTTTATCCCGAAGATCTCGTCTTCAGGAGCAACTAATATCGTGTAAGGTATAGTAGGATCGGGTCGGAGCATCCAAAAGTTATATCCATTATATAAAGCACTTCCTCTTTGTACCAAAGATTTACCCACCTTTATCAATTGATTAATCATGTTTTTTTTCTTTCCATTTCTTCTTCTTCTTTTCTTCTCTCCTCATCCCGCTTTCTTCTCTCCTCCTCCTGCTTTCTTCTCTCCTCCTCCTAAACAACAAAACTAGTAATATATAATCAGGCAATGACAACAAAGTCTTCGTATATTAAAATACTAGTTAATATATATTTAGATAATGACTACAATAACAAGTAATATATACAAGTAGCAAAATAGCAAAAGCTTATTGTTGACCTTCATGATATCGGTCATGGAAAGAGGAGCAGTCACTACGTTATTAGGGATGGTCACCGTCTTCTTGATCGTACGCATACGTGGCACTGGCCATTGAATAAAACTACCTGTTGCATGACCCAATGTGACTATATATTCACCAACAGGCACCGGTAATCTTAAGTCCACATACTTGTCATGAACAAGGTCTATAGACACCTTCATGTAACATGGTAGTATAGGAGATCCATGAAGTATTATACCATTTTTTGAGGGATGAACCATCCCTCGAGCAATGTCATGAACAAGATCTTCATCATAGGGGTCAAATAAAGCAACTTGCATCGGCTCCTATAAAACATATACAAGTGGAATATATTATTTGATTATAGAATTATATGTAACATGTAATGTATGGATTATATACCAAAATATCTTGTAGTCGTGGTCTGTTCGGTGGCCGCTGAGTTTGCAATGACACTGGAGATGGATTGATTTGAGGCACCGAATGTTGATTGGTTTCACCATTAGTTAACCCTGCATGATTCTTCTTTAAAGATGCAATAATTTGCATGTACTCTGCCTTCATATTCTTGAACTCCTCTTGGTGTTCCTTTCTCATTTGTAGATTATTAGCTTCTTGCTTTTTTCTTTCTTCTTCTAGTTTCTCCTTCAATTGTTAATCAATTATCTTCTTCAGTTCTTCTTTATCTATTTTACTCGGTTTTTTTCTCTCATCATACCCTTCAATCCCCTTTCTCCAGCCAACCGTGCTTCCAACAACCCTAGTGCGGCCTGGATGCTCAGGTCCAAGTACACCAATTAACGGATCTACTCCAGAATCAAGTTCTTGTGATACATTTTGATCACACTGAATCTATAAAATAAGACGATTATTAAAATACCCAATTCATAAATAAACAAGAACTTGAATCAAGTTCTTGTAATAATAATAATAATATATTTACCAATTGTTGTGCTACATCAACAACATCCGGCAACAAAGTCCTTCTTCCTTGTTCATTAAGGCGAGTTCTAGCTAGTACCCAGTTCTTGGCACGTTCATCTTGAATATCATGGTATTCTGTCCTTAAATCTTTATTTTGTTTCTCCTTTTCCCATATCTTCTGATAACCACGATAACCTATTCTGCCAACATGTGGATGATTGATCTGGGTCCTAGCATTCAATCTTCCTTGCATACGTTTTGTCTACAAAAAAGGTAGTACAAATTGATGTAAAACAACTATATATATATATATATATATATATATATATATATGCCAACAAATTCACCTGTCGTTCAGGTGTATCTTCCCTCCTCAAAAATTCTCGCCAAGTTTCTGGTGTTATACAAGTGAACCTTTGACAAGGACTCTTTTGCAAGTCCATGTATTGAGACTTTAACATTGTCTTGAATCTCTTCCAAGCATTATTGCATGATTTAAGTGTGTTCTTTTTAGCAAAATCATCCTCAAGGTTAAAATGTTTCTATCACAAAAACCAAAATAAAAGTTAAAAACTTCACAATAAGTGGTAAGTTTAAGAAGTTTAAAATCATTGTCATACCTTGATGATTAACCATAAAGCTTCTTTTTGATCTTTTGGTACTTTATGCCAACTAACATGGTTAATACTAATCCTTGTCCTAGTGTATATCCCACATTGCGTTGCAAAATTGTTTTGGTAATTTTTTACACATTGTCCATGCTTATTGAATTCAACTTCATCAGCGTCATGAGGTATTGGATCTTTTGACTGGTTAAGGCCCCTCTTTTTCCTTTGATTTATTTGGTTTTCATTATTTTGATTTGGTTCCTAGAAGATAGAAATTAGTGGATGTTAGACCCATTTACATAAAGGCGAGAGATGAAATAAAACAAACACATTAGAAATTGATAAATTAATGTATATAAAGTAGAAGGAGATAGATAATCATACCATTTAAACAAGACCACTTGAAAGCAGCCTATGGTTTTCCTTAAATGTGACCAGGGTAATAATATAACACTGGAATTGTTCATAAGCAAAGCCATTAGGGAATACTTCCACAAGCAGATAGATTCAAATATAAAAAACAAAATTAAAAAAAGGCTCTCTATGATTTGAAGAATTTTAGGGATAAATAATATTCTGTCATGCAACCATTTATTATTAATTCACTAACAACAAACCTAAAGAAACAAACTTGAATCTACATTTATTATTGTCAATACGGACATGCTGAAAAGAACTTTTAAGAAGTGGCTTTTCAAGTTTATGGTTAGACTTTTAAGAAAATGCTAAAAAAATAATGTCCTCTAACCTTAATTTACTTCTCTTGGTGTAATACTCAATGTGGATGTAAGAATCTAATTTACTATCTTAGCAGTATTAATTGAATTTGACAACTAATACGCATATGGTCTTCTGTGAATAAACCATGTATGAACAAATGTTAAGGATGGACTTCAACACATAGGATTAGTAGATCATACAACCATGATGCATGATAATGATGAACCTGGTGATGGAGCAATTCCTGTGCACAACGAGGATAGCATTAAAAAGAGGTAATTGTGTACATGGATGCCTTATTCCTAGGGGTTTCCTCCACCAACAAATTTTATATAGGTGGCAAGGGAGCATATACACACACAGACTTGGATGCCTTATTCTCGACTTTTAATACTTATATAATCAATTAGTTGTAAGCGTGGATAATCTGATACTTGTTCTGATACACATTGCCTTTTTTTCTTTATAGAATATTTCGTTTTGGTTATTACTCTTTCTATAATAACAAAAGAAAATTAACTTTTTGGTTTTATTATAAGGAAATGATAACCACATTCTTAAACTATGATTAAGAGTAAATATTATGGTTTTATTTTTTTAAAAATAATAAGTATATCTTATGTATAAAAAGTTAAAAAGTAAGTAAAAGTTTTAAATTAATATTCCTTCATCATGATCGTTTCTTAAATAAGTAGTGTCATCAAGAGCTTCAACAGTAGGCACAACTCCAACATAAAATGGAGGCAACTCGTCAAATTGATCATATTCATCCTCGTCCATAACATTGTCAACACCAACTATACGCCGCTTACCAAACTGAACAATGCTCCATCTTGAATCATTTGGGTCTTTGACAAAAAATACTTGGCTTGCTTGTTTTGCTAAAATGAAAGGTTCCGATACATACCCGTTTGTCAAAAGATCAACAATCGTGAAGCCATCTGCATCAACTTTTACTCCTCGATTATTCTCGACCCATTTACACTTGAACAAAGGAATTATGAATAAGTGATAATCCAATTCCCATATTTCTTGAATGACGCCATAATATGAATTATTTGCCACCTTTGATCTTTCTTCACGGTTTACCATTGAAAATTCCGTCGTTGAGGCTACTATCGTCACCCCGCTATTTTGTAGCGTGCCTTTTCCATCTTGTTCCTTGGTGTAAAATGTATATCCATTAATCTCATATCCCTGATACTTCACGACGCGTATAGGACCGTATCCTAGATGTTCCACCGATTTATCAACATTTGCAAGTGTATTTCTCACCTTCTCCCGCAGCCAATGTGAAAATGTTCTATTATGCTTGGTAGCTAACCAAATTGAGCTCTTCTGAATGTTTTCTTTTTTTAGACATGACATGTGCTCGTGTATGTATGGAGCAATGCATGTCATGTGTTGTAAGACTGTAAAATGTGCTTGGTTTAAATCAACTTGATTCGGTGTCTCTACTTTACGCCCAATCGTCCCTTGACCTCCAAGCCTACCCTCGTGTCGTGATTGTGGAATGCCAATATTTGTGACGCCTCGCATATAATCTGTGCAAAATCCAATCACCTCCTCAGAAGCATATCCTTCAATAATACTTCCTTCTGGGCGATAACGGTTCCTCACGTATCCTTTTACAACACCCATATATCTCTGGAATGGATACATGTATCGTAGAAAAACAGGACCGCATGATTTTATTTCTCCTACGATGTGAGATATCAAATGAACCATTATGTCAAAAAAAAGAAGGTGAAAAGTACATCTCAAGCTGGCAAAGTGTCAAGATAATATCACGTTGCCATTCATCCAAGACCTCTGGATCAATCACCTTTGAATGAATCACATTAAAAAACAAACAGAGTTTTGTAATTTTATGCCGAATACGATCGGGTAATATTCCACGAATTGCAATTGGGATCATTTGTGTCATTAATACATGACAATCATGCGACTTCATCCCAAGTAATTTCAAGTCTTTCAATGAAACCAGCTTCCTGATGTTAGATGAATAACCAAATGGAACCTTAACATCATAAAGGCATTGACACAATTTTGTTTTCTCAGTCTTTGACAAAGTATAACAAGCTGCGGGTAAATACGTACCTCGTCGACCATCAATATCAATTGGAGCAAGCTCTGGTCTTATTCCCATCTGAATCATGTCTTTTCTAACATTTACCCCATCTTTTGATTTCCCGGGAATGTTTAGCAACAAGCCTATCAAACTTTCACATACATTCTTCTCGATATGCATAACATCGAGGCAATGCCGAACTTTCAAGTGCTTCCAATAAGGTAGTTCCCAAAATATTGATTTTTTTTTCCAAATACCTTTGGGGGGAGCGACGCCGTTTTTTCCTAACACGACTTCTAATTTTTCAACTCGTGAGAGTGTTGCTTCTCAATTTAATGGTTGTCGTAATACTCCAAGTTCTATGTTACCATCAAACAACTTTTTTTTTCCTACGATAGGGATGTGTTCTTGGAAGCGATCTTCGATGTCCCATGTATACTATTTTTTTTGCAGTTTTCTAACCAAGCTGAGTGAGTATCATCTTCACAAACAGGACAAGCCTTTTTACCTTTAGTACTATATCCAGACAAATTTCCATATGCCGGGAAATAACTAATGGTGCAAAAAATCATTGCCCGTAGTTGGAAATATTCTTTCTTATACGCATCATACACTTGTTCTCCCGCATTCCATAAATGTTTCATGCCATCGATCAGTGGATCCAAATACACATCAATATCATTTCCTGGTTGTTTAGGACCTTGAATTAATAATGACATCATGATATATTTTCTTTTCATACACAACCAAGGTGGAAGATTGTATATGCATAACAGAACTGGCCAAGTGCTGTGACGGCTGCTCATATTTCCAAAAGGATTAATTCCATCTGAACTGAGACCAAACCTTATATTTCTAATTTCCTCTCCAAATTCTTCAAATTCATAATCAATATTCCTCCATTGAAAAGAATCAGCAACTTGTCTCATTTTTCCATCCTTCTTGCGTTCTTCAGCATGCCAGCGTAACAATTTTGCATCCTTTGCGTTTGCAAATAAGCGTTTAAGCCTTGGCACTATCGGTAAATGCCACAATAATTTAGAAGGAGGCCCATTTTTTGCCGTGTCACTTCTAATTGTTTGTTTTTTCCTTTTGTACCTTGATGTACCACATATCCTACATTCATGTAGATTTTCGTATTCATTTGTGTATAACATACAATCATTTGGACATGCATGTATTATTTTAATTTCCAAACCCATCGGACACATCAATTTCTTAGCTTGGTATGTTGAAATAGGCAACTCATTGTCATCGGGAAACATTTCATGCAACAACTCTAACAAACTTGTAAAACTTTTATCACTCCACCCATTGTTGCACTTTAAGTTAAATAGTATCAACACTGCAGAAAGCCTAGTAAAATTGGAACAACCATTATACAATGGTTTTTCTGAGTCGACAAACAACTGTTGAAATTTATCATGATATTTCTCATCAATATTATCCTCCAAATCGTGTAACATTTCATCTAAGTTATCATTATCCTTACTATGTAAATCGTCGTTATCCTCGTCATTGTATTCGGGAACGGAAGTGTTACTATCTTCTAGCGGTTCACCATGCCAATACCAACAGGTATACCCATTCACAAAGCCGTCCACAATTAAATGATTTCTAATTTCATCACTATTGTTGAAGCACTCCACATTTTTACACTTTTTACAAGGACAATTAATTATAGATCTTCCCCTCTGCACTCGATCTTTTTCGGCGAATTTTATGAACTCAGATAACCTTGCCATAAGCTCATTGGTACAACGAGGTATCTCGTACATCCATTTACTACGATCCATCTACAATTTAAATAAATATACAGGTTATATAATGCATGAATGAGTAAGTAATTAGAATGAATGTGGTTAAGGATTTAGATCATAACCCAATTTTTGAATACTTTGTCTCTCATGTAAATATATACTAACAAATCGATGAGTATTAAATAAGGAAAAGTTAACGGAATTTTCTTTTTGACACTAAAGGATCACACCGCTGCACACCCAATTAGAACCTTTTGGATTTTACCTGTTTGTGAATGACAATAATTAATAGTTTAATTAATTATTAAGAAAAGAGAGAAATAATAAAAGTTATTTATTATTTAAAAAGGAGAAGTTAATATTTAGTTTAAATATTGACGGGACCAATTAATTAATAGTTATTAATTAATTAGAAAGGTTAAGGGTACTTTGTGTAATTGATTAATAGTTTAATTAAAGTTGGGCTTTAATTAAACGGGCTTGGCCTAATAAGGGTTTATTATATAAACCTAATTAAGCCTAATTAATCACATAAGTCAAATACAAAAGCTACAAAGAAAAACCCTAAGGCTCTCCTTTCTCTCTCTTTATCTCGGTCGACTCTCTCTCTCTCTCTCTTCGTGAGATCAACGGCGGCGCAAGGCCGCAGGAGCGGTGGTCGACGGCGGCGCAAGACCGCAGGGACGGTGGTCGACGGCGGCGCAGGTCACACACACACACGGGTCACGTTTTGATCCGAGGTTTAATCCTTAGGCGGTCTAGCAGCCAGTTCGAGGCGGTGCAATAGCGGTGGATAGCCTGCAGCTGTCTAGAGGTCAAAAAGAAAAGTTTTAATCCTTAAAGGTATAACTTTCTATCCCTCTTCCTCTTTTAGTTTCTGTACGAGTTAGATGAGATCACTGGAGGGAGTTTTATTCCACTGTGCATGTTATAATATGTTTTTATACCCTTCAAAACCCTTCAGTGGTATCAGAGCCACTTCTAACCTCGTAGGAGACTAGGTAGGTTTCTTTTATTCTGATGAAAAAAAAGGTTTATCTTTTAAATTAAATTTTTTTATTATTGTTATTATTTGCGATAACCAAGAAAACCGAGACCACTATTATCGGCGGCGGCCTCAGGCGGTGGCTGTGGTCAGGTCGGCGGCGTCCCAGTCGTGGGCGTCGGCTGGTCGACGGCAGTCCCGAGGAGAGGCGGCAAGCCGACCGTGATCTACGGTGGTACGCGGCGCGGTTTAGCGACGCGGTTAGCAGCCCAGTTAGCGGCGCTAACTGTGTGGTGGGCTTCGGACCAGAGATCCACGGCCCAGCGAGCCAGCGGCCCAGTTAGGGTTAGCGGCACTAAAGGCTAACTGGGCCTCGACCCAGTTTTTTTATTTTTCACGGTCCGTTTTCCTATTCTTGGCCCCCGTTTGAATATTTGACCCAGTTAGCGGTTCGAGTATTTGAGGTCAACATTAAATTAAAAGTACAGTTTGTTATTTTTAATTTAAAGGTTAAATATTATTTTGAGTTTTTTGATTAATTATCAAAGTATAAAACTTGAAATATATATTTAATGCAAATAAAGGAAAAACAATGTAGGGGTTTTTAACGGGTTGTTAAAATCAGTAATTTTTCATCAAGGTGAATAATTAGAAATCAGTTGATGTTTTACTTTCATGTATTAGTTTAGTACATGTTTGGGATGTCATAGCCGAGCCCTAGACCTTGTGGATTGTTTAATTTCTTGCACTTGGGGTTGTTTTTGGATTTATTATTCTATGGTGTGGGAAGGCTTGCGTGCCACTTACAACCCCTATTCTATCTTGTAAAAGTTTTAGATTAGCGGTCCTGCGTGCCTTTGATCATCTTGTACTTTTATATTTCTAGTTTTTTTTATATAGAATAGAATAGATTATTAGAATAAATATGAAGCTGATACAAAGAAGCAAGGAGCAAGGAGCAAAGAGAAGGATTGGATGCTGTAGCCAGTGGGAGCTTCAGAACGCCATGCCATGTGTGTTGTGTTTTTTTTCCACTTAGGTTTTGACCGTCGGGTTTTTCATGTGGCTCACGAAACCGACATTAGTTAAGGGCAAGGCTAAGGCAAAGTTGTTTCTGGTTGTTTTATTTCTTTACATATTATATATGCGTGGTTGTGATTAACACGATGAAATAAAACAAGGGTTTTAATAATAGTTGATTATTAAACAGATGGTTTTTAAAAGAAAACTGGCATTAAAGTTTTTCACGTTAAAAACTTTGAAATCCTTTTTAGAAAAATCTTAGATCAGTGTGCTACCCACCTAATGGTACACCCTTGCTGTTAAACGGTACTCGGGTGTCGGAAGTGCCCAAACCTTGGGCATCCGGGTTCAAACCATTGCGGGAAGGGGTATGAAAGATTCTGCGATAATCGGGAGTCCCAGCCAGAATTCATGCTGTCTTAGGTGGTGCGATCTATTTTGGTGATAATCGGGAGTCCCGACCCAAAATGCGATCTAGGAGTCGTGTCCAGTTAGGATACGATTGGTATAGTTCTTACCTACCAGAAATAGCATTGTCCCGGTGGGAAGTGCCCAAACCTTGCATCGGGAAATGTGAAATATGGATCCTAGTCTAATAATTTTTTGTTAAAAGGTAATAATTATTAGAAGGTAATAATCTTTTTCTTTTTCTGTAGATGTCCATTATATCTGTTATTCCGTTTTATTCACCAAGAGAGTCTCTAAGTCTCATCACCGGCAAGTGGAAGCTTTCAGGTCCGAACTTTGCTGTTTGGAAGTTGCATCTGAAAAATATTTTGGATGCACATGGGAAGCTTCACATTATTGAGACATTGCCTCCAGAGCAACAGGAGTAGATGCCTAGGATAGTGAGTATGACACTTACTATCAGTATCTGGATGATGAGTCTGACGTTATGTCGATTCTCATTCTCACAGCATCATCCGAGTTTTCAGATGATCTCCGTGAGAAGTCCTCTTATGAGGTTGTTCAAGGATTGGAGCAAAAGTTCAAGTTTAGTGAACGGATATGTCGTATGCTACTGATGAGGGAAATTCTTTCAGCCAAGATGAAAGAAAGTCAGCCTATTAGTGATCATCTCATTAATATGAGAAGGCTCTTGGATTGCTATGAGAGCTTGGGGTCAAAATCAAAACCACATGAGCTAGTTATGCCCTTGTTCGGTTCCTTGTCGGACTATTACCAGAAAAGAGTAATGTATGTCCTCGCTGATTTTGAGATGACTGTCGCAGGGTTGCACGAAATCCTCATGTGCATTAGCGACGAGTTGAACCCGAAGCAGCTAGAGTCACCAGTTGTGGACCCTATGCAGGAGGATGACTGGCTGGAAGAACTTGGAGAAATTTGTTGCCCAGACTGTGGTAGCAAGGATTCATGCGAGCACTCACTCGACATAGATCAGCTGGACATTGGTTCGCCCAATGATACATGTATCTTTATGATAGATTGTCTTGTTACTTCTTATGAATCATGGGTATTGGATACCGGATGTCGTCATCACATATGCAATCATTTGCAGGGATTCAAGATAAGTAAGAAGCTGAGACAAGGAGATATGGACCTGCGGGTAGGCGAAGGCTCCATGGTTGGTGCCGAAGCTGTAGGGACATATTGTCTTAGTTTGCCCTCGGGCATGGTCTTAGAACTAGAACCTTGTTATTATGTTTCAAGACTTATTAAAAATGTTATCTCGTTTGATTTACTTATAGACCGTGGATTTACTTATGTTTTAAATGAAAAGTCTATTTCTTGTTTCAAAAACGATATTTTCTATTTTAAAGCTACTCCAGAAAATGGTCTATATACGCTAAATCTTGATAACAATGACATCTATCATATAAGTAAGAGATCCAAGAGTAACTTGAATCAAACTTACCTCTGGCATTGTCGTTTAGGATATATAAACGAGAAACGCATAGAGAAACTCCGAGATGACGGAATTCTAGAATCATTTGACTTGGAGTCATATGATGTTTGCGAATCTTGTTTGTCTGGTAAAATGACAAAGCAGCCTTTCAACAGTGAGAATGAAAGGGCCAGCTAGTTATTAGGGATTATACACACAGATGTGTGCAGACCCTTTACTCCGGAGGCTAGAGGAGGATACCGGTATTTCATAACCTTTACTGACGACTTCAGTAGGTTCGGTTATGTCTACCTCATGAGACTTAAATCTGAAAGTTTTGACAAGTTCAAACAGTTTCAGAATGAGGTACAAAATCAGCTGGACAAGAAGATAAAGTCGCTTCGGTCGGATCGAGGTGGCGAGTATCTGAGTCAGGAATTCGACGATCATTTGAAGGAATGTGGGATTGTTTCACAACTCACACCTCCGTATACACCTCAGATGAATGGTGTATAAGAAAGGAGGAATCGTACACTGCTTGACATGGTACGATCAATGATGAGTCGAAGTTCCCTACCATTGTCGTTTTGGGGACACGCACTCGAGAGAGCAGCATTCATGCTGAACCGGGTTCCAACCAAATCGGTTGAAAAGACACCGTTTGAGATATGGACGGGGAAAAAGCCCAAAATGTCTTTTCTCAAGGTTTGGGGATGTGAGGTGTATGTTAAGAGAACATTCACGGATAAACTCAATCCCAAATCAGATAAGTGTATCTTCGTGGGCTATCCTAAGGAAACCATGAGATACTATTTCTACAACCCAGATGAGAACAAAGTTTTTGTTGCTCGTAAAGGGGTATTTTTGGAAGAGAAGTTTCTAAACTCAGAGACTCCAAGAAAATAAATAGAGCTTCAAGAAATTGAAGAGGAGGAGATTACACCACCACCGATAATTGAACCTGTAGTTCAATAGAGAATTGTTGAACCTCAACCCGAGTCTGTGGTTGAGGAAGAGGTGCAAACACGAGACCTTCGCAGGTCTAGTAGGCCTCGTATTGAGCCAGATAGGTATCTGGGATTCCTAGTTGCTCAAGACGAAGGGGATCTTTTAGAACCCACTACCTACCAAGACGCTGCCTCAGGTTTGGAATCTGAGAAATGGCTAGAAGCCATGAAGGCAGAGATGCAATCCATGTATGACAACCAAGTTTGGGAGTTAGTGGATTTGCCTCAACACAGTAAAGCTGTTGGGTGCAAATGGGTCTTCAAAAAGAAGACATACATGGATGGAAAGGTGCATACTTTTAAAGCAAGGCTAGTGGCAAAAGATTTCACGCAAACTCATGGCATTGACTATGATGAAACTTTTTCCCCAGTGGCAATGCTTAAGACTATTAGGATTCTAATGGCCATATCAGCATATTTTGACTATGAGATACAGCAGATGGATGTCAAAACCGCTTTCCTTAACGGGAAACTGACAGAGGATGTATATATGATACAACCGGATGGTTTTGCAGATCCAAAGAACCCTAATAAAGTATGCAAGTTGCTTAAATCCATTTATGGACTAAAGCAAGCATTTAGGAGCTGGAACTTACACTTTGATGAGCGCATCAAAGAGTTTGGTTTTACCAAAAGTGAGTTCAAGTCGTGTGTTTACACCAAATTCAGTGGGAGCACGGTAACCTTCCTAGTCTTGTATGTAGACGACATACTGTTAATAGGAAATAATATACCAGTATTACAAGGAGTAAAATCCTGGTTAGGTAAATGTTTCCAGATGAAAGACTTGGGAGAAGCTGCTTATATACTGGGTATAAAGATCTATATATAGGAATAGATCTAAGCGGCTTATCGGACTTAGTCAAAGTACTTATATTGACAAAGTCGTGAAAAGATTCAAGATGGATGGATCCAAGAAAGGATTTATTCCTATGCAATCTGGCGCGATTTTGAGCAAGGCTCAGTGTCCTGTGTCTAGTCAAGATCAGGACAAGATGAAATTGATACCATATGCCTCGGCAGTTGGTTCGATTATGTATGTCATGCTATGTACTAGACCCGATGTTGCCTATTCTATCAGTGTCACGAGTAGATATCAGCAAAATCCTGGTGAATCTCATTGGGTGACCGTCAAGAATATTCTCAAGTATCTGAGAAGGACGAAAGACATATTCCTAGTATATGGAGGTTCGATGGATGAGCTCAGTGTAACTGGTTACACTGATGCTAGTTTCCAGACAGACAGAGGCGACTTCAGGTCGCAGTCAGGATTTGTCTTTACCCTAAACGGAGGAGCCATATCTTGGAAGAGTCAGAAGCAAGATACAATAGCAGATTCTACTACAGAGGCAGAGTATATTGCGGCAAGTGATGCGGCAAAGAAAGCTGTCTAGCTGAAGAATTTTATCTCGGATCTTAGAGTTGTTGCCAGTATCTCTAGACCGATCGATATATTCTGTGACAACTCAGGGGCTGTAGCGCAAGCTAAAGAGCCTAGAGATCATCAGCGGACAAGGCACGTACTCAGGAAATATCACCTCATCCGAGAGATCATTGGAAGAGATGATATTAAATTGCATAAGATAGCGACGGACGACAACGTTGTTGACCCATTGAAGAAGCCGCTAGCTAGGGCTAAGCATGAGAGGC
Source organism: Pulicaria dysenterica (assembly GCA_947179395.2). Lineage (NCBI taxonomy): Eukaryota > Viridiplantae > Streptophyta > Magnoliopsida > Asterales > Asteraceae > Pulicaria > Pulicaria dysenterica. The sequence continues at coordinate 83,897,425 of OX359292.1, forward strand.
ATGCAAGTTCTATAGGAATGCAGTACTTGGAACATAGCAGCTAGTTCGTGTTTTTTGATTATTACTATGGATATAACTTGAAACCTTTTATTATGTATTTACATTTCATGGGATTGAAATAGGAGGTATTTTCATAATGTTTCGTAGTTATCCATTTTTAGCATGTTTAACCTATCCTTGACAAGTCAAGTTATGAATTGTGTAAATGCCCGTAGCTACTTAATGTAGTGGGAGCTACATTAGGGAGGTAACGCTATTATGAATATTTGATGATTTATTCGGGTATGAATAAAAGCACAAGGTTGTGACCAAATATTCATAGATATTTATCAGGGGATAAATATTGGGGTGATCCGCATCGAGTTTACTTCATGGAGCGTTAACATAAGTAAACTTGATAGGTTGTCCTTAGACCTAAGATATTTGGTTTGGGGCATGGTAACTTCTGTACTTTAGCGTGTTCTAACGTCACGCCGTAACAGGGTGATCATAAGGGGCTTGTCTAGGTGCAGCGGAAGCCGTGTGCTCAAATTGCAAATAGTCAAGATGGGATTTGCACCTCTTTTTTAGGAGAGATATTTTCTGAGCTCCTCGACGATTAAGACTACTGAAAATGCGTGGCCGCGCTCGGTTAGAATGATAGTTATTCATTCGGGAAAACCGTAACTGTAGAGTGTCGAAATCAGAGTCGAGAAAATCTGAGTATTAGATGAGATCCCTGCTCCATGTCAAATACTCACATTACGAAATATCGCAATGCAAAAGGAAAAACCTAGATAATCCAAGGTTTGGATTATATCTCTAGATGTAAGAGATCTCGTAGTCTGGTTAACCTAAGTGTCTGGCTAGGGACCTCCTTAGGCCAACGATGTACAAGGAGTGTTACTTATCTTGCACAAGTGGGAGTCTGTTAGATTATGTGCAGAGATAGATAACATGTACTATCGTGTCCAATACTATGTGACACTAAAGGATCACACCGCTGCACACCCAATTAGAACCTTTTGGATTTTACCTGTTTGTGAATGACAATAATTAATAGTTTAATTAATTATTGAGAAAAGAGAGAAATAATAAAAGTTATTTATTATTTAAAAAGGAGAAGTTAATATTTAGTTTAAATATTAACGGGACCAATTAATTAATAGTTATTAATTAATTAGAAATGTCAAGGGTACTTTGTGTAATTGATTAATAGTTTAATTAAAGTTGGGCTTTAATTAAACGGGCTTGGCCTAATAAGGGTTTATTATATAAACCTAATTAAGCCTAATTAATCACATAAGTCAAATACAAAAGCTACAAAGAAAAACCCTAAGGCTCTCCTTTCTCTCTCTTTATCTCGGTCGACTCTCTCTCTCTCTCTTCGTGAGATCGACGGCGGCGCAAGGCCGCAGGAGCGGTGGTCGACGGCGGCGCAAGACCGCAGGGACGGTGGTCGACGGCGGCGCAGGTCACACACACACACGGGTCACGTTTTGATCCGAGGTTTAATCCTTAGGCGGTCTAACAGCCAGTTCGAGGCGGTGCAGTATCGGTGGATAGCCTGCAGCTGTCTAGAGGTCAAAAAGAAAAGTTTTAATCCTTAAAGGTATAACTTTCTATCCCTTTTCCTCTTTTAGTTTCTGTACGAGTTAGATGATATCACTGGAGGGGGTTTTATTCCGCTGTGCATGTTATAATATGTTTTTATACCCTTCAAAACCCTTCACTCTTAATATTCATTTACATCCTAAATAATGTATTCATAAAGCAGTCTTGAGACTGGGCAATCCAAAATTAACAAAAGTGTATATTCATACTAAAGGCGATTATGACATTTTTATGTTTTACTAAATCATGATAATCCGGACTAGATGATTTCTTTTAAAAACACTTATATTACCCACTCTATAGTATTTTTCTTGACTATTATCAAAGTAAATAACAACAAAAACCTTCTTTTAACCGTCTATTATTGAACCTTAAAAAACAATTCTTCTCCATTAGAAAGAGCTTCATTCATAACTAGAAAATCTAAAGCAATTGTTATCATCTTTCTCCATACTAAATGATTATAATTATAATATTTCTAAATCTAACTAATAAAAGTTTCAAAAGTATCAAAAAGTTAAAGAAAATACATAGAATAGAAAATCTAAAAGATTTATATAAAATGCTACGGTATATAAATAATAATAAACTGTAAAATTGTACCTTTAAAGTTTTTTGTAAGCTTTTTTAATGAAGTCTGACAAGAATGGAGGTTTTGAAGTGTAGAAGATGGGCACGTTCTAAAAGTGTAGAAGATGGACACGTTTGGAATGGAGGTCGACGGCTATACGCATATACTAATTGGTTTTGGATGTAGGGTTACGGATTTGGAAATTGGGCCGTTTAGAAAGGAAAAAAAAACCGGTCTACATATAAATTTTGAAGACGGCGACAAATAATATCTTCAAGACCGGTTATGAAAAAGTGGTTTGGAAAATTATTTGAGAGGTGACGCGAGGGTTTTGAAAGCGGTTGTTTAAAAAGAGGTTTAAAGACGTGTTTTGAAGATCTTCAAGACCGGTTTTGAAAAATGGTTTGGAAAATTATTTTTGGGGATGGGCGATGCTATGGGGTTTCGAAAGCGGTTGTGAAAAAACCGGTCTATAAGAGGTATTTTAAAGACGTGTTTAACAAAAGACGTCTTTAATAGGGGGTTTTAAAGCTCATCCGTGTATTAGTGGTTCTCAATGGAACTTCTTCATATATGTATATATATATATTGGATCAACAAAGTCTCACCCCTTAAACAAAGCCCTTAAAGTCCTAATCTTAGTAATTGGATTCATCAAATCAATGGTCAAGATCTATAATGACATTATTATAATTAATTAAACAATTATAAGATTTAATTCTAGAAAGAAGGGTATTATGGTCAAAGTCCCCTTTTTTTAAATTTTTTTTACCCCTTAGATAAAATGACCATAACTAATTCAATTTTTTGAATTTGAGCAAAAAAATTATATCAATCTATTCATTTTTTAATCCTCTTTCAAATGAGGCCATCTTCCTATAATTCTGAATTTTTTTTGATGAAAATGATGAAAACCGTCCCATATATATCACGTAACAGCAGGTCCCGAAAATGATAATTTTCGTCATTTTCGTAAAAAAAAGATGAACAGCGTCCGAAAATGATGAAAACTGGTAGGTGTTATAGATATGAAAGTGATTACGATAATGATGAAAACTTGTAGCTGTTATGGATATGAAGGTGATGGACGAAAATGATGAAATTGATAGATGTTACTTTCTTCTAACAGCCGAAAATGATAATTTTCGTCAAAAAAAATGATGAACAAGGTCCGAAAATGATGAAAAGTGGTAGGTGTTATAGATATGAAAATGATGACGAAAATAATGAAAACTGGTAGCTGTATGGATATGAAGGTGATGGATGAAAATGATGAAACTGATAGATGTTACTTTCTTCCAAAAGCCAAAAATGATAATTTTCGTCATTTTCATCATTATTGCCAAAAACAAAATGATGTCAAAAACAAAATGATGAATAGGGTCCGAAAATGATGAAAACTGGTAGTTGTTATGGATATGAAGGTGATGGACAAAAATGAGGAAACTCATAGATGTTACACTTTTCCAACGGCCGAAAATGATAATTTTCGTCATTTTCGTCAAAAATAAAATTTTCAGAAGAGTGATATCGTTTTAAAGAGAATTAAAAAATGAGTAGATTGATATAATTTTTTTTGCTCAAATTCTTAAAAATGAAATAGTCATGGTTATTTAAAGATCTGTGGGGTAAAAAAGGAAACTTTGAGTTGTTAGAAGAAGGCGTGTGTGAGTTATAATTAAATTCTGCATTTCTTATTTTACTCTTTTAAATGAGTGGCTGAAAATAGGCCTTTGGGGGCTTTGTTTGAGAAGGGGACTTTGTTGATCCATACTATATATATATAGTAAAAAGTTCATGCAAGAACCACTGTTAGTGCGAGAACCGCGAGAACCAATCTGAGCCATCTAATTCCCCCTCTTTCAATGTTATTGCCCACCCATGAATTCCTTAAATGCACCATGCCACATTCTATCCCTCCACGTTCTCAATCCATGATCTTCCCATATTCGAGGAACGGCCGAGATTGGTTCTAGCGGTTCTCACACTAACAACGGTTCTCGCATGAACCCTCCCATACATATATATATATATATATATATATATATATATATATATATATATATATATATATATATATATATATATATATATATATATATATATATATATATATATATATATATATATATATATATATATATAACTCCCAATTTTTTTATTTGACACATGTCTCCCTAGTAGTTTCATATAAATACCCTTTTTAATTTATTATTTATTAATTATTATATATTAGAAGTATTTTATTTTCAAGTAAATCTTCTTTCATGTATATATTATACAAAAGCTAACAATTTTATAACTCTTTTACTTAATTACTTAAACAATGTGTATGGAATAACATACATACAAGATGTGGGGGTTGTATATATCATTCAATTATATATTTTTTATCGCTTAGTAATATAAAATCTATTTAGACAATTTATAAATCTTTTTGTGATATCTTGTAGCATTTAAAGACTAAATACCTCTTAGAAGAATATGTGACATGTTATGTATGAAGTGTATGTTGAAATTGAGGAAAATCATGAAAATAGTGATGAAATATGAATTGTGTTCCTCTTAAGTTTTCTTAAACTTGACCAATTATGTTCACTAATAAAAATAATAGCAAAATCCTTGTTTTAAATCAAATTTTGGTTTACTTTGTACATCTCATTCTCATTTTTTTAAGTGAACGTGGTCGGTTATGTTTGACCAAATTTGAGATGATCTCATTCAGAGAAAGAAACATCATTTTTAATTTATTACTACAAGCTTTAAAAAAAGTGAAATAAGCATAGAACATGTATTATCATTCATATGTAGGATACAAAACATTTTTCTATAAATAAAATTTAATCTATAATAATTAATTTCTTAAAAAAAGCACCATATAACTATGATGTTAAAAATAACCATGTAAAATTGATATATTTTGGAAAAAGTAATTACTAGTGAAAAGCCAACAATGAATATATGTTCAATTCAACACTCGTTCAATATTTTTCCGGTTGATTTATAAATTAATATTAACATTAATTATTGATATTGATATGAACTTAGTAACTTTTCAAATTAATTATGTTTAACTTCATGTCATTTTCTAGATATATAATTTTAAAAAACAGTAGTTGATATAATATTAATATCGTATTTATGACGCTCTTTCTACCTAAATAAGTGTTATTTGTATGCATTCTTGTTCTTTTGTATGTAATCTTCTCAAAACATGAAAGAGCCGTATTGAATTCACATTATTCTTTTAGTGATCCTCTTTGTTTGCTTAGAAATTCGATATATGAACTATTGTCTTTTTATTACAAGCATCACGCATTAGATATTTTGTTCACGTAATTATGTATTTGTGTTTTAAAAATCAATATAAAACGTTGTTGGATGTGCTACGCACAACCTAAAGACTTTATTAGTATCTATATATATATATATATATATATATATATATATATATATATATGTGTGTGTGTGTGTGTGTGTGTGTGTGTGTGTGTGTGTATTAACATTTTAGACTTACATTATAACTTATAAAAGGAAAAATACGCTATGCTTTTAAATTCTTTTGCCATTTTTTTAAATATACACATTTGAATGTTAGCTTTTATATTTTATTCTTACTTAATACCCTCTGCAAAGCGCGGCTCGTTAGGATGTATATATATATACATTATTTCACAATGGTTTCAGCCGTGAGATACACACCAAAATTATAGAGATATCATAATTCTTGGGATTTTGTTTGTATAGCCATATGTTAAAACCAAGATGTATTTTTTAGCTTTTATTTGTTATTTGCGGGTTAATGTTATGTTTTGATTAACTGCGTTCTTGTAACTATTCTCATATTTTTCATATAGGTGATATTATCGTTTATACCCGTGGTTTTTTTTCGTAAAGGGTTTTTCCACGTTAAAAATCTTGGTGTTCTCATTTTCTATTATTTATTCGTATTTTGTTTCTACGTGACGGTTCAATATATTTATTTGACAACAGTTGTTTTTTTGTCATATTCCATATTGATTCAAGTATTCAACATCTAATTCTTGTTGCATGCATATTCCATGACGATAGGTAGCATATCCCACTTTAAAGCTCGGTTCACAGAAGTTGATCCCCACTAGCCACTTCTAAACTCAGATGTCTTGTCGTCTTCAAAAAACTCTCAGATGACTCTCAAAGTTTAGAATCTCCTTTCATAAAGGAAGAAATAAAGAGGGCAGTCTGGAATTGCGCAGGTGCTAAATCACGAGGGCCAGATGGAATGAATTTTCATTTCATTAAGCGATATTGGAAAGTCATTGTAAGGGTAGGTGTGACTTTATCTTAAGTTAAGGGACCTAATTACAAATCTTGAAAAGCTGTAACAACCTTCAGTTGTTAGCTGGCAGAAGGTAGCTCCAGGTCAGCAGGAGGTAGCTCCAGATCAGCAGTTTAGTTTCTTATAAATAGAGCTGTATATTTCATTTGTATTTCATATCTTTTATACTTTTCTAATACATTCATACACACATAGAGAGTTTCTAGTTCAGATTTCATACAATTCAGTTTGTATTGTTCTTCCTCATTAATGGAAGTTCGTTCATCTTGTTCTTCAATTCAATAGTTTTGTTCTTGATTTTCATCTTTGATACTACAAATTGGTATCAGAGCTCCAAGGCTCAAACGAATCTGGGAGAAATGAAGGTCTGTGGGTTTATCAAAGAAGGAGGAAGATCACGGTGGTTGTTTTTTATCAGAGTTGCAGAACTCAAGGCGGAGGAAGGAGGATCTCAGGAAGAAGGTTCTTGAAAGGTTCTTGAAAATTTCTTGAAAGTTTCTTGAAGGTTCTTGAAAGGTTCTTGAAAGTTTTTCAAGAAGAAGAAGGTTCAAGATTGTGAAGGGATGGCTCCTCCCATGATTCAGATCGAGAAGTTCACCGGTAAGAACAACTTTAGTCTATGGTGTCTCAAGATGATGGCGTTATTGAAGAGGGAAGGAATCTAGAAACCTTTGTCAGGGGAAAGGCCTGATGAAGAGGAAGCTGCAGAGCTTAAACAACAAGATGAGAAGGCCTATTCTACGATCTTGTTGTCATTATCAGATGAGATTTTGTATGAGGTTTCAGATGAAGATACAGCAGCAAGTCTATGGTTGAAACTTGAATCACTTTACATGACGAAATCTCTCACGAACAAGTTGCTACTGAAGCAACGTTTGTTTTCTCTGAAGATGAAGGAAGGCTCAGTGCTGAAGGATCATCTTGATGAGTTAAACTCAATTCTGATGGAGATCAAGAATGTTGATGTAAAGATTGAAGATAAGGATGCGGCGTTAATCCTCTTGGTTTCTTTACCACCATCGTTTGAGAATTTTGTTAACTCATTTGTCGTTGGAAGATATATGATTACGTTGGAGGATGTGAGGTCAAGTTTACACTCACGGGAGCTGTGACAAAAGGCTTCAGGTAATGTTTCTGATACACAAGCTGCAGGTCTGAGTGTGACCAGAAACGAAGGTCGAAGCTAAGATCGATCAGATAAAGGAAAATGGAAACCAAGAAAAGGTAGATCACGATCAAGAACTAGAAAGCCTAACCCACGAGATGTGTGTCATAGGTGTGGTGAAGCAGGTCATTGGAAGAATGAATGTCTCAAGAATAGGACAAATGGGTCCAACGTCAATGTGGCGAAAGAAGAAACCAACGTTGAGTCAGATATGGTGTTGATGGTTTCTGATTGTCTCTATAGTAACTCTGAAAGTTGGATTCTAGATTCTGGTTGTTCCTTTCATATTTGCCCGAGAAAAGAGTGGTTTGTAACATATCAAGAGATGGATTCCGGAAGTGTCTTGATGGGGAACGATGTATCTTGCAAGGTGGTTGGTATTGGATCAATCAAGGTTCGTATGCATGATGGGATCGTAAGGACGTTGACTAACGTACGACATGTTCCAGAACTCAGGAAGAACTTGATATCGTTAAGTACCTTGGATGAAAAGGGCTTCAAGTATTCGGGTGCAGGTGGAGTACTCAAAGTGTCAAAAGGTGCTTTGGTTGTAATGAAGGGAATGAAGGAGTCCACTTTGTATGTCCTAAAAGGAGAAACTGTTTTGGATAGAGGTACAGCTGCTGTTACACAGTCAGAAGGTACAGCTGCTGTTACACAATCAGAAGAAGCTAGGTCCGAAATGACGAAGCTCTGACACATGAGACTTGGTCATGTTGGTGAAAGAGGCATGGTGATGCTTGGTAATCTTGGGCTCTTGGGTGGACACAAGGTACATAAATTGGAGTTTTGTGAGCATTGTGTGTATGGCAAGCAACATAGGGTAAATTTCTCTAAAGCTATTCATCAAACGAAGGGTACTTTAGATTACTTGCATGCAGATTGTTGGGGTCCGTCTCGTGTTTCTTCTCTTGGAGGAGGTCGATACTTCTTATCGATCATTGATGATTATTCAAGAATGACATGGGTCTTTATTATGAAACACAAGAACGAGACCTTTGAAAAATTCAAGAATTGGAAGGTGTTGATTGAAAATCAAATAGGTCGAAAGATCAAAAGATTAAGGACCGACAATGGCTTGGAGTTTTGTTCGAAGGAGTTTGATGGGTTTTGTGAGAAGCATGGTATTGCTAGGCAAAGAACTGTACGAAACACACCTCAACAAAATGGGATCGCAGAGAGGATGAATAGGACGTTACTTGAAAGAGCTAGGTGCTTGTTGTCTAATGCTGGGTTAAGTCGGAGCTTCTGGGCAGAAGCTGTAAACACAGCTTGTTACTTGGTAAATAGAGCTCCAGCTACTGCTATTGGTTGTAAGACTCCAATTGAGGTCTGGTCTGGAAGACATGCAGATTACCTTGGGTTGAAGGTGTTTGGTTGTCCAGCTTATTATCATGTGAATGAAGGGAAGTTGGAAACAAGGTCAAAGAAAGGTGTATTTATGGGTTATGGTGACGGGGTTAAAGGATATAGAGTTTGGTCTCCATCGGAGAAGAAGGTTATCCTAAGTCGGGACGTGATTTTTGATGAAAAGTCAATGTTTGTGTCAAAGGGTCTTGATGGTACCTCCGAGAAGGTGGAGGTTGATGGGCTGGAAGAAGGTACGTTCAGTGATGACAAAGAAGACCTGGATGAAAGTTCCGAAGGTAGGTTTGTGAATGTTGAATCCTTGGATGAAGGTACGTCCGAGAAGGTGGAGGCTGCAGGTCATGGGGATTTGCAAGGCACAGATGAACAGATTGGTGAACCAAGTTCAAGTGCAGGTCATAATTCAAAGTTACAAGATCAAGGTGGAGCTGATGTTGAGTCATCGTTGGCTCGTGAACGGTCAAGAAGACAGATTAAGCCGCCGGTTCGATATGGGTTCGAAGATTTGGCAGCTTATGCCTTATAAGTAGCTGAGGAGATGGATAGTTTGTATGAACCTGGAACTTATCGTGAAGCTATTGGTTGTCGTGAGGCAGGTCTGTGGTTAGGAGCAATGACCGAAGAAATTGAATCCTTACATAAAAACCAAACGTGGGAACTTGTCAAGTTACCTAAAGGTAGACGAGTAGTGGGATGTAAGTGGATTTTCAAGAAGAAAGTTGGATTAGAAGGTTCTGATTCAATCAGGTTCAAAGCAAGGCTCGTAGCCAAAGGTTATAGTCAGAAGGAAGGTCTGGATTATAACGAAATTTTCTCTCCAGTGGTTCGACATACCTCCATTCGAGTGTTGTTGTCGATTGTTGCTCATGGTGGCTTAGAGCTGGAGCAACTTGATGTCAAAACGGCGTTTTTGATGGTGATTTGGAGGAGGAAATTTTTATGGCTCAACCAGAAGGTTTTGTTGAGCAGGGGAAGGAGGACATGGTTTGTCTGCTCCGAAGGTCGCTCTATGGGCTGAAGCAGTCGCCCAGACAATGGTACAAAAGGTTCGATTCTTTTATGGTTGAACATGGATTTACGAGAAGTCCATATGACTGTTGTGTTTATCATCAAATGGCTGAAGACAAATCTTGGGTTTATTTACTTGTGTATGTCAATGATATGTTGATAGCGGCGAAGGATATGAACAAAGTAAAGAAGGTCAAAGCTTTGCTTAGTTCAGAGTTCGAAATGAAGGACCTAGGTCCGGCAAGAAAGATTTTGGGTATTGAGATTTTGAGAGATCAAAATAAGAAGAAGCTTTTCTTGTCTCAGAAGAATTATGTTGATAAAATTCTTCATAGGTTTGGAATGTTCAATGCTAAACCAGTAAGTAACCCTTCAGCTTCTAATTCAAAGCTTTGTGCTGGTGGTTCTTTATAGGTTAAGGAGGAGGATGAGTACATGTCGAAGGTTCCTTACTCAAGTGCTGTTGGAAGTCTGATGTACGTGATGGTGTGTACTAGACCTGATTTGGCACATTCAGTTAGTGTGGTGTCAAGGTTCATGGTTAATCCAAAGAAGGAGCACTGGACAGCAGTAAAGAGCATCTTTCGATACTTAATAGGTTCGTCAGATGTAGGTCTGGTGTACGGAGGTGATTGTGATTGTCTTGTGACTGGGTACTCCGATTCGGATTATGCGGCTGATTTAGATCGGAGGAGGTCGTTGACAGGTTATGTGTTTACTCTTGGTGCTGCGGTAGTTAGTTGGAAAGCTACGTTACAACCTTCAGTAGCTTTATCAACAACAGAAGCTGAGTATATGGCTCTAACGGAGGCAGCGAAGGAAGCTATTTGGCTGAAAGGCTTGGTAGGTGATTTGGGTATTAATCAAAATCAAACATTGGTGTATTGCGATAGCATGAGTGCGATTTGCTTGGCAAAGGATCAAGTCTTTCATGATCGGACGAAGCACATCGACGTCCGGTACCATTTCATAAGGTCTGAAACAAGAGTTAAAGTAAAGAAGGTTGGAACGAAGGATAATCCAGCAGATATGTTGACGAAGCAAGTTCCGAAAAGGAAGTTCGGCACTGCTTGGATCTGCTGAATATTGATAATTGGAAGTATGAATTGACTTAATCAAAGTCAAGGTGGAGATTGTAAGGGTAGGTGTGACTTTATCTTAAGTCAAGGGACCTAATTGCAAATCTTGAAAAGCTGTAACAACCTTCCGTTGTTAGCTGGCAGAAGGTAGCTCCAGGTCAGCAGGAGGTAGCTCCAGATCAGCAGTTTAGTTTCTTATAAATAGAGATGTGTATTTCATTTGTATTTCATATCTTTTATACTTTTCTAATACATTCATACACACATAGAGAGTTTCTAGTTCAGATTTCATACAATTCAGTTTGTATTGTTCTTCATCATTAATGGAAGTTCGTTCATCTTGTTCTTCAATTTAATAGTTTTGTTCTTGATTTTCATCTTTGATACTACAGTCATAAAAAAAGATTTCATTGCTTATCGCAAATATTTGAGATGTCCTATCTTTAGCTAATGGTTTCAATGCTTTTTTCATCACTTTAATTCCAAAAGTTCACGACCCATTGGAAATTGGCGATTATCGAATAATTAGTTTAATTTGTATGACCCATTGGAAATGTTTATTGTGTCAACTTCAGTACCGAAGAAGCTCAATGAGAGGAAATCTGGATTACTATTAATTTAACGAAGAGCGGTGTTGGCTAAATGTGTTTCAAGGGCTCTTCCACTCTATCATTTTTCTTTATTCAAAGCCCCGACAGATATCATAAAGTGCTTAGAGAGAGTTAGAAGACAGTATTTCTAGAGTGCAACAAAAATTGGAAAAAAGATGTCTTGGATTAAGTGGAGCTTAATAATGAACAACAAAAAATGAGGAGGCTTGGTATAGAGATTGGAAGCTTAAAAACTGCAAATTTAGCCTTGTTTGGGAAATGGAAAATGTGTTTTTTACTATAACTTGATGCACTTTTGAGGAAGGTAATTGTCATTTATATGGTGAATCCGGCGGTTTCATCTCTTTAATCTCACAAACGCTTCGGTCCTCAAGTTGAAGCAATGATCAGAGCTTGCCAGCAAATTGACAAACTAGATGTTTATTTTAAAAATTTCTTCTCACGTATAGTGTTTGAAAGGTGGCGCATTAAATTCTGGTGCGGTCAATGGATAACTAATGACTTTCCATTATAAGACGTTTTCAGTATAATCTTTTATGTGGACAGACCAACAATCTTGTGTTGCGGATAGGTGGATCTCAGATTCTAATGGTTGGAAGCCGAACTGGGCTTGGAAAGGCACCTCTAAAGGGCGAGCCCTCGAAGAACTAAACTTTCCTTTCTAAATATTTGAATTCATTGAAACTATACCCCTGTAAATCTGATTCTTGGTCTTGGTCTTGGTCTTGGTCTTTAGCAACGGATGGACAGTTTTAAGCAAAAAAAACTATATGATTTACTAAGGTCAAAAATACTACGCAACTCCCCTTTCAATATGTCAAATTTTCGGAACTCATGGCTCCCATCAAAGATGAATATATGTTGTTCGGGCTCTCCACAACTCATTGCTTGCTAGGAAAAACATTCTTGATAGGGGCTTGTTATGGACGTTTCTTCTCCAGTCGCAAGAATCGCCTTGGGTGTAACTTTCTTCAGGTCATTCTTTTTCTCTCCCCGAGTTCTTGGATCTCTCAAAGACCTTAGTCTCATATAACTCCAATCCCCCAGAAAATCTGGGAAGGCCTTGGTTTTGTGCTTATTTGGAGTATTTAGAAGTGGAGACATAATCTATTTCACACAGACGACTCGGCGACAACATCATTATTGAAGCATGATTTATTCTCGGAGGTTCAACATATGTCCTTGTTTTGGTTTAAAAATAGGTATAGGAAATGGCTGTTAAGATGGGAGAAGTGAATTTAAATCCGCGGTCTATCTAGGATATATATAGTGAGTGCATGTATAGTTAGTTTCATTCACTCGGGGTCTTTTGGTCAAGGTTTCTAACTAGGAAGCTTCCGTCCCAATTTTTTTTGTGGGCTTTTTCATGTAAAACTGTATCTTTTTTTAGTTGATCTAATATTTTAGCTTTTAAAAAAAATAAATATCAACCTCCTTATTATTAATAAATCATGCATACATCAATTTAAAAATTACTTAAAACCATCAATCAAGCTTTCAATGAACCCTCAGTGTTAATTTTATACTTCTAATCATCTATATGCAGTCCTAACGTATGTATGTACGTGCTCCTCTTAATGTTTTACTAGTTTAAGAACCCGTGCACGCACGAGTTTTACACAAGTAAATCTAAATAAGTAATTTATTATGTAAAACAATACTTCAACTACATACAAAATGTGTGAACTTTCATACATAACAACAAATTTATTTAACTCTAATATAGTAAATAAGAAAAAGTGGGCAAATACAAATTGTTTGAAATACGCAAGTAAGAACAAAGATTATATTCTTTATACTTATTCAGGGGGAGCGTGGAGCCTCGAGAAGCACTATTTCTTTATATACTACGTTAATTTATTATATCACAATTCAAAGATTTAACACAAGTCTAAACAATATAAGACTAACTCATTACGTGCTCATTTTTTCAAAAGAACTCTCTCTTCATCATTACATGCTAGCAATGATTTAATAAAGTGGTGGAAATAGAAATCAGTGTTGCTGTTTTAAAAAAACTTAGAGATGGACCAATAGAAGTATTTAATTATACGTTATTGCTTGTTGTAGTCTTGTAAACAAAGTCAACATAATATGACTTAGGCTCTTTCTCATGCATTCTCTCTTCCTATAGCACTCTAGAAATATCAATGTAATGAAATTGATATATGTCATGTGTTATAAAAATTACAATTAAAAGATAAGAATCTTTTAAGTAGATTTAGGCTTACAAATTTAACTTACACGTGTATCCAACTAAAGAAAGAAAAATAAAAATGGCACTTTGAAAAAAATAAAGCGCTTTGAGATTTATAGAAAATAATTGTTTTCTCTAAAAATGGCATATTGAAAAACATAAAACGCTTTGTAATGTCAAAAGTCAATTAGTCAACTATAATCAATAATTTTAATCGTAATCAACAAAAAAGCCAAAATAAAGTTAATTAGTGGAAATAGAATCTCTTTAATGTCAACCCTATAGTTGTTGCAGTCTAATGCAATTTACAGAAAACAAACATCAGTGTCACATTTGGATATTTCTCAACAATATCTACACTGCCAAAAAAATCCTACAAAGCTGCTTGACTAATGAGTGATGTATGGCTTCTAAATATGGTTCAGTAAAAACCGGATTGCTTTACGATCAGACGTCCTAAAATCATTTACAGACCTGTGGTAAAAATAGAGTATCAAGTCAAAAGAGACTTTGGTTCAGTATTGTAGTATCTTTGCATCTATTCTAGAATATATAACGTGCATGTATGTGCAAAATTATAGAAATGAAAATCTATTAAAAAGTCAAATGCTTATTCTAATTAAGACATTGGTAGTAGTAAGGTGTTGTTATGACTTATGACTCGATAAGAAAGATTTGCTTAAGTGAGAATCTAAATGTATCTTATTATGTATTCCGTTTGAAATCTAATGTGTTAGTTTACGTGTTATCCAATCGGATTCTTTGTGGTACTACATTACCATATAATTGTGAATTATAATATATAAACATCAAGAAAGTAAAACATTATTCAAATAAATATAAAACAAAATAAAAATAAAAATAATTTAGATTCAACCTAACCAAATCCATTCCAGGAGGAAAAAACAAAAGTAAATAGAAAAAGATAGGCATAGTCTAATTTACTAAACCTGAAACATAAATTACTATTTAAATTATTGGCTAATTATCCCATCAGTACAAACATAGAAGTTTATTTACATGAATTAATACCTTAAATTTCTCAAAAAAAAGTTATTTAGAGGATATAAAAATAAAAGCTGGTTGGTGCAATTGAAAATCAAGACTTGTTGATTTCACATACCTTGAATTGCATGTGAATTCATATAAGGATATTCCCAAGTGACTATTTGGGTCCATTCTTATGCGATTTTGATCTTAGCACCATGTTTCAGTCAAAGGTTAACTTCTTGAAACCATATCTTGTATATGCTGAAAAGGGCTTACTACATTGTGGTTTTGTTCCTAAAGCCTTAGTGGATTTCAAATCATGTTCTAGTTAACAGATTGCTCACTATGCTCTCATTTTGGTGGGGTTTATTTAGTTACTGCTCATCCATAGATCATTTTGCTTGTTGTACCTAAAATAAAACCACATGATTTACGAACATACTCTCAAGTTTAAAACTAAATATACTCTTAAACACCACATAAGAAATATCTTTTTCCTGGTTAAAATGTAGGCACTGGCGCACTGCTATCAATGAAAACGCCTTAGTTCAACATGTTGAATAAACCATGCGAGTTATATGGTCAAACATCAGAAAAATAATACAATAGTTTTAAAAGCTAAAGAAATTACCATCAAATGAACAAAATCAACATGAAATCTAATTCAAGCATATCAAAATAAGACCAAATCATATTCAATATCCCATATTAGATCACGCAACAACGAATCATATCAAAAAATTTAACTTGCCAAGCAAGATGAACAAAATAAAAAGTAATACCTTTGAAATCAAAGATGTAATCTTACCTCAATCAACAGAAACATCAAGTAAATAGAAATCTTCTCCTACTATAAGAAATTTGGGGTTTTTTTTATCTTACCTCGATTAGAAGACTCATGCCGATTTGAAAGTCTTCCTCATAGTCGTAGAGAAGAAGGGTTTTAGAAGAGATGAAGATGAGAGAGAATGAAGGTGTTAGAGACTTGATTGAGGGTTTGTGAAGCTTATCGAAAAAGAAAGACGAATCACAATATATCAAGAAAGTCACTTACCAAATACTTAATCTTGATGTAGACGGCTCTCAAAATCAGAAGGTGATTTTAGGCTTTGTGAAGCTTATCGAAGAAGACACCATATGACAAAGAAAGTGACATAAACCGCAATCTTGCAAATCGGGTACTAATGACCCGCGAGTGTTAAAAAATGGGCCAAAAAAATCCAATTTAGGTACAAAGATGAGTATTAATATATTAGTAATCAAAATTAAGAAAATGAGATTATACTATTGGTCAATTAAAATTTATATCAAACATGTATATATAATTGAGACGATTATAAATATATAATTATATTTATACCAATCATTATATATTAAAAGTTATAAAATAAAAACTACAAATATATTGAATTAAATACATCCATTAAATATAAATATATAATTTATACAAACACCCCCTCTATATTTTCATATACCTTCTTCATAATTTCTTACATATACTCTTAAAGAACATTCTAATTGTGGAAGTCGAAATTAGAAGATTTGTTCAAAATTGAAAAATGAAGGGATTGTATTGGTCAATTGAATTTTATATAAGGAATCTTTCACACAATTGATTTTCTTTATATATATATATATATATATATATATATATATATATATAGGTATAGGTATAGTTTTAGCCGGTGTTTGTAATGTAAATGTAATATTGTTCACGGAAGCTTTCCCTCAAGGAAGGAGGTGAAGACTACAAGTGAACGAGCCGGCTGGTTGCTTGGGACGGAGTGACCAGCGCCTCTTATGGTCACAAATGTTAGATTTTGGTATTCCACGGCATATCCACCGACCTGAATAACATAAATAGATTTCCATGTGTAATTCCGTGCTATTAATTTGATATTTATTGAACTAAGTATTTGATGGATAGATTTTACCTCTCCTTCATACATCCATGGGTACCATGGTGTCTTAACTGATGTTTGTAGTTTTTTCATATCATACCTAGTTTGTGTCACCGAATAATATGCATCTGTATCCCCACTGCAATTTTTATAAGTTGTACGTAGTTTAAAAGTTCATATTATCCATAATACATATAAAATGAGCACCACAAAGACCACACCAATCTGCATCAAATAAATAACATTAGATGTGTTAGTTACCTGTATATCCAAAAACGGATTCCACTAGCCATTACGTCTCGAACAACAGGTAAGACTGTAAATGGTGAATCCTTCCTTTTGTAAAACACGGATCGACTATTGTCAATAGCAACAAAGGTATAAAAACAGAGCAAAATGATGTAAATTTTTATAGAACTTCATACCATAAAGAGTTTGTATATTACTTGCAAGCATCCCATTCCATAGATTTGGCATGAAGTGACTCTTGCACGGTAGCATTGTTTAAGTATTTGATGACATATTCAATGGAGCATGGATCATATCCTGATGTCTATTTGGGTCATGTGAATATCATGTCGCGCAAGCGTTTTCCTAATATGTGTGTATTTATATTAAAGCTTACCCCCGATATGATATTGTTGGATGGTGGACATAAGAGACCATAAATATCATAGATGTTAATACGTCCCCTAGCCTTGGATGCTTTCAATCTATAGTTTTTACATCTCCATGATAAAATTGCACCCTTCGAAAAGTTGCAATTGGACATGATTTTACTATGTAGTTCATCAGAAATGATAGCGTGTGTCCAGATATAGTCATAGTATCCTGTCCATGATGTCTCATAATCCATGTAGGGATTTCCTAGCTAAAAAAATCAACATGCACATCTCTATTATTTCATTCCATTACTATATATATCAATTTGCAAAGTGATTTGACAAAATATCATGAGATATTCAAGGTTATTTATGTTATTTTACCATAAAAGCATGAGATATTAAAATCTCATGAGATATTGAAATAAGTGTAAAATGGTACATGTGTCAAACATTTATCTATTAATTTTCAAGTTTTAGCCAAGTGTTAAATATGTGGTTTTTACTTTTTATATTTGTTTTCCTCTTGGTGGAGCTTTTTTTTATTTTTCCCGTATATTATTAATTTGTAAATTGATATTGTCAAATCACTTTATATATTGATATATAGTAATCCTATAATATTTTAATAGACATTAATCAATTTTAAATTTTAAAAATTTCTAATTTAATCCAACAAAAACGTTTTAGTAAGAAGTGAAGTACTTTAACAAAGCTAAAGGTTATTTGTTTTTTTAAGACGACCTTTTGAATTATACTTAACCCACTTCTAAACTAACATAAAATAATTTGAATGATAGGCTATGTGGATATATTGGGTAATTTTAAAGTTAAACATAAATAATATAAATTAAATTCAAGATATAATGAAATTTAATTCCGTCGCGTAGCGCGGATGGAATAAAAACTTGTTACTAGATCAATCTAGTATACAATATAAAATAAATTCATACTTACAGCAATTCCTTTGAGGTTAATTACAGTTTGATTAGTAATCTTGTTATTTTGAAGAATTATTTGTGCAAGTTGAGGGATGTAATGTGCGGCATAGTTTTGTCCTGCGATATAGAAGTCTATTTTTGTATTCTTGAAACCTTGTCAACCAATTTACAAGAAACGTATATGTGTCCTTTGTTGTTTCTGAATCTCCAGTTTCATAATCCGAAGTTGTGTTGGAATAAGAGAATCCAACTCCAGCAGGGATTTCCAAGAAAAGTACATTTGCAACTATAAGAGTAAGTGGAGTGGTTACTCCCCACCACACTTACCACACCGCCACGTCAGTTTTTCATTCTCACCACTTAGTCTATCACTTAGTCAAGTAGTGGTCACTTCCCACCACACCAAATTATGGGACCCGCCTTTTTTTTATCATTTTCGTATTATACCTAATAAAATTTAAAAGCTAAATAAAAATATGACATTAAGAATTTTAGTTGGCAAATTATGCCTAGATTTTTCCACAGTGGAACAAACTAGAAGAAAGAACTATCAGATAAAAAAATTGCAAATATATAGGAGTGGAACGGAATTGTACTGGGTAATTCATTTACCCTAAATCAGACTATCACCACCACAAGCTAGCGATTGATTTCTCCCTGCCGCTGATTGCTAAATTTTGCTTACTGCCGCCGGTTGTTGAAGAGCCCCTACTTGTAGTGGGTTTCCCCATTGTTGAAGAGGATATGTGAATAATTTCTCCCTACATCCGATTGTTTTTATTAACCAATCTTGGTGAAGAAGAAAGAAACTTCACCGGAAGAAGAATACCGACTCATCTGGGTGTCTATCACCGGAAGACTCCAACCCACTGCCCACCACTCCACGCGGTCGCCACCCCCCAAGACCACCACCACGGCGCGATGGTGTGGCTGGATACCTGACAACGGCGCTAAGCCTCCACCACACCACCACACCCCGACCCCATGAGCCACTCCGTTTGCTCTAAAAGCAATGATGAATGATTATAATGTAATACATATATATAATGATTTATTTGAGAATCATTTTTATTATGAAAACCAATCTTGACCATTTTAAAAGAAATCAATTGATAAAAATATAACTGACATAATTATAAATATTGTATAAATGTATCACACCTTACTACAACCATCAATTACTTGTTAATGACTCGTAAATTTGGGGTCTTTTAGAATAATCAACACTTATTAAGTAATAAAGTTTTAATAACGGTCAACACACAAACACAATTTACGGTTGTGTAATATATAAAATGACCAAACTACTCCAATTAATAAGTTATTAATGCAAAAAGAAAGATTCTCAAATTAACATATATATATGTATATATGTATATATATTACATGTAAATACATAATTTGTACCATTATTCCATGTGTGTTTATTACGTGACAATGTCGTATTATCAGGATTCACTCGAAATGGTCCAAGTTCTGCCATTGCACCGTATCCAAAGGAAGAGCAACGTGACCCTACAACAATTCATAGTTGTTCTAGTTTATGAACTATACTGAAAGAAAAATACAGAAATGTCATAGAGTTACCTCCATTAAGCCATAGTACAAGAGGATTGATGGAAGAGTTGATCGGTGACTCTGCAAGATAGTAAAAGAGTGATTTCCCATGGTCTTGGTCAATAGTTATATATCCTGAATATTGGTGAAAGTCGACCCCAATCGGTTGACCTGGTAATGTTGATATCTTATCAACATCCTTCAAACCATCATGTATGCCTACATAGACTGGTGAGTAATAATACTCCTTTGGGATATCTTTAAGCTTGACATCATTTCTTGTTGACCTTGTAGAATGACGACTGTTAAAAGCTCTCTCAATAGGATCATATCTATTTTCATTATAGCAATACACAAAAACTAGTAAACTAAAATGAATCAACAAAAATAATGTAATCGTCATTATTTGAAGGTGCTCTATCCATTGTTTAAGTATCGTAGAAGCATATATATATGTAAATAAGGATTCTTATTAAGGGACGTAATCGCAAGCACTCTTTTTTCTTATAAAAAGAGTTGGTTGAAATATTTCATTGGTTGTTAATTAGATATACTACTTAAGGAAATTCCAAAACCGTATTAATATAAGATCATTGCAAAGAGAAGGATGCATTATTATAATTAAGTGATGGGCCAAAATTAAAGGATGCATAGTTATAATTCGGTAATCAAAAGAACATATTTATGCATATACTATACGCAATATTTATTTATTAGTACTATAACAGTACTTATATCAACAACAAGACAACAATGCTTCCTAGCTTACATGTAATTTTTATTAAACAACAAAACGTGGTACAAAAGTTACATAATATTTTTTGGACTAACGAGTTATAAGCTAATTGTCTTAAAAATTAGCTTTTGATTATTTTTATTAAGGCTACCAGCATCCATCACACCCTTCACACAGCCACATCAGCTCCACATCAGCGCTACATCATTCCCCCACCATTCCCTCATCCCATCACACAAACCCCGCATCCGTCACATTCGATCTTCACATCACAAAAAAAAAATCCCCTCCCTCACACAATCTCCCTCACGCAAGCGACGGGGGTCACGTATGTGACCGTGAGGGCGCCCTCACGGAGGCCGGCGATGGTGTGGCGCGACCGTGAGCCCTCCTCACGCACTCCCTGCGCGATGGATGCGGCCGGTCTAACTTCAAAAGTTAATCACACGTGTTCACACTAACTTTTATATATATATGTATAACACAAACAAAAAAATTTAAAGTTAAAGTAAAAAAATATTTTTAAAAGTAAAAAATGAATAATAAAAATAAGACAGGGGGAGTAGTTAAATATGATTTTGGTTATGGTTTTTGCTAGCGGAATTTCAGACTTAACATTGTGGTTTGTTTTTAGGACATGGATATATGCTTTTATATTCAAGAATTAATGGGTTAAAGTCTTCCGTTGTGATATAATTGTTATAAGGTTAAAAGTTTTTGTCGGAAGCAAATTTTCAAAACCACGGTGTTACAAATTCTCAACAGCATAATATTTACGTTTTTCATTTGTTTGTCTTCATTTGGTCATAAGTTCAAATAATTTTTTACAGACTCCATCTTTTGTTCTAAATATTTTATCTTTTCTTATGCATAGTACGAATGCTCGTATGCTATGTGTAGGTCCGATGTATCAAGTAGCAATTAACAATCAAAGCAATTAACAATCAAAGCAATTAACAATGAATATTAACTCGGTTAACAACGTTTGTATGTGAAAGAAGAGCATAGAACAACAATTAACATGATTTATGAATTGCTTTTTGAACTATGACATACTTATGAAGAATTTATATTTCTTGGGTATTTACAATAACTACCTTATACTTAGACTATTGTCATATGTAATATCAAACTTCACTATTATGTATTGAAAACAACTTTTAGGGTCCTAACATTCTCCCCTTCTATGTTGAATTTACAATCAAAAGCATAATAAACAAAAAATATCTATTTAAGCATAAAAATAATGTCCCTGATCATAATATGCAAAGATTATTTTTTTATCCTTTCGGCATCCGACGTTTATAATACCGTTCTTTGAAGTTTTGAGTTTTCAACATATCTTCAAAGATTCGTCCGTGGTGATGAAGTTGTTTATTAGAGTTCGCAGTAGATGTCTCGGGCTTATCAAAATTTGCAACCATGATCATCTCTTTTGTAGATATTTAGATTTCTTATATGATTTGGTAAAGATCTTCGTTTTTTATCCTTTCCCACACCCCCATCAGCTCTTTTAATATTTTTCAACTTCTCCCTCAGTCTCTCTTTAGTAAATGTATATACCTTCGTTTGGATACATGTGGACATTTCTTATAAGCAACGAATATGAACAGACAGAATAATGTTAAAAAAGATATATAGTTCATAAGAAACAATAAGAATGATTTTCATTAGATATGATGTGGATACCGATTGTCAAGAATGATTTTAAAAATCAAAGAATGTGGTCAATCAAAGATGTATGAAATAAATAATGGTTTTTCAAAATGATTTAAAAGCGCTTTATCGATAATAAGGAACCCAGCTCCTGTTTTACCCCTCTCGGTTTTATTTTATCTCTACACACCAATTAGTATCTGGTGATGCTAATTGTGCTCATACAATTGACCTAGTAAACCTTACTAAGTTTTATGACAATGGTGAACTCCGAGGACAAGTCTTTCAAGCTCTGGATTGACCATAGGAGAAAGTAATTTTCAACACTCTCTCACTTATGGTGCAATTTGATCTAGTTTTTAAAAGGGCTAAAGCGTCCCAAAGCGCTAAGGGTTCTTGAAGCCGAAACGCTAAGAAAAAATGCTCTCTTTAAGCACATGAAGTGCCCAAAATGCATTAAAAATACATAATATTTATATATTACCTAACTTCTACATATATGTCATATGTTACCTTATAGATATTTCTACCAAAGGGCTTGTAGTCCAGCGGTATCAGGTGTTTAAGGTGGAGCCCCCTCTCAAGAGGTTGTGGGTTCAAGTCCCGGCGTGGACAGTGGTGTAAATTTAGGAGTGGGTTTAGATGGGTGTGTGTGTGTGTGTGTTTGCCGTTCAAAAAAAACCTTATAGATATTTAAAGCTCCAAAGTGTAAATGCATATATTCCAAAATCAAAACTCACAAGTACTTAAACACCAAAATATCTTTCAAAAGTTACTTATAATTATATATACTTAAGTACAATTAGCTCAAATACCAATTGTAGGACTCATTATCAGGTATCAATTAGCAATTGAAGCAATTAAAAAAGAATATTAACTTGGTTAAAAACGTTTGTACGTGAGAGAAGAGCCTAGAACAATAGTGAATGTGATTTGTGAATTGCTTATTGAATTAGGGCATACTTAGAAATTCTTGGGTATTTACAATAACTACCCTGTACTTAGACTATTATTATATGCATTATAAAACTTCACTATAATGTATTAAACATAACTTTTAAGGGACCTAAGATGTAACACCGCGATTTTCCACGTCAAATTTTGACTTTTAAAACTTATAACTCAAAATATATTCCAGTTTTATACATAAACAGCAGAAATCTTTTGAGAGTATTTCTTTATTTTAAAAACCACAACCGAGCTTTCAATTTACAAACGAGTGTTACAAAGATCCATACCAATCGATCATCATACATGTTAACAAACAACGAGTGTCCAAGCACAACATAAGCAACCCTTGGCAAAACCATACATAAACATCTGCAAAAGTACACAAACAACAAGGGGGTTAGCTTTAAAAGCTAGTGAGCACAAACATAACCATAAACATCATATAGCACATACAGTATCACATGATAACCCTGCACCATCTTCTCTTTTAATTGCAAAGTCCTTTCTTCCGGACTTGTTGATGAACCTCTTCACTTTCATGGTCAGCATAGCCATCTGCCATGTAATATCCATCTCTTCCGAATCATCAGGATAAATCTGTTCAAGACCATCATTGGTGAGTAAGGAGTTCGCATGACTTGCAAGATATGCTTCAAAAACCATATCATTTGATCCTTGTTGTTTGACAGCATAAGTAGTAGATTCCTTATCACTAATACGAGTATCACTTGATGAAGAAAACAAAGCAGCATTGTGAGAATACCCAATTAGTTTCTTCTTAGCTTCCACTTCAAATTCAAACACCCTTATATCATTGTATAAGCCATCAAGCTCGTTGAACTCAAGTTCATCACTCTGTCTAAAAGAAACGGTATACATAATACATTCTACACCCAAAGACCTCAAAAATTTTCTATTGACGTCATCTTGATCAATAGAAACTCCAGCAGTTACTAGCTCTCCAGTAAGTTTATTAAACCTATCAACGGTTTGAGTCATAGTTTCATTCTTCCCAACCATGAAGTTCTCGTTTTGTTGTTTCGGAATAGACTTTTGATTCCTCTTAGTGCTTTTGGTTCCATAAAACCTTTTTCTCCAAAGCATCCCATAGTTTTTTGGCATCTGAACACCTGTGAAATTCATGTTGGTATTCATTACGTATGGCCAAGAGCAGAGTGCTCAAAGCCTACATCTCTTATTGTCTCTCCTTCCTCTCAACATCATTCTTTGGAGGAGCTCTCTTTATCTTAGATCCATCGGGATTTAGTTCTACAACAATAGTTAGACCATTCTTAATTATGTCCCACATAGTATAATTCGTAAAAAGGATATATTGTTTGATTTGAATCTTCCACATGTTAAACTCAGTGGATTTGAGCATCGGAACCTTAGACGCCAACAGTCCTTCATTCATTGGCAGTACTCATGTTCTCCACAGTTGAAAGTAACATCAATGAAAGACCACAAACTTGTCTTCCTATTTGATCTTGGATCAAGATCAATCATAAGATGTGATGGCTCTGATACCACTTGTCAGGATCGAATAAACTAACTAATTGAACCAAGATATATTAAGAAAGGCGATGTATTGCACCTTAATACTTAAAACAAGAACATAAGAAATTTAAGAACACCGAATATTGTTTATCAACATAATTTGTATTGATCTCTTGAATCGAATGATTTCAATCAAAGCCCCAATTTCTCTTATTATGACAGACGTACAAAACTTCTCTAATGTAATAATCACAAACGACCTTGAGGGTATTTACAACGGAAAAACTCTCTGTTACAGCTTGACCTAAACTGACATTCATATATATACTCTGAATTACAAAGATAAACATTGAAAAACAAACTTTATCTTCTGCGTATCTTTATCTTTAAGTAATTCAAATCTTCCTTGATCTCATGAATCTTTTCTTGATTGTAGGAATCTTTCCTTATCTTGATCAGCAATATTAATTTTTAAAATTTCAATAAACATTAACTTTGAACACACGATATTAATATTGGTCGAACATCATTAACTTTTTAGAACAGTATCAACTCTTTCAACCAGTATTAACTTCAACAGTTGTAACTTCTACTAGTAGTAGTAGTAACTTCTATCATCAGTACTAACTTTTATACTAGCAGTATTAAGTTCAAAGTGTGAGCAATATTAATTTGACTTGGTAGCACTTAGACCCAACAATCTCCCACTAACTTTTTTTTCGAAAAAGTATTTAAGTTCTTTAAACCTTTATTGTTGGTCTCTTCCATCATGATACTACAAAAATCATTATGCATTACTTTGAAGTGTGCTTCTTTATCAGATCCTTCAACTAATTAAGAATCATTTGAACCAATGCTTCTGCCATAAGTGAAACACCATTTATATTTAGCTTCGCACCAAGCATGGTCATCATCTTTCCTACTCCATGCTTATATACTATATCAACCAAATAGTATTCATACCTCACATCTGCAGTTGACAGTTGATAAACACCATAGTTTTCATATAAAGTTCATCTTACTATTGGTAGTTTCCTTGATCAATTGCTTCTTGAACTTTCTCAGGAGCAAACATGTTACACAAACTGCTTAAAGAAAGTCTGATTGTGTTTGAAGGCCCTTTAAGCACTTTGTCTCCTTATTTTTTTCCAACTTCAAATATCTCTTCCAGATCATATCTTGAAGCATACTTGAGTAGTCTGATTAAGTTTGAAAAGCTTTCTTGACTTCCATCCTTTCTTACTATCGTGTAGTACTCAGACCTACCAACTTGAACTGTACTCCAATCTACTATCACCGGAAGTTTCATACTCAAAAATTAAACATTAATAGGATTCACCAACATTGATCAAAGGTTCTATTTTTTCGTTGTTCATCTAATTCCTTCTCAGTTAGCTCACTTTGCACACACTCATCAACTTCATCGTTCATCCTTTCTTTAACTTTCTCCTCAGGATCAGCAATCCTTGCTTTTATAACTCTTTTCACTTTTACTTCCTCAACCTACCTTTTCAAATCACTTTCAGTCTCTTCTTCTTCCTCTTCTTCAACTACTTCCTCACAAAACGGTATCTTTAATTTAGCTTGGTCATGAGAAGCTTTAAGTTTCCTTTCAAACTCATCTCTTTTATGATCATCTCCTTACAACATTTCCTTCCCTTTGTTGTATATATAAGTTAAGCTTTTCCAAGTCTTTCTATCCAGCAATTTCACGTTGTGACCATAATTCTTTAGAAAAATAGTCATGGTTCTCTTTTAGCCCCAATTGATTGAGTCATGGTTGACATTTTCCTCTTTTTAGTAACAAACTTCTTCATTATTTCCATTGCCTTTCTAGATTTCACAATAGTCTTAGCTTCTTCGTAGGGGTGAGCACGGTTCCGTTTAGTTTGGTTTTGGGGTAAAACCGAAACCAAACCAAAACCAAAACCATTCGGCTTGGTTCGGTTTTTGGTTTTTCGGTTTCGGTTCAGTTTTTGGTTTTTCAAATTTTTGGTTACAACACTCGACGAAGGGAGAGCGAACGCCAGCGTATGGTATGCCAAGATTTTTAGCTTCAAACTTCCCTCGAGATCATCTAGCTTCAAACTTCAAAGAATCAAGATTCAAGAGTCGATTTGGTATGTCGATTCAAAATTCAAGACTGGTCTGTCGATTTGATCTTCAAGATTCGAGCGATTGGTGTGTCGAGTGTTGGATAGTGAGTGCTACTTTGGGATTTTTAGGAAAAAAGTGAAAACAAGCGGAAGGTAAGGGATTTGAGTTATGTTGAACTGATATGTAAATGTACATTAATGCGCCTTAACCCTAACGGTTCGGTTTTATATGGTTCGGTTTCTTCAATTCAGTTCGGTTCGGTTTTTATGGTCGGTTTTGAAACCTAAAACCGAACCAAACCGAAAAAATCGGTTTTTATAATTTTAAAAACCAAAACCGTTGGTTTTGGTTTTGGTTCGGTTTTTTCAGTTTCGGTTTTTCTTGCTCACCCCCTACTTCTTCGTGCTATTCTCTTTGAAGCCTTTTTGCCTGTTCAACATCACTTTCTATTTGGGATTTTGTTCCAGGCACAATAGGCTTTCAATCACTTTTCCTTTTCCTTTAGCCTTCACAAAACTTGGATCTAATGGCTCAGTTGATCAAATTGTTCCTCAACTGATCAAACAGATTGCTTAGTTGATACTTGGAGTCATTCAGCTAATAGGCAAACTTGCATTAGCCGATGGTTTTCTATACTTGTGTTATCCTTAGTTGATCTGAGATGTTGGCTCTGGATGATACTTGGTTCTTAGCAAGTCTTCGATTGGTACTCTATACTTGCTAACTTTCAAGTTAGATTCCAAACCACACATATTCAGATTCATTTGAAGTCTTACTGAAGGTCTGGTTTTATTATCATCAAACCTTATGTATATAAATAGACGAATTTGATTATTGGGTTGAAATATTATCTCTCCCCGCCCTTGTTAAATTCTCTCTCCTTATTTCATAAGTAAAAAATCTTTTTTCTTATTTTAATACCTATTAGAATTTATCTTTAAAATTAATAAAATAGTTAATGCAAAGAAAAGAAATTTTGAATAAAACAGACATGCTGCTAAACAAACTTTTTGTGGCATTGAATCGCATAAATAACATATAGTTATATTCTTGAAAACAACATGTTACAAAACAGACACTATTTGACAATGCAGTATTATGCGGATAGGATCCTAGTGGGATAATATATATATATATATATATATATATAGACGAATTTGATTATTGGGTTGAAATAATTATCTCTCCCCGCACTTGTTAAATTCTCTCTCCTTATTTCATAAGTAAAAAATCTTTTTTCTTATTTTAATACCTTTTAGAATTTATCTTTAAAATTAATAAAATAGTTAATGCAAAGAAAAGAAATTTTGAATAAAACAGACATGCTGCTAAACAAACTTTTTGTGGCATTGAATCACGCAAATAACATATAGTTACATTCTTGAAAACAACATGTTACAAAACAGACACTATTTGACAATGCAGCATTATGCGGATAGGATCCTAGTGGGATTATATATATATATATATATATATATATATATATATATATATATATAGTATTAATAAAGAACGGTACTTAAATAAAGAACTTAAAAAACTGAGCCTTAGGTCAAGTTTATAAATGGTCTAAATTAGTTCTTACTTTTTTCATTTTTTAAAATCGTGGCAAGTAACCAAAATCAATAAATAAGAGTAAAGTTGGAATTGAAATGTTTTCTCTCTCCCCACTCGCATGTTAGATTACGTCCCCAATTGTACATAGATCTGATTTCACTTCTCTCTCTCTCTCTTTCTCTCTCTCTCTCTCTCTCTCTCTCTCTCTCAATCGCCGCTTTCTTTCTATAGTTAGCCATTAAGACCTCAGTCTCTGTTTGTTAGATTTATGTATACGGAAAGTAATCCATGATGTAACGTCCAATGTTATAAGACATTCAACGTCACTCCTATCTATAAATTCAAGTACGTAGTTATACAACCTCACATGGAAATAAGATTTATAATGGTTATTATGATGGGTTTAGTTCATAAAATGGACACCTTTCGCTATTGTATATATGTACTGAACTTTCAAACTTACCATTTGATGTATTGAACTTTCAAAAAGTTACCAAATAGTGTATCCGGTTACCTATATAACAGGTAACCGGTAATTTTTTTATTTTTTATTTATTTTTAATATACGAATATTTCCACCTCATCATTATTGTTGCCAACTGTGTATATCATGAAGAACATTTATCATCTTCATCATTTAATCAACAAAAAAAAACCACGAAGATGAACCCTAAATCTGTAAATTAACAAAACCCTAGATCTGTCACTTTGAAATAAAAAACCCGAAGATGAAACCTAAATCTGTTGCTTTGAATCAAGAACCAGAAATCGAAATCAGTTACTTTGAATCAAGAACAAACTCGATCTGATGAAGATGAACTCGATGATGGTTTCAAATATGGAACCCAAAATATGAAACAGAAACAAGAACCCCAAAATCGAAACTTAATCTCTTAGATAAAGAAAGAAAGCAAGCTTCGATTTAGGTTTCTTGCAGAAAATCTTTCTATTGTACCTTGAATGCTATGGGTTCTCGTTAAAGAATGAAATACCAGAAATTAAAGATGAAGATCATTTAAAGCCAGAAACCCATGAACTAAAATCAAAGGGTTTATCTCTCAATAAATCTCCTAAGATGAAGATGAAGAAGAACAAGAAAGCCTAAATCGTTAGGTAGATAAACCCTAAGATACTAAGAACCCTAAAGTGCAATAATCAAGAACCCTAAATCAGAACTCACATCAAGAACGTAGAGATTAAATCGCTGATATAAATCAAAACCCTAAATCTCTTAGATCTGGAAACTTTTAGATCTTAATCGATTAATAAAATTTGGAAATTTAAAAAGAAGAAATTTGAAAATTTTCGAAGAGAAAGATGAAGAATTTGAAAAAAAAGACTTTGAATCATCCATAAATTTCAAGAGGTTTGTTAATCTTGCTGCTAATCGGACTATCTAGAAATTTGAAGAATAAGACCATCATTAATTAATTGCTTTGGGTAATGAAATAAATCTCGAAATTACTATCATTATTATTATTTATTATTATTATATTTTCTTATTTGAGTTATTTTAAAAAGAAATACATGTCACTCACCATGTCACCTCCACGTCAGCGTGACCTGTGCCACATCACGAGGTAACTTGTTATAACAGGTAAAGTACATAAGTTAGTAAGTTTTTAAAACTTTAATACATTAAATGGTAAGTTTGAAAGTCTGATACATACAATAGCAAAAGATGACAAGTTGGATATATACATATAGAAACTAAACCCTATTATAAAAAAGTTAGTAACTTAAGTTTAACTTAGGTGAATAAGAAATCTTACTATCCACTTGGTATTAATTAATAAAGAGATAAATAAAATTGGAAATTTGACCAGAATTGAATGAGACGGGAACCATGATACACGAAAACCTTTTTTACCCTTTGCAGGTTTCATAGAAACCTGAAAATTTACATTATTACCAGAAATGTCATTCTTCAATTTGGACAACTGATTTTTCAGATCTATGGTTCAAGTTGGTTCTTACATTTTTATGAAAAATGGTTATTAAATGAACCATTTAATACACACACACACACACATATATATATAGGGTACGGTTCAAACGAGAACCTTTTTCGTATGAGAACTGCGAGAACCAATTACAGTCATTGATCAAAGTGATGGAGAGTTGAGATTAAAGAGTTGTTAATGGATAACCTTAAACTAATCAAACTTATCCTTAATTAATTAAGGATAGTTTGGACATTTTTACATTACCCCCGTATTTGTTAAACAAATATATACATCAAACTAGAAAAGTGTTAATTACAAAAATTATACCAAATTAACGAGAGAGAAATGTTCTTTAATTTGAGACCGGTCTTGATATATTTTTTCAAAACATATGTAAATATGCAAATATGCACTAGTTTTTTCAGAACATATGTAAATATGCACATGTGCAAAATTTTGCACTAGTGCACATGTCGCTGTACTGGAAAAAAAAACCCAGCAAAACATGATATTTTTTTTCCTCCAAAAAAATATATCAAGATCGGTCTTAAATTATAGAGCATAGTTTTCTCGTTAATTTGGTATATTTTTTATAATTTAACACCTTCTTGTTTGATAGATATATTAGTTTTAAAAAAATTGGGGTAATGTCATAATGTCTACACTACTCTTTCTTATTTAAATTAAATATAAAAGACAGGAAATTAAATTATTGGCCATAAATGGTT
The DNA here is from genome assembly GCA_947179395.2 of Pulicaria dysenterica. Classification (NCBI taxonomy): domain Eukaryota; kingdom Viridiplantae; phylum Streptophyta; class Magnoliopsida; order Asterales; family Asteraceae; genus Pulicaria; species Pulicaria dysenterica. The sequence goes on from OX359292.1 coordinate 83,928,494, forward strand.
ATCGCAGTTCTCGTACGAAAAACAGTTCTCGTTTAATATATTGTCTCACCGTTAAACATAGTCCTTAAATTTTAAATCTCAGATACTTTTTTAAAGAGCAAAATAGAAAATGACAATTCCAAATTGAAACTCACCCACCTCTCTCAAGAAACCACAACTTTATTTTTTTTATTTTTTTACCCATTAAATCTTTAAATGGCTATAACCATTGAAATGTTGAGAAATTGAACAAAAAAAATATATCAATCTACTCACTTTTTAAATATTTTTTCAAACTAGACCATGTAAACCATATGAAAATGATACCAAAATGTTATCACTTTGAATAATGTGTATATATATATATACACACACACACACACACACACACAAACACATAGGCAAAAGTTCAAACGAGAACTGTTTTTTCGTATGAGAAGTACGAGAACTAAGCTGAGCCATCAAATTTCCTCCTTTAATGTCATCACCTACCTGTGAATTCATCACATGCACCCTGTCACACTTGATTCCCCTCACGCTCTACATCCATGAATTCCACTAATCAACTCAACGGCTAAGGTTGGTTTTTGCAGTTCTCGTACGAAAAACAGTTCACGTTTGAACCTTCCCCTATATATATATAGGGGAGGGTTCATGCGAGAACCGTTGTTAGTGCGAGAACCGCGAGAACCAATCTCAGCCGTTCCTTGGATATGGGAAGTATCATGGATGGAGAGCGTGGAGGGATAGGGTGTGGCAGGGTGCATGTGAGGAATTCATGGGTGGGCAATGACATTAAAGGAGGGGGAATTGGACGGCTTAGATTGGTTCTCGCGGTTCTCGCGCTAACAACGGTTCTCGCATGAACTTTTGTCTATATATATATATATATATATATATATATATATATATATAGGGCGGTTCAAACGAGAAATGATTTTCGTACGAGAACTACGAGAACCAATCTCGGCCCTTGATTAATATTCAATGGCTAAGATTTTTTGACTACTCGTTAATGCTTCACTAATGACTCATTAATTGCTTATTAAGGACGCATTAATGAGGATTATTTTGGGAAAATCAAACCTCGTAAATTAATGACGGCTCACCGGGAAACAATTCACGGTTGGGTTATATATAAATTACCAAAATACCTTTATTAATGAGTCATTAATGGCATTAAATACAGTTCTCGCAGTTCTTGTACGAAAAATATTTCTCGTGAGAAATTTTGCATATATATATATATGTATATATATATATATATATATATTATAAAACATTTAGTACTTTTGCTTAAACTCTTAAAAATTAAGTAAGATAAAGTTACTAATACACCCTCATTTAAACCTAAAAAGAAACAACTATACATTCCATAATAAATAATACTTTAAAAAGTCAACTGAACACAATTTTGTAACCTATAAGATATCATAACAAACTAAGTACAAATTAATAAATAGTTAAAGCAATAAAGAAATTGAAAAGCATAAAAAAATATAGATGTAGCAGATAAAAACTATTCAACATCATCATAGTGCGTGAATATGATATCTCTACTTTATTGAAAATAGACATGGTATCTAGTAATTATTATTTGTCGTCGGCGCATTGCGCGGGTACTATGCTAGTTAATATATATATATATATATATATATATATATATATATATATATATATATGTGTGTGTGTGTGTGTGTGTGTGTGTGTGAGAGAGAGAGAGAGAGAGAGAGAATGAGTGAGTGAGACTCAAAACCCAATATATATCTCTTAGTGTTGCAAAAACCAAAATACCATTGTATACCTTGAATTTTAAACAGTGGCGGACCTGCCTATTGTAGAGGGGGGGAGGAGCACCACCGGTCTTTTGGCGGTTCGCAGTGTCGATTATCGAATTTTTGAGACGGTGCCACGGGTAAATTTTCGGGTTGCACCCGGTGATGCCAGCAAAATCAAAGGAAAAATGATACTTTTAAAAATATATATATAAAAAATAGGTTAATCTTTCAATTTATACCTTTAAAATAGCATTTTAGTTAACATAACTTCATATAAATTGTGTTTTGTTTTAAATTTTGGCCCTAAAATACCAGAATAGACGCCGAATCGCGTTAATTTGACCCGATTAACCGAAAACCCGAGAAAAAACCCGAACCACACCCTCAATTTTATTTAATTTTATTTACGCATTAAATGGTGTCACGGGTCAAAAAAAATTCTAGGTCCGCCCCTGATTTCAAATAAAATTTCAAGATATGAATTACTGGAAAATATATAACTTTCATAATCTTTTTTGTTTCTTTAAAAATATATAAACATTCACATAAAAATCCACCTGGTCATGTTTAGACTTTACCAGATTTTACTAAAAAAAGTGTTTATAGAAAGAACGAGGACCGATTAAGTATCAACTACCTAAAGACCAGAAAAACCGAGACCAACCAAGACACTTCAGTCCAGTCTCCCCTCCTCGTTTTTTATAGATTTCGAGTTTAGGTCCGCCGGCCGGTCGGTCCAGAGTTTTTCCATCTGATCTCACTTCTAAGGACTACTGTGGTAGAAGCTAGTACATTGCTCAGCAGTGGAGCAGAAGAGTTTTGCTCCATGTTCTTCCCTGTCAATCGTGATTTTAAACAAACACAAACAATTCACAATCAAAATTTCTAAAAGCGAATCCTTGCAGTTCTAAAACACAATACACAATACGTACGTCAATACTGATAAATGCTAATCAATTAATTGAAGCAAAACACACCACATGACACTAATTAGGGTTAAGCTATGTACGGCCAAACGCAAAACAAAGAATGAATTGTGGATATTTAAGCAATACCAATCTGATATTGATCAATCTTCTACACTGATTCAACTTGTAGGTCAAACTATATGGATGTGGTATCAATATTCAATATTGAAGCAATAGTAAAAAATGATGAACTCGGATTATGATGTAATCTTGAATGAGCCTAGAGGTTTCTTCTGTAATCGTGAATTTGTTAAAGCTTAATTAAATTAGGTTTATAAACTAGTATTTATACCTATAGATATTTATAGTAATTATCTTAAACTATATCATAAATAATGACACTTAACCATTAAACTAAGTTTACTAGAATGGAATACGTAGGATCTAAGAAAACTAATTGTAGTGTTTGTTTGATCATATATCATAAGTTCTTAGATTAATCATTTTAATCCCCATAATTAGGATTTGCAATTATTAAGGCTTTTTATCCTAATCATGTTTATTCGAGTATTCATGAGAATCCATTACTTGCCGCATATTTTATCAGAAGATAAGTACAAGTTAGGTTTATTTTAGTGAATAGCAATCTTCTTTTAATATATATCATGCATACATTGACTTAGAAATTAATTTAAAGTATCTATTAAGCTTTCGACTAACCCTCAGGGTTTTTGATTTTATACATACTACTAATCATGTATATCAATGTCCTAATACGCTCCTCTTAATGTCTTATTTAGCCTGTGTTTGGGATGCAATTGTGGAATTGCTCATGGAAGCTTTCCCCCAAGGAAAGAGGTGAAGAGTGCAAGTGAACGAGCTGGTTGGTTGCTTGGGGCGTTGTGACCAGCTCCTCTTATGGTCACAAATGTTAGATTTTGGTATTCCACGGCATATCCACCAACCTGATAACATAAATAGATTTCCATGTATCATTTCCTTCGCTATTATTTGGATATTTATTGAACAAAGGATTCAATGAATATATAGATTTTTACCTCTCCTTCACACGTCCACGGGTACCATGGTGTCTTAACCTTTGTTTGTAGTTTTTTTATATCATACCTAGTTTGTGTCACTGAATAATATGCATCTATATCACCACTGCAATTTTTATAAGTTGTATGTACGTTTAAAAGTTTATATTATCCATATAAAGTGAGCACGACAAAGACCACACTAATCTGCATTAAATAAATAACATTATATTTGTTACCTGTATATCCAAAAACGAAGTCCAGTAGCCATTACATCTCGAACATCAGGCAAGACTGTAAATGGTGAATCCTTCCAATTGTCATTTATAGTGTCACTGTTTTCAATGGCAACAAAGTTATGAAAACAAAACAATATGATGTACAGTTTTTTAAAACTTAAGACTGTAAAGAGTTTGTATTACTTGCAAGCATTCCATTCGATAGATTTGGCATGAAGTGACTGTTGCACTGTAGCATTTCTTAAGTATTTGTGTACGTACTCGATGGAGCATGGATCATATTCCGATGGCTATTTTGATCATGTGAATATAATGTCAAGATTTTTTCTAATACGTGTGCATTTTTATTAAAACTAACCTGTAATATGTAATTGTTGGGTGGTGGGCATAAGAGACCATAAATATTAAAGAGGTCAATATTTCCCCTAGCATTAGGTACTTTCTTTCGGTAGTTTTTACATTTCCATGATTGAATTGCATCCTCTGAAAAGTTGCAATTGGACATGATTTGACTATGTAGTTCATCAGAAATGATAGCATGCGTCCAGACGTAGTCATAGTATCCTATCCAAAATGTTTCATCATCCAAGTATGCATTTCCTAGCTAAGAATATCAACACGCACCTCTGTTATCTTATTCAATTATCATATCAATATAGTATACAATAGAGAAATATATTCATACTTACCACAATTCCTTTGAGGTTAATTACAGTTTGGTTAGACATTTTGTTATTTTGAAGAATTAATTTTGCAAGTTGAGGGATATAATGCCCTGCCATGCTTTGTCCCGCCATATAAAAGTCTCTATCTTTATATTCTGGAAACCTTGTTAACCAATTTACAAGAAACGTGTATGTGTCTTTTATTGTTTGAGAATCTCCAGGTTCATTTTCTGAAGATGTGTTAGAGTACGAGAATCCGGTTCCGGCAGGAATTTCCAAGAAAATTACATTTGCAACTGTAAAAGTGATGATCAATTGTTATAATATAACACACACACACACACATATTTCATTAAATAAATATTATGTACCATTATTCCATGCATATTTATTACGTGATAAGGTTGTATTATCACGATTCACTCTAAATGGTCCAAGTTCTGTCATAGCACCGTATCCAAAGGCAGAGCAACCTGACCATACAACAATTCATAGTTGTTCTAATTCATGAGCTTTATTAAAAAAATATTTTAAAAAAAATGAGAAAGTTACCTCCGTTGAGCCATAGTACAAGAGGATTGATGGAAGAGTTGATTGGTGACTCTACAAAATAGTAAAAGAGTGATTTCTCTTGATGGGGGTTAATAGTCACATATCCTGAATACTGGTTAAAGTCGACTCCAGCGGGTTGACCTGGCAATTTTGATATTTTGTCAACGTCCTTCAACCCATCATGTATGCCTACATAATCGGGTGAGTACGAATACTCCTTTGGGACATCTTTATTTCTAACATTATTTGTTAACCTTGTAAAATGATGAGTGTTGAAATCTCTCTCAAGAGAAGCGTATTTATTTTCACTATAACAATACGCAAAAACTAGTAAACTGAAATTAATCAATAAAAGTAATGTAATCGTCATTATAGCAATACTCTATCCATTGTGTAAGTATCATACAAATATTTATATGTAAACAAAAAAAATTATAAAGGACGTAATCGCAAGCACTCTTTTTTTATAAAGAGAGTTGGTTGAGATATTTCATTAGTTGTTACGTAGATATACTACTTTAGGAAATCCCAACACCGTATTAAAATAAGATTGTTTCGTAGTCAAGGATTCATAGTTATAATTTGGTAATCAAAAGAACAAATTTAAGAATTAACTTACACTGTACAGTGTGAAGTCATAGTTAATAAAAGGTGCCCGTGATTTTTAAAGTGTAGCGTCTCAATTTTTTTTAATATATAAATTCATCATTAAATGCTCATTCGCATAGACAAATAATTAATAATGTTATTACATTAACCCCAAAAAAATAAGTATTAACTCTTAGCGGAAGCCAAGTGTTAAATATTTGTAAATGACCATTTTATCCTTCTTTTTTGGTCCATCAAATTAGTAACTATTTTCATTTTTGATCCCTGAATGATTTTTTTATTTTAATCATATATACTCATTTAATTAACCATTTACTTAATAGATTTGATTTAATTATTATTAATACAACTCAACTATTTATTTTAAACAAACAAAAATAAGATAACTGTAATACATTATATATATATATATATATATATATATATATATATATATATATATATATATATATATATATATTAAGAATCAATTAGAATCAATTAGTATCTTATTTTCTTGGGCTCCTTTTAACTTCTATTCTTTTGAAAAAACATTGTAGAGTAATGGGCTTTCATTAATTAACACAATGTAGCAAGCTTTATTTCTCTTGAGCTAAGTTAAATTAGTAACAAATAAACAAATAGAAGATGTTTTGTTATTTGGGCTTGGACTTGGACTTGCTAGGAAAGGGAACAAAGACCCATTTAGGGCACAAGCCCTATAAGGCATGAACAATAGTCGCTCAAACCTTTGTGCGTATAATGTGTTCTTTTGTGTGTGTGTGTGTGTGTGTGTCTGTGTGTGCGCCTACCGGTAGATTAAGCAAGAAATTGAAGGTCATTTCACCACAATTCTTGGAGGAATCAAGTGTTTCAACTTCAGGTATGAAATTACTACATTCTACAACTAATTATATGTTAGCATCTCCAAAGAAACACACGATTCGTTATTAAACAGAAACAAACATAGTACACATATACACATTATATAAATACTTAAACGAACAAACAAGACTACTATTCATATTCATTTGATCAAATAGAAAACATATTCTTTTCATGTCCGTTCATTTTATTAAACAAACAAACTTCTTACCGAATATTTTAAGAACAATTGTGCATATTTTTTTGTTTTGGTATGGTAAGGTATTCCTTTTAAAAACCATTAATGTCATATTGACCCATGGTATGTTTAAAATGTGTTAATTTAGTTGTATTAATAACAACTAAATAAATATTACTAATAATAAACAAGTAAATATGATTAAAATAAAAAAAATCATGCAAGGCCAAAACTGAAAATAGTTACAAACTTTAAGCACCAAAAAAGAAGGGAAAATTTGTCATTTAAAAATATTTAACATTTAACTAATGGAGCAGGGACCAAAAGTGAAATAAATTCGGGTCGGGAGGGACTGAAGCATAACTTTTCAGATCTAGGGACCAAAATTGTTATTTCAAACAAACTACAGGGACAAAAATTGTAATTTACACTTAAAAATATAAAATTAGATGATATTCGCGCTGCTGTCATGTTAGTGTCTTGCCCTTTTCTTTGCCCGATGATCCTAAAATAATTAAACAACAACGGGTAAACTAGAAGCTTAGTAAGCAACACATCATCCATACCTTACGATTATCACACAGAATCACGTATCTACACGTAAGGCCACTTCGGCCAGGCCCACTCGGCCACGATGTCTAAAGACATCCATCAAGTTAGTCCCTTCAACCTTGATGCCATAGGCATCAAATAACTCCCTCGGTTATCGAGTATACAAGTAGCAATTATCACATCAAATAACACATAACACGTTCACATAATCATCAATATATACATAAACGTCATAAGATAAGAGTTAGTGAAACTCACTTGGTTTGTAAACTAGGGGTCGTTTGTTTATTAAGAGATTCTGAGTCTGAATCTGAATACCATGTATGAATATTTAGAGGTGATTCTGATGTCTGAATGTTCATTCATATTTTGCTGTTTGTTTTTTGAAATATCTAAATGGTTATAAATATTAGTTTATGATATTTTATATTCAACTGTTACATATATAACTAAATTTTAACTTTTCTAATTATAAAATAAATTATTTTAAGAACAATATAGGGAATTAATATAAAAAACATATAGAAAAGAGATGCGTAGCAGTGTGCGGTGCCCGACGGCGGCCGTGAAACATATATGTAGAGTAGTGGAGAAGTATATTTTGACGTGAATTAGTTAAATAAGAAGTATAACTGTTATAGTATAATGAAACATAAATTATATTAAGATGTTATAAGAGGTAATTTTATCTCTTATTTATTAAAATGTTTTAAGAGGTTTTCAGATCTTAATGAAAAGAAAAAACAAAAAGCTCTTACATCTTAATACCTTTTATTGATTCAAATTAAGATGTATTAAGACCTTTTTCAGAAAAACAAACGACCTCAAGTACGTAAGTACGTAACGAGTACTTGGAATTCAGTTAATACCGGCAATCGCCTACAATTAAATAGTATCTCATAAGTTCTCATAATCTCATACTAATCGTATAACTTGCGATTCAATATTAAGTTCAATTTGCGATTGGGCTTCCTAGGCCCAACTTGTGATTTGGGCCTCAAAGCCCATTTTGCGATTCAGTCTTATATCCCAATTTTTTATTCGAATCTTAAACCCAATTTGTAATCCTGATTTTATAACTTAATTTGTGATTCGGGCCTTTAAGCTTAGTTTACAACTGGCATAACTATGCCTATTTTGTGATCGAGCAATAAGGCCCAATTTACGATTGCAACATTTACAAAACATAAGATGACTAGTTTGCAATCCGGGTTAGTATGTTTGATTTGCAATTCAAGCTATTTTTAGTCAATCAGCGATTATGTCCTTATAACCATTTTGTGAATGGGTCTCAATCCTAGATTTGCAATCCTTTTATAAAGCTTAATCAATGATTCCAAGATTTAAGCTTAATTTATAATTAAAACATCACCTAACCAATTTGCATGCACTACAACACAAACAGACTATTGTGACAGAAATTTGCACGGACGAAGTCCGTAGCAAAAAATGGAAAAGTTGCGATTGCGTTGCGTCGGATTTGCGACAAACTTCAAGGCATAAATCCATTAGAATCACGTGGTCAAATTAGTGACAGAATAGTGACAGACTAGCGACGGACGGTTTTGCGATGGAAATTAGCGACAGAATAATGATGGGCGGGTTTGAGACAGAGAAAATGGACGCAAATCCGACGCACAAATATATAAAAGATAATATAAATTATATAAATAATTAGCCTGTCTCAAATCCGTCGCAAATTTCACACTTTTGCAACGGATTTGCAACGGGTCTTGAATTCGTATTTTTGCATTTTAAGATAACAAGTCGTAAAAAAAAACACGAGTCATATAGTTTATTATACTCGTTGACGATTTGGTCAAGTAAGAGATTTTAAATGTTTTGTAGTCATATAATAGTGTATTAGAGGATATACGAGTTTGTTATACAAAAAACAATTAAATATAAAAAAACAAGTTAATGTCCATCACAAATCCGTCGCAAATTTCACACTTTTGTGATGGATTTGCGACGGACTTTGAATTCGTGTTTTTATATTCTTGTATTAAAAGTCGTAAAAAAAGGCACCCAACACGAGTCATATCATATTATACTTGTTAACGGTTTGGTCAAGTAAGAGATTGTATATGTTTTTCTTTAGACACGCTTGAGTGCTTTTTCATATATTTATAATGTTGAAATATCATTTTTTATGCGACACGTCCAACTCTGGCAAATGTTTTTTTTTTACTTTTTATATGATTGTAAAGTCATATAATAGTGTATTAGAGGATATACGAGTTTGTTATACGAAATATAATTAAAAATAAAAAAAATAAGTTAATGCCCGTCACAAATCCGTCACAAATTTCACACTTTTGTGACGGATTTGCGACGGACCTCGAATTCGTATTTTTGCATTATTGGATAAGAAATCGTTAAAAAGGCACCAAAAAACACGAGTCATGTCATTTATTATACTTGTTAACGGATTGGTCAAGTAAGAGGTTATATATGTTTTTCGATATACACGTTTGTGTGCATTTTCATATATTTATAAGAGATTTACTAATGTTGAAATATCATTTTTCATACACCGACACGTCCAACTCGGACAAATAATTTTTATTTATTTATTTATATGTTTGTAAAGTCATATAATAGTGTATTGGAGGATATACGAGAGTTTGTTATATGGAAAAACAATAAAAAAAATAAAAAAACAAGTTAATGTCCGTCACAAATATGTCGCAAATTTCACACGACGGATTTGCGACGGACCTTGAATTCGTATTTTTGCATTTTTAGATAAAAAGTCGTAAAAAAGGCACCAAAAAGCACGAGAATCATTTATTATACTTGTTGACTGTTTGGTCCAGTAAGAGGTTTTATACGTTTTTCTATGTACACGCTCGTGTGCATTTTCATATATTTATATAAGATTTACTAATGTTGAAATATCGTTTTCATACAACAACACGTCCGACTCAGGTAAATGATATCTTTTAAAAATTTTATATGTTTGTAAAGTCATATAATAGTGTATTAGAGGATGTACGATTTTGTTATACGAAAAAACAATAAAAATATAAAAAACAAGTTAATGTCACAAATCCGTCGCAAATTTCACACTTTTGTGATGGATTTGCGACGGATCTTTCGTATTTTGCAGTTTTAGATAAAAAAAAAAGCAAAAACAAACACGAGTCATATTATTTATTATAATTGTTGAAAATTTGGTTAAGTAAATGGTTTTATATGTTTTTTTATAGACATGTTCGTGGTTTTATATATTTTTTTATAGACATGCTCGTGTACAATTAAAATATAAAAATTTTTTAATTACACTTTTATTTTATTTTTTATGTGTTTGTAAAGTTATATAATTATAGATTATAGGACATACGTGTTTGTTATACGAAAAAAAATAATTAAAAAATAAAACACTTCTAAAATTTCACCAAAATCAAACTTTACCCCCAATTTTCCAAAAAAAATCATTTTACTTTCCCACCAGTACTTCCTCCCAAATTTACCCTAAAAATTAATCACCTCCCATTTTGATTTTCTTTAGTAGGTCTAGAGCAGGAAGATGGCGGTTCCGGTAGTAAAAATTCCCATTGTTCTTATGCGTGAGGCTTGTAGGAATTTTTGTGGGTACATTGGTTCTCATATGGAATATTCGCTACTGAGGAGGGTTGGCTCTTATATCAGACGACAAAAATCTGATCTTTAATGTAATTCTGTAATATCTTCCTATTTAGAAACCTCGTATTGTTTTGATAGAAAACCCTTTTTCATTCTTAGCTTTTGATGTTTGCATATGATATTATGATTAGGGTATTGCTAATTAATGATTTAGTGTTATCTTTGTATTTCTTGTCGTAGATCCAAACTATGAAGATCAGATATGAAAAGGCATTTCCCACCAAGGGCTAATTTATCTATAAGGTATGATTTATTATTGATTTATTATCTTAATCGGATGTTATTGTTGTTTTTAATATCTGGAAAAGGTTTTGATTGATATTGTTCATGTTTTGTTTGAATTTTACTTTAGGCTTCATTCACAGGTAATGAGGAGATGTTTGGGGTTGCTTAGTTTTGGGTTATAACTTACAGCTTATAGTTTATGCTTATGTTGTTAAAAAAATGCGCTTTCAAAATAATTGTTTGGATTAGCTTATGGTGTAGAATAAAGCAACAAGTTGAAAATAATTTTTAGCGCGTGTTTTTCATAGCTTATTTATTTGGCTTATTAGCTTATTAGCTTATTTAAGCTAATAAGCCTTAAATAGTGTTTCCCATAGCTTATTAAGGATGAGCTTATTAGCTTATTTATAGGTTTTAAATAAGCCAAGATTTTGAGGCTTATTAGAGCTTATTTATCCAAATTACATCCTTTACCCTTTATTCTTCCTTGCTTCTTCTTCTCCGATTTTTAGACATGCCATTTTTTGTCATTTTAAAGCATAAATAAGCCTTCTTTAAATAAACACTTTTATTTGTTTTAGCTTATTTAATTAAATAAGCTATGGAAAACACCCCCTTAAACGTTTTAATAAATTATGTTTTTTTACTAGTAAATAACCAACTTACTAGCTGTTTTACTAATAAATTATGTCTTGTAATTCAATATATATCTGTAATCGTGTCCACAACTTTTCAGTGATGAATAAGTCCTCGTGTTTAGTTATATTTAATCATAGCTGTTTCTAAAAAAGAAGACTCGCGTTTTTCTTAGCTAAGCTGCTTTTGTTGAACCTGTTCTGATGGTAATTGGCCTTGTTCTACCAAAATGGGGAAGGAAATTGTATTCCATGTGGTACAAACTGTCCTAACACCAATCCTTGCCAACAGAAAACCGTAACACACACACGCAGACACAAAATTTACAGACTGAATCTCGGAGTTTTTGATCAAACAAGTGTTTTTAGAAAACATATTTACCAAATATGTGTACTTTTAAACATAATTACCAAATGAGTGTACTTTTCTGATTTTACTGCTCTTTTACCGTTTTTTATATTTTACTGCTTTTTAAACTTTTTTTACTGTTTCATTACTGCTTTTTTTACTGCCTTTTAAACTTTTTTTAGTGTCTCTTAACTGCGTTTTTACTGCTTTTTTACTCCATGAAATTCAACAGGTAACAACCCTATAACCATCATGAACCATTAGATACCTATTTGACTGGTTTTTATCGAGTTTAAGGGGGGTTTTCTTCGAGAATCGTTGTGTTGTTCTGCTATTCGAACTGGGCAAGAAAAAACGAGAGGTTTAACTCGGTTTGGACAGTGAAACCTCCATGAAATCCTAATTAATCAATAAGTAATTGTCATTGTTGTATTGGGAATCAAATGGGACAGAAATTAGTTGATTTGAACAACTTTTAAATCCTAACCTTGCTTACTCAATTTTAAATCCTAAATTAAAATCCATTAATGTGGAGCTGAACAGGACTTGTGGATCAAAAACATGAAGATGAAACAGCCATTAAATCCATCTTCTTCATTTTAAATCCTAAATTAAAACCCATCAAAAACATCCATTAAATCGTAAATTAAAATCTATCATGAAGAGGAAACAGCACCAAATTCATCGCTCAAAAACATACACAAAACAGAAGAAAAAAATCGGTGAAATAGCTATGGTGATGACGGCGAATGATCAAAGGGCTACGGAAAACAGGCTATGGTGATGTCGGCGATTAACCGTGGATCCCCGTTCGAGTCGCCGCCGGCTACGAATAATAGTCTACGAAAACATGAAGAGGAAGACGATGGAGTGCTCAGAAGAAAAAATCTTACAGATTGAACAGAGACGATGGTGAGATGACAGTGAACACGAAGACAACCACTGGGTGGCGTTCATTCCAACCGGCGATGGTGAGATGACAGCGAAGGGGGCGTACCGGTCATCTAGGGCACGAAGGGGACAAAGGGGCTGTGGTTTTTTTTCTTTAACGGATCGTGTATTTGAGGTAAAAGAAGGTAAAAATAAAAAGATACACTTATTTAGTAAATATGTTTAAAAGTACTATATATGTTTTCAAAACACACATTTTTGGTAAAAAAAAACTCCTGAATCTCGCTCAAAACATCATCATTTCATATGATTTCAAGTTCTATGGATTCCTAACCTCTCCTAGACCAAATCATAATGTTTAATTGAATTTCTATCGAGTTTTTGACAATCAACATGCTTGCTTTGTTCTCGGTTCTTGACCTCGAGGCCGACTACCCCCAAAACCCAAAATCGGTGATATAAAGCTCCATTGAATCAGTAGATGATTATAAAAAAGATGGTGTTTACTTACCTAATGATCTTCAGCTGATTACCGCACGATTTGAAGAGAGATTTCTCCTGCACCTGCACCCCCTTGTTCTCGTCGACCAATGATACACAGTTACACACACGCAAACTGAATGCAACGAAAGTTGAAGTCGGCTGTCCCTTAGAGGTCTAAGGCATTCCCTTCAAAGTTTTCTTAACGAGGTTACAGGGCTCGCGCTTCGCTGCGAGTTACATATATGACATTTCCTGTTAAGATATTTAGGAAAGTAATAAAAGATTCTAATATAAAGTTATTTATTTATTAATTAGAAGTAGTTATGTAATCTAGTTTTACACTTTTATAGCATGTGTTGAAATATTCACATACATATTGTAGAGTGTTTATACAATATGTTCAATTTCTTTTACTTATTTGGCTTTGACACTTTATTTTTATATATATTTGTTTACATTCCTTTTATTTTTATTATATTTTTCATATTCATTTTGTATTTTATTTATTTATAATTTTTATTATCAATCTAATTTATTTAGTCGCTCTTCTATTTCTGTCTTTTATTTATTTAATAATCTACGTTGCCGGAGATCACTTTCAGGAAGCTATCTTTTTACCTATGCGTAGGGCTATGATTGCTACATTCTACCTCTCATATACCCCGCTATTACGAGATTATGTATTGTTATTGTTGTTATTGTACATTGTACTACTTGGATATATGAAGTTTCAAATTTCAGTTTTTCATGTTTGATTATATTTTCCAGGGTTCAAGTTTTTAGAATTTGGTTTTTTTTGTTATTAAAAGAAAGCTGTACAGAAGATATGTTAAGTAAACTTATATAGGTGTATTAAATATATACAAAGTTTTTAAAATTAAGCTTATCATTGAATATATATGAAAAAGAAACAAAAAAGTTATCCTAATATATAGTATATATGTAACGTAAAATTAAAATCATATAAAGTTATTTTATAGATAGTAGTAAAACATTTCTATTTTTTTTAAAAACTATACTATTTAAATATCTTTATAAATCATAGTAAAGTTAGGTATATTTACTATGATTTATAAATTATTTGAAGTTACTATTGGAATATGAGAAAAATTTTAAGGATATTATTGAAATATAAGAAAAGAGAAAGGGTAAGAATTAAAATTTTAATTGGAAAAAATGTAAGGAAAATTTGCATATAGATAAATCAAACTTGAGACCGCAAAATAACTGTTTAACAAAGTCACTTCTTATTATTTAAAAATAATTTTTTTTCATGAAAAATGTATGTTATTATAACTATATTTTAAGTAAGAACTAAAAAGTATTGGTAAAAACTTAAATCAATAAAATTGCGATAAACATAAATTTAAAAAACAAAAGAAAACTTGGATTCATAGGTTTGAAGGAATTTTGGGTTTTGGAGGATTCAAACTCACGACCTCCTATATAGAACATAACACCACTTGTCATTGCGTCAGGATCATTTTTGTTTCTACAGTCCGACTAAGGCATATATAACGTAAAGGCGTTTTCTTTTTCTTATAAATGTATGGATAGTATAATTAGTTTTTAACGGCCAAGGCCAAGAAGGTCCAACATCTTGGTGATAATAGGCTAGTAGCAAACTTAGTCCACTAAAGAAATTATTGAAATTTGGAATACCACTAGAGGTGCACATCTTCGGATTTTAATCCGATCCGGATCGGATAAAATCCGGACCGGATTTTTTCGGTTTTTTTGGTACCGGATTTTCGGATTGTAACCGGATTTTTTCGGACAGAGGTGTAACCGGTTTTGTACGGATTAAAACCAGATTTTCTTGAACAAAAGTGTTACCGGTTTCGGATCGGATTAAAACCGGATCGGATCGGATAAAACCGGTTAAATCTGCTCCGGTTTGAAAAAAATCCGGTTTTATAAAAAATCGGTTTAGATAGTTTTTGCACAAAATCTGATATTCGGATTTTTTTTGCACCTCTAAATACCACACTTAGGGTCAAATACTACCTGACCAACCAATTATAAAATATAACATTAATGATATGAACAGTACTTTTTGATAAATGATTATATATTAAGCATTCCAAAATATAAACAAACTTGCAGTTTGGCGTGGTGGTAAGTATGCTTCCCTTTATGTAATAGCCTAATAGGTCAGGAGTTTAACTTTATGCAGTAACATTTTTACTTATTTCTTCTTTATAACGTTTAAAAAGACCATGTCTCTTTTTTCTTCTTTCCCAAAATCTGATATTGTTATTTAAAATTTAGGAATGTTATAACTATTATATTTATAATTTAATATATTTTAATTTATTGTTTTATTTATCTTTTTATTATTTTTAACATATAATGTTTGAGTTAAGAACTTCTCATATTTTATCAAACATGATATATTTTGTTCTCTCACAAATATAAGTGTGACACTTGCAAATTGACCCATTTTTTATTTAAATTAAGAGACCATTATCATGTATTCTTGTTTTAAATAAAATAGAATGTTAATGGATTTTAATACGAATCATTATTAAAAAATATGACCCTCGTGTTCAAGCACATTCTTAAGATGACCGTCGTTTTTAGTTATAGATCTGGAATAAATCAAGATATCATCAATAAATATGATAACATATTTATCCAACATAGGTCGACATACCCGATTCATCAAATCCATGAAAGCAGCAGTGCACTCATCAATCCAAACGGCATGACCACAAATTCAAAATGGTCCACATGATTGTAGCTTGATAACGACCCAGCCAATCCATGCCAATTATGACTTGAAACTCTCTCAAAGTCATGGGAATAAGGTCCACGGGAAAGCTAACAGTTTCTGTTTCTATTACAATATTTTATATACATCAGATACTATTAAACTTTTGTCATCCGTTATTTCCACTTCTAATGGACAGTCTAAGCGCATCGGTAAAGATTCAAATTGTTTACAGAAAGTAATAGAAACAAAAGATTTGCTCGCTCCTGAATCAAATAATACAAGAGCATGTACACAGTTAACAAGATATATATCTATCATCACATCTGGTTCGTATTTGCTTCTTCTAAACCAAGTTGAAGGCCCTTCCGCGACCCTTGGGAGTCTCGTTTTTCTTCCCCTGTCCTCCATCAGTTAGCTGGTTTTACATCTCCCACTGGATTTGGGCAATTGGTTTTGATGTGCCTGGGTTGAAACAAACTTTAAAGGAAGATCTGCAATCTTTTCCAACATGCCCAAGCTTCACGCATTTGTAACAATTCTTCATAACAGTTTTAGTGTTACCGCCTTTCTCTCTAGAGGGTTTGAACCTCGTATTCCCTGTCTTCTATTTCTTAGTTGCCGGTGCAGCTATTTTAGTCCTCCTCTCGATCGCTTGCTTTTCGAATACAATTTCCCTGACCCTAGTAACACATATCTTCGATCACAAGTTAGTACCTTAATCTAGTACTCGTAAATAGAGATTGATGAGTACGTTAATATAACTTTACATAAATGCATATATGTGTAATATAAATATGGAACAATATTATAAATTAACAAATACGAGATTGAGATAAATAGTATGCTTAGTTTAAGTGGAAATATCCCCTGATATGCCTAACAGTTAAAATGAAACATGTGAGAATTTATACGATAATCGTACGGTTGTGTTTATGGTTATATAGATAACGAAATATCTATAGTACATGTACATATACGATACCTATGTAGATACAATGATAGTTGTACAGATATATGTATTATGATTATCCAAGCATGACTAAACGAATACAATATTTTTATGTACACCAGAGTAGTCATGCAGATACAAGTGTTATTATTACAACCACTATACATACATGTGATATATAAAATTACAAATGTAGTATTTAAATAATACGACTATAAATATACATATATGGGTATGAAAACACGGCACACATACATATACAATTATTGTTATATAGCTTCGAACATATATATATATATATATACACACACACACACACACACAATCCAATATTTCAAACGCAGCGGACCCAACTGTATGTTATACAGGCACAAAGGTTGTACAGATACGATGGTTATACAATTAAAAATGTGATACAAATACAACTACGATGTGTTAATACAACTACGTTTACAGTAGTTGAGATACATTTACAGAAACAATGTGTGAACCAATTATCGTTACAACAGTTGAAATATGGATACGATGGTTATACAATTAAAAATGTGATACAAATACAACTACGATGTGTTAATACAACTACGTTTACAGTAGTTGAGATACATTTACAGAAACAATGTGTGAACCAATTATCGTTACAACAGTTGAAATATGGATACAGACATAATATAAATATAATCATGTGGAAATGGATACAGTGTGGTTACAGATACATTACAGAATAGACATAATTACAAATATTGTTATTGAACCGAGAAATACTTATCATACAAATGCGATAACGAGTTACGAAATGTATTGAAAGAATAAAGTTTAATCAGATCGTGAAACATTTTATACAAGTACTTTTTTTGGGTAGCTCACTGGCTTCCATAGCACATCGGACACTTCTAACATTCTTTCAAGTACTTGAAGATCTTTGGATATGGATTCAGTGGATAGGCTCGTGTTTTGAAACCAAATTATTTAAAGATTATTTAGTGACAATTTTCCCATACTTTTGAATTAAATAATAAGTGTTTGTAAAGATTTTCAACACATGTTTCCGCTACTTTTTTCTAAACTAGATTTTTTTATTACAATTATAAAGTTTGTTTATATATGAATATTTTTCGTAAAGGTTTCATTAGAAAACGGGGCGTAACAAGAAAGCACTTGAGTGTCTATTTCAAGTAAATGGAGTAGCCTACGAACACTGCTACTATCTTACAGATTGAATATACCCGGAATGGGTATGTTTCAAATGATTCATAAGCCCTGCTGATTAAAACACACCAAGTCACATGAATTAGGGTTACGCTATGTATGGACAAACACACAAATTGAATGAATTGTGGATTGAGTTTTGAAGCAATACTAGTCTTATTTTGATCAATCTTCTGCTCTGAGACCCCTAATAGGTCCAAGTGGATCTGGTATCAGTCAATATAGAAGCGATACCCAATGACGAACTTGGATTATGATGTAATCATGAATGAACCGAGAGGTTTCTTCTGTAATCGTAAATTTGATTAAGCTTATTTAAAATAGGGTTAGAAATTGGTATTTATAACTTATAGGTATTTACACTAATTACTCTAAAGTATGTCATATGTAGTAATGACACTTAACCATTAAACTAACTTTACTAAAGTGCAATGAACACAATAACTAGGATCTTAGACAACTGCTTTGTTGTGGTTGTTTGATTATATATCTTAAGTTCTTAATTAGGTGAATCATTTTTTACCCCATAATTAAATAGGATTTGCAATATTAAGGGTTTGTGTTTTTACCTATTTCATGTTGATACGAGTATCTGATATCTAGTATTTGCTGCATATATATTCTTTTAAACGACAAGTACATGTTTGCTACTTTAGTAATAGCAACCTTCTTCTAATAAATCATGCATACATTGATTTAGAAATTAATTTGAAGTATCAATTAAGCTTTCGACTAAGACTCAAGGTTTTTGATTTTATACTGCTAATCATGTATATCGATCACTGTCCTAACACGCTCGCCGATGTTTGGAATGCAAATATGAAATTGTTCAGGGAAGCTTTCCCTCGAGGAAAGAGGTGAAGAGTGCAAGTGAACGAGCTGGCTGGTTGCTTGGAGCATTGTGACCAGCTCCTCTTATGGTCACAAATGTTAGATTTTGGTATTCCACGACATATCCACCAACCTGAATAACATAAAGAGATTTCCACGTATCATTTTGTTGGCTATCATTTTTTTGATATTTATTGAACTAACGATTCAATGGATAACTTTTTACCTCTCCTTCATACATCCACGGGTACCATGGTGTCTTAACCTTTGCTTGTAGTCTTTTTATATCATACCTAGTTTGTGTCACGGAATAATATGAATCTGTATCCCCACTGCAATATTTATAATTAAATTGTATGTAGTTTAAAAGTTTATATTATCCATATAAAGTGAGCACGACAAAGATCACACTAATTTGCATTAAATAAATTACATTATATTTAATTATTACCTGTATATCCAAAATCGGAGTCCAGTAGCCATTACATCTCGAACATCAGGCAAGACTGTAAATGGTGAATCCTTCCAATTGTCATTTATAGTGTCACTGTTTTCAATGGCAACAAAGTTATGAAAACAAAGCAATATGATGTAAAGTTTTTTAAAACTTAAGACTGTAAAGAATTTGTATTACTTGCAAGCATTCCATTCGATAGATTTGGCATGAAGTGACTTTTGCACTGTAGCATTTCTTAAGTATTTGTGTACGTACTCGATGGAGCATGGATCATATTCCGATGGCTATTTTGATCATGTGAATATAATGTCAAGATTTTTTCTAATACGTGTGTATTTATATTAAAACTAACCTGTAATATGTAATTGTTGGGTGGTGGGCATAAGAGACCATAAATATTAAAGATGTCAATATTTCCCCTAGCGTTAGGTACTTTCTTTCGGTAGTTTTTACATTTCCATGATTGAATTGCATCCTCTGAAAAGTTGCAATTGGTCATGAGTTGACTATGTAGTTCATCAGAAATGATAGCATGCGTCCAAATGTAGTCATAGTATCCAATCCATGATGTTTCATCATCCAAGTATGCATTTCCTAGCTAAGAATATCAACACGCACCCCTGTTATCTTACTCAATTACCATATCAATATAGTATACAATAGAGAAACATATTCATACTAGCTTACCATAATTCCCTTGAGGTTAATTACAGTTTGGTTAGTAATTTTGTTATTTTGAAGAATTAATTTTGCAAGTTGAGGGATATAATGTCCTGCAATGCTTTGTCCCGCCATATAAAAGTCTCTATCTTTATATTCTTGAAACCTTGTTAACCAATTTACGAGAAACGTGTATGTGTCTTTTATTGTTTGAGAATCTCCAGGTTCATTTTCTGAAGATGCGTTAGAATAAGAGAATCCGGTTCCGGCAGGAATTTCCACGAAAATTACATTTGCAACTATAAAAGTGATGATCAATAGTTATGAGATATATATATATATATATAACACACACATATTTCATTAAATAAATATTATGTACCATTATTCCATGCATATTTATTACGTGATAAGGTTGTATTATCACGATTCACTCTAAATGGTCCAAGTTCTGTCATAGCACCGTATCCAAAGGCAGAGCAACCTGACCATACAACAATTCATAGTTGTTCTAATTCATGAACTTTATTAATAAAAATATTAAAAAAAACTACAAGAAAGTTACCTCCGTTGAGCCATAGTACAAGAGGATTGATGGAAGAGTTGATTGGTGACTCTACAAAATAGTAAAAGAATGATTTCCCATGATTGGGGTTAATAGTCACATATCCTGAATACTGGTTAAAGTCAACTCCAGTCGGTTGACCTGGCAATTTTGATATCTTATCAACATCCTTCGACCCATCATGTATGCCTACATAATCGGGCGAGTAAGAATACTCCTTTGGGACATCTTTATTCCTAACATTATTTGTTGACCTTGCAAAATGACGAATGTTGAAATCTCTGTCAAGAGAAGCGTATCTATTTTCACTATAACAATACACAAAAACTAGAAGACTGACATGAATCAATAAAAGTAATGTAATCGTCATTATAGCAATACTCTATCCATTGCTTAAGTATCATACAAATATTTATATGTACACAAAAAAATTATAAAGGACGTAATGGCAAGCACTGTGTTTTATAAAGAGAGTTGGTTGATATATTTCGTTAGCTGTTACTTAGATATACTACTTAAGGAAATCCCAACGCCGTATTAAAATAAAATTGTTTCGTAGTCAAGGATTCATAGTTATAATTAGGTAATCAAAAGAACAAATTTATGAATTAACTCACACCGTACAGTGTGAAGTCATAGTTAATAAAAGATGTCTGTGATTTTAAAGTGTAACGCCCCAATTTTTTTAATGTATAAATTTATCATTAAATGCTCATTCGAATAGACAAATAATTAATAATGTTATTCCATTAACCCCAAAAAATAAGTATTAACTCTCAGTAGCGGAAGCCAAGTGTTAAATATTTGTAAATGACCATTTTGCCCTTCTTTTTTGATCCGTCAAGTTTGTAACTATTTTCAATTTTGGTCCCTACATGATTTTTTTTATTTTAATCATATTTACTGATTTAATTAAGCGTTTACTAATTATATTTGATTTAAGTTATTAATACAACTCAACTATTTACTTTAAACAAACAAAAATAAGAAAACTGTAATACATATTTTGTTTATATATTTATTTTAATCACTTAAGAATCAATTAGAATAAATTAGTATCTTATTTTATTGGGTAACTTTTATTCTTTTAAAAAACATTGTAGAGTAATGGGCTTTCATTAATTAACACTATGTAGCAATCTTTATTTCTCTTGAACTAAGTTAAATTAAAACTATTAACAAAATATCAAAGTAAAAGTTACTATTTCTAAGCACTATAACATTTACCAAAGTAAAAGTTACTATTTTTAAGCACTATTCATCAATAGTGTTTTATTTTACTCTTAGGATATTATTTATCTAAACTAAGGATTTTTTTATTTATGGTAAATATAGTTTTCTAATAAGAATAATTTTTTTACAAAATGTTCTATCTCAAAGTCTAATTTATTAAATTGAATATTTGAAAAAGAAAATTACGAAAGTCTAATTTATTAAACTTAATATTTGAAAAAGTAACTAAAAAAGTCTACCGCAAAATTCTAATATAGTTAAAGTTAACATCTGAAAATAATCTTATGTCCACCACTACCTTCTAAGATTAAACTTAATATTTGAAAAAAAAGTTACAAAAAAGTTCTATCTCAAAGTCTAATTTATTAAACTTAATATTTCAAAAACTAACTAACAAAGTGTACCGCAAATTCTAATATAGTTAAAGTTAATATTCTGAAAATAATATTATGTCCACCACAACCTTCTAGGGTTGTATGACACATGGTTGATTTGTGTGACGATTAGTAGTGGACGAGGCTCGATTTTACATATTTTTACAACGGTGGTGCGTGTCTTAGATTTTTTGGTGTTTTAAAGTTTGATTTTTCAATAGATGTGTATTTTAAAGTTTGGTTATGTAAGTATGCCAGTTTGATGAATTTGAAAAAACTAACTAACAAAGTCTACCGCAAAATCTAATATAGTTAAAGTTAATATTCTGAAAATAATATTATGTCCACCACAACCTTCTAGGGTTGTATGACACATGGTTGATTTGTGTGACGATTAGTAATGGACGAGGCTCGATTTTACATTTTTTTACAACGGTGGTGCGTGTCTTAGATTTTTTGGTGTTTTAAAGTTTGATTTTTCACACAGATGTGTATTTTAAAGTTTGGTTATGTAAGTATGTCAGTTTGATGAATTTGAAAAAAACTAGCACATTAGTGGGATGCTATGGCTGCTCCGGTCAGGGGACAAGAGGTTGGTTGCTCAAGCGAGTGGAATTGGGTAGGCAAGAATAGGAAGATCATAGCTGAAGGGAGTTTAAGAAATGGAGGTAATGGAGGGCAGCAGCAAAGACGTTCAGGGCATCAGGAGGTAAAAGAGGACTTTCAATGGAACAAACAATCAGGGCAACCGAGATCATCGAGATGGATATCAGTCTATGTGACCAACTTCCCGAATTCTTGGGAGGTCAATGATATGTGGAATATGATGAAGAATGTAGGAAGTGTACGGGATGTCTTTTTGTCGAGAAAACTGAATCTACGGGGGAGAAGGTATGGATTTGTACGATTCGAAATGAAAGGAATGAAGCTGTACTATGGGATACACTAAGGAATGTGTATTTCGGTAATTTACGAGCGGTGGTCAAGAAAGCGACAGAGAGGAAAAGAGCTGTTGAATCTATGAAGGTTCCTTACGATATTGCGAAAGGAAAATCTTGGAGACCTATTCCGGCAGAAGGCATGGTTGATGGAAGGTCGTTCAAAGAAGCACTAATGGGTGGTTCCTACGCTGAAAAGAAGACACCCATGGGCGGTGGATCGCATAATATGGCTGGGCAACGGGTTACAGGTAAGAAGAGAGCAAATCTTATTTTTAACTCATCTGAAAAAGACCGGGAATGGCTCCAATGGGCTATAGTGGCGGAAGTTAACTTAGAAGATTCATCAGAAATTAAGAATATAATGGAGAATCTGGAAACAATGTCTACCAAATATAATTTTGATCCAAAAACTATGGGTGGAAGAATGTTTCTGCTAAACTTCAGGGACGGTGACAATCTGAATCTGTTCTTGAAGGAATTTGAAGAAGGGAAGGAGTTGCCGAACGAGGTTTTCGAGTGGGTAAAGCCATGGTCACTGGCGGATCCACATAGAAGGAAGGGGGGAAAGGCCCCCATTGGTCCAATTTTTTTTTCATACATGTATATGGGCTTTGCATATTAGGCCCCCTAAGCAACAAACACGAGGCCCCCAAGCTCCCACGGATTAAAAAAAAAAACAAACCCACAGATGACTATTTTAATTGTGTTTGAAATTGAATAGAATTGGAAACTAAATTAATTACTCACTGTTTGGTGGTGCCGTAGGTCTTGATTTTGTGGGTTATGTTTCTAATTCTAATATATTTTCATATGATGTCCCTATATCTTCCTTGCTGAGTATTCACTGAAGTATCAATTTAAGGACTTATTACTATATACACATTGATAACTAGAAAAGGTATCATCTTTTCAGCTTATTACAAAGATTACTTGCAACAAGCTTTATTGAAAAAAAACTACAATATTAAGGGCTTATTACTATATACACCCATGACTCCGAATATGTTTGGACCGTTCCTTGTCACATTGACCTAACCCGACCCAAATTTTCAATATTCGAGGACTCACTTTTCATAAGGTAGCTTGTGCCCCCCTCACCTAAATTCCTGGATCCGCCACTGGCTGAAGGTGATGTTGATAACAGTATTTTAAAGTGGATAAGATCTGAGTGTGTGCCATTACACGTGTTTAATGAAAGATTCTTTTCATCTATTGCTAACCTATGGGGAAATTTCGTAATGGTTGATGAAGATACTAGGAATAGAAGCAGATTAGGTGTAGGCAGATTCTTGGTGAGAACCAACAGGATGGACTTCCCAAAGACTATTAATGTGGAAATTGATAATGATGTCTATTGTATTTATCTGTTTGAAGATGGTACAAATGGGTTTCTCCCAACAGCCATGGAAGTAGATCTCGATTCCAGCAAAAAGGGTTATTGCCTCTGGGGTCGGCGATGGCCAAGGACTACCGGTTACGAAGATGGACACTGAATCCAGCAATGGGGTAGACGATGCAGGAGTCGGAGAGAAAGACGGTGAGTTACATGTACAAGACCATTCCGTATTCATGGCTGCAGGCGGAGAAAAGATTGTCGATCGAAGTGATCCCGCCTCCTTGGTTGGAGCTGTTTCGCCAGAGAGGGGAAAGGAAAGGTCGCCGTTGAAGGGGGGCGCTGCTTCGCCGGACATGGGAGATGGAACGGCGTCGCCTAATGATTGTGTTTCGCTTCGGGAAGGATCAAGTCCTCGTGAATCTCAGAATGGCACGTCGGCCAAGAAGAACTCGACAGGGTCGGGGATGAAATCGAGGGGGCACTCTCTGCTGGCTAGTTATAAGAACCTAGATGTTGAAAGGGTTGGGTCTGATGATGTCGCTGCAGTCGAGATTTCTTTGGCTGACCTAGGAGGGTGTGTTACGACAGAAAAGCTTTGGCCTAAAGAAGATAGTAATATGGGCTTTTAGGACCGACCGGACCGGTCCAAGAAAGACCGCCCGAACCGAACCGGTCCAAGACCGAAAATGACGTAAGCGGTCCTAACCGGTCCAGAATCCGAACCGGTCCAAAACGGTCCAAGAACCGGTCCAGACCGAACCGGTCCAAACTCGGTCCAAGCTCAACGGTCCAATTTCAAATTCTAACGGCTAGTTTTTCGGTCTAAACCGGTCCGAACCGGTCCCAACGGCTAGTTTCCGATTTTTTTTTCAATTCCTCTTATAAATACCCCCCATTTGGTTGCCATTTTCTACTACATCTTCTCTCAACCTCTCATTCTCTCATTCTTTCTTTCTCTCAAGAAAAAATTACAAGTTTTTGATTTGTTTATAATTTGCTTCAAGAATCAAGGATTTGCTTATAATTTGCTTCAAGAATCAAGGATTTGCTTATAATTTTTTGATTTGCTTCAAGAATCAAGATTATAAAAAATGGCGGGTGAAGGATTTAGCAATTTGAACGCGGGTCGAAGTGATTTCAATGTAAGTCTCCCGTACGAAGAAGTTCCGAAAACAAATCGACATGCGGAAATTTGGAACGATTTTGTACAACTCAAACAAAATAACAAAAAATATGTGAAGTGTATGCATTGTGGAGGAATCTTATCCGGCTCTAATTCTTCTCTCGCTCGGCAATTAGTAAGTATTCTTTTTTATATTTAAGTTTAGTTTATTTAAATACTAGTTTTTATATATTTAAGTTTAGTTTATTTAAATACTAGTTTTTATATATTTAAGTTTAGTTTATTTAATACTAGTTTTTTTATATTTAAGTTTAGTTTATTTAATACTAGTTTTTTTATATTTAACTTTAGTTTATTTAATACTAGTTTTTTTATATTTATGTTTAGTTTATGCAAAACTAGGTTTTTTGTATTTATGGTTAGGGTATGTAATTCTAGTTATTCATAACTTAGTTATTTATTCTAATCGTAATACTAGTAGATATAACCCGGAGAGTGGTGTCTAGAATAGTCACGATCGGCTTGTGGTTGTTGGATTTTCCGAAAGGTTTTAAACCGAAAGGATCCTGCCCCTCGACTGACCTGCCTGGCCACTCTTTGCTTGGTAGTCAAACGTATTACTTTAGAATCAATAACTATAGTTTAATACTTGAATTAAATACATGAACTTGGTTAAATATAGTTTAGTACTTGAATTAAATACATGACCTTAGTTAAATATAGTTTAGTACTTGAATTAAATACATGAACTTAGTTAAATATAGTTTAGTACTTGAATTAAATACATGACCTTAGTTAAATATAGTTTACATTACTTGAACTTAGTTTATTCTAATATAAACTTTAAAAAATTAGACTAAATGATTGGCGCGACAAGCCGCTGCGGTTGAGAGTCAAACTCAAGTTGATGGTCAAACATGGCGTTTCGATGCCGCTTTAGCTCAAGAATTAAGCATGCAGTTAACAATACAAGAATCATTACCATTTGACTTCTTCTCCCGCCCAAGAGTCACAAATTTTATCAAAAAAGCTTTACAACCTCATTATTCCTCTGTAAGTCGAAGAACTCTTAAACGTAGAGCTATGACAAAATGGAAAATAATATATCAAGATTTAAAGAAATATTTTACTAGATTCGATGGTAGAGTTTCCATAACTACCGACATTTGGACCGCTCCACATACAACTCATTACTCATTTATTTGTGTTACGATACATTGGATACACCCTAAAACATGGTTTATGCAAAAACGCATTATTGCTTTTGAAAACTTTCCTCACCCGCATGGAGGTGAACAAATTTACGTAATTTTATTAAGGATTTTTAACGGTTTTGGAATTAAAGAAAAAATACTTTCGATCACCCTAGATAATGCAAGCAACAATACAAACGCTATGGGACGATTGAAACGAGTTTTAAACCCTATATGTGACGGGGAATTTTTACATGTACGTTGTTGTTGTCATATTTTCAACCTCGCGGTCCAAAAAGGTTTGGAGTCTATAGAATCTTGTCTTTTGAAATTTAGAAGATTAAATGAGACAATTTTTAAAAGCGGACCCATTGCGTTCGAAAAATATGAGCATTTTTGTAAAACAAAAAGAAGAAGATGTTTGAGACCTCTCATAGATATGCCCGTGAGATGGAACTCGACTTATAAAATGATAGGGCGTTTGATACAAAGTAAGGATTTACTTACCGAATATCATCGAGAACACCTGCCCCAATTATATGAAGTACTTACGGAAACTGATTGGAATATTTTAGAAGAATTACACATCGGTTTGGGAGTTTTGTATCAAGCCACAATGATGTTATCACAAACATATTTTCCATCATCTCACTCCGCTATGATAGGTGTTTGTGAAATTTTGAGAACATTAAAAGCTTTTGGTTCTTTGGATCAAAGGTGGGATATGATTACCAACGAAATGTGTGAAATTCTTATAAAATATTTTAAAGAGTTTCCAACAATTTTTTTGATTGCTTCGGCATTAAACCCTCTTGTTAATTTTAAGGGTGTAACGGAATCTTTAACTTCAATCGGGGAAGCATTGGGTCAATCTCCAGATGAGATTACGACAAGTATATCAAAATTTGAAAATTGTGTTAAACACTTATATACTATTTATGATAATGAATGTGCACCACGGGGAGAAGTTGCTTCCACCCCGAGGTCTTCGACTTCACAAACATTGGCTACTCGGCCAAACAATACTTCTAGCATTGAATCGTCTTGGTTTAATAATATATCTCAATCGAGTTTTAATGAAAAAGTAGTATGTTGTTAAAAAAAGTAGTATGTGTGTAATTGCTTATGTACCAAAGTCCAAAGGTGTGAGGACCTTGTACTCACGAGTTTTAATGAAAAAGTAGTATGTTGTTAAAAAAAAAAGTATGCCAGTTTTATACAGAGATAGATCAACAGATCTTCCATCTTATATATACAAACAACACAATCAAATCAATCTCGCGGATAATTTAGCCACGGTTCTTGGTTGCTAACTGCAATAAAGTTAAAATATTATATGTGTTTTTGTTTAAATGTATTTTACATATTCCTATAATTTGACATGTTATATTATAAACAAATGTGCCTCATTTATGTTACTATCAATATAATCTTCATATATACTTCTCGAATTTTCCATATATGTTTTAAATGGTAGACAATTTATACTTCTAAAATTTGTTAATTTATCATTCATGTTGAATCTTGTAGGTTGTTAGGTAACCTACACTTTTTGCGTGAATGATGATTGCTTATATGAGGAAAGATGACATAAGTATCAACTTCATAATCTAGAATAACGTTTATGCCTAACTCGGGGATCTCTTTCAACGACGCAGTGCGCGAGTAAAAAAAGGTGTTGGTTTCTATATATTATAAAATGTATTCGTTAAAACCCCACGCGCCGCAACGCGCGGACACCAAAACCTTGTATTTACCAAAATAATATTACTATTCCTAAGCACTATTTATCAATAGTGTTTTTACTCTTTGGATATTATTTATCCAAACTAAGGACTTTTTCATCTATGGTAAATTTAGTTTTATCATAAAGATTAATTTTTTTTACAAAAAAGTTTTACCTCAAAGTCTAATTTATTATACTTAATATTTGAAAAAAAAAATACAAAAAAGTTCTATCTCAAAGTCTAATTTATTAAACTTAATATTTGAAAAACTAACTAACAAAGTCTACCGCAAAGTCTAATATAGTTAAAGTTAATATGTGAAAATAATCTTAGGGTGTGTTTGGTAGAGAGATTAGGAATAGAGAAATGGAAATAGAGAAGAATTCTCTTGTTTGGTTGCATTAGGGAATTAAAGAATGAGAAATAAAATAATTCCAAGTCTCTATTTTGGTTTCTCTGTCAAAAGAGGAGAATTGGGGAGAAATAAGATTTTAATTCTCAAGAGAAAAGGAAAAAAAAAACGCGGAGAATTCTTTGGCCTCCTTATTCGACGTATAACCTCAAAAGCCCTATTCGACGTGACAACGGCGATTCACAGCGGTGACCTCCCAGCAATCATCTCACAGCGGCGATCTCACAGCGATCATCTCCTTCAGCTGCGATCATCTCACGGCGGCAACCTCCCAGCAGCGACCTCTCACAGCGGCGGCATAATAAGTATCTCGATCATCTCTATCTCTCATTATTTCCAGAACAAGCAGCAAAACGAGAATATATATGCCATTAATCGAATATATATCTCTCATTATTTCCAGAACAAGGAGCAAAACGAGAATATATATGCCATTAATCGAATATATACATATACTTTGTATATATATCTTGACGAACTGTGCTAATAGTGAAGATTATATATGCCATTAATCTTGAAGAATATATATATATATATATATATATATATATATATATATATATATATATATACACTTATACGACTGTACGAGTCTAGCGTTAAATGTCTTTCTTTTATGAGATCTGACTCTCAGGAATCCATTTCTGACCACGTTGCTTGGGAATATGGTAGCACTGTATGATCACTTTAGTTAAACATTTGGATGCTGATAATAAGAAAAGAGAAGAATTTATATCCGTTAATTAACTTCACAAAGTTTATATCATCAGACAAACATCTTGAGATATACAGTGCACAAAGGTGGTGCAACTGTGGAAGATTAGTAGGCTTAAGAATGAACTTGTTAGTAAGGAACGCTATTCACTATGTTAATCTTTCCATCTTCGTTTATATTTTTATGGACATACATAAATAGGCTTTATATCTTGACAGATTGTATATACCTTAAACCTAGGTCTAAATGCTAATGAATATATATATACTTTGTATGATGATGTTAAAGAATATATATATATATGTATTTATGTATGAACTCTTTATTTGTAGAACCGAGAGGATAAAATACTTTCTTGGACGGTTATTTCTTGAGTTGGCACAAGAGGATAAAATTGCTATGGTGGAAGCGTATACCGATAGTTGAATGTTTGTGATTATTGGTTTTTTGTTAGACTTGGGTCGTAATGACGTTTTTGGATGTGACCATAGTAGAAAGGGTTTTTTTATATTATCTAACATTATTGATAATTCTTTTTAATGATTAATATATGTCATTTTTTTGCATGTTTTTTAGCTTAAAATATATTTTTTATGAGTTAATTATGTGTTGGTGTTGTTAAATTGACATCATTAGAATTTAAAATATATGAAATTGGATTGTGAATTCACCGAAATTGACTGTTTGTTTTGAAAATAATAAAAATGCAAATGATAAATCTGGTACAATTCTCTATTGAAATCCCTGTGCTAACAAACAAGAGAAATGATTCTCTGTAATATTTCTCTGCTGAAATCTCTGTGCTACCAAACAGGAGATTCAATTCTCCTTCTCCAGACTAATTCCCTTTCTCTACAATTCCATTCTCTGCAATCAGTTCTCTGCAATTCCATTCTCTGTACCAAACGTACCCTTATGTCTACCACTACCTTCTAGGGTTAAACTTAATATTTGAAAAAAAAATAAAAAAAAGTTTTGTATCTCAAAGTTTAATTTATTAAACTTAATACTTGAAAAAAATTACAAAAAAGTTCTATCTCAAAGTCTAATTTATTAAACTTAATATTTGAAAAACTAATTAATAAAGTCTACCGCAAAGTCTAATATAGTTATTATTAATATCTGAAAATAATCTTATGTCCACCACTACCTTCCAGAGTTAAACTTAATATTTGAAAATTAATTTACAACAAGTTTTATCTAAAAGTCTAATTTATTAAACTTAATATTTGAATAACTAACTAACAAAGTCTACCGTATAGTTAAAGTTAACATCAGAAAATAATCTTATGTCTACCACTACCTTCTAGGGTTATATGACACATGGTTGATTTGTGTGACAATTAGTAGTGGATGAGGCTCGATTTTGCATATTTTTACAACGATGGTGCATGTCTGTGGTAAGTTTCAGATTTCTTGTGGTTTTTAAGTTTGGTTTTTCAATAGATGTGGATTTTAAAGTTTGGTTATATAAGTATACATGTTTGATACAAAGATAGATGAACAAATCTTCCACCTTATATAAACAAACAACACAATCAAATCAATCTCGCGAATAATTTAGCTAGGGTTCTTGGTTGGTAACTGCAATAAAGTTAAAATATTAGCTGTGTTTTTTGTCAAATGTATTTTACATATTTCTATAATTTGACATGTTGTGTTATAAACAAATGTGTCTCAATTATGTTACTATCAATATAATCTTCATGTATACTTCTCGAACTTGTCATATATGTTATATATGGTAGACAGTTCATACTTTTAAAATTTGTAAATTTATCAATCATGTTGAAAGTTTAAATTTATATAGTTTTAAACCTGTTGGAACCTAGAGGGGGGGTGAATAGGTTCTTTAACTTAGTTTACCAATTTTTACACTTATAAAAATTGTAAGTTGTGTTAAAAAGATTTTTCTTGAAGTTTATAACACAACAAATATATATACTTGAAATAAAGAGAGTAAGGGTAGAGAGATATCACCAATTAGAAGACAAGAGATTTATAGTGGTTCATGCAAGTGTTAACAAACTTGCAATACATCCACTCTTTGGCATCACCCACCAAGAGTTTGCTCCACTAAAAACTTCTCTCTTTCAAGGTAGAGATAAACATTTAAATTCTCTCTTTAGTTTACAAGAAATACTCTTCTCTCTTGCAAACAAGGCTAAGATGAGTCTAGCTTCACTCTAATTTGATGGCTAGAGTTAATCCTCACTTCTCTCTAATTATGTAGACTAGAGATAATCCTTACTTCTCTCTAATTATGTAGGCTAGAGATAATCCTTACTTCACTCTAATTTAGAAGGCTAGAGTTGATCTTACACTATTACAAAAGATATAATGATAATGTAATGATTGAGCTTTGAAGACTTTTCACTCTTGCTCTTTATCTTGATCTTGATCTTGATCTTGTAGATGAATTATCAAAGAATATGAGCTCACAAGATAAGAATATATTTTCTGTATTTTTGCTGTACAAGAGTTAAGTAATGAATGAGGTTTGAGTTGGTTTAAATAAGGAAAAAGAAGTAAGCTCAAAAAGTGTCCAGACATCTCACGGTCGATCCACGATCGACAGTGGCTAAAACCGTTAGCGTACTGGAGCATTTTTTAGCCTTTCAAATATAGACGTTGGACTTTTACCAAAACCACACACAACTCAATTTTACCATAAGAATTCACTGAAAAAGAGTTTGGCAAAAGTTAGGTTGATTCTATACTTCTTAAGTTTGAATTTTAACACAAAAATGGAACTTTGAAAACCAATACAAAAAGCATGTTGGAATTTTTCTTCTTTGAGAGATTCCTTTGCTAAATATGGTGTTGTATTGTTTCAAAGATGTATTATATTTTGGGATTTGCCAAAATAAGAAGTCTTGTATTAATTCAACCAAGCTTGTGAATTTTATAAAAAGTTTGTTAATTTTTATAGAAGTTTTTATAAAAATGATTTTATAAAAGACTTAAACTTGTTTAATTTATTATTCTTGTAAGCTCATATTTTCCGAACTCTTGTTTATAGATTTCTTCGTCAACGGCTTTGAAGAATTCATCTTCACTTGTTGAGTACGAGTTCGGCTGACTTCAAGAAGGACAATGTTTAAGAATTTTGAGCTGTGCAGCGACGGTTGATTCACGGTCGACCGTGGGATCGACCGTGAAGGCTGAATATTTACTTTTATCTTGTTATCTTCTTTTCTTGTTGAAACAAAGTCTTTACTTGATTATTCTTCACTTAATCATCAATTTGAGGTTTGTTAACATTGAAGAATATAGATATGAACATATGAATATTTTTTATAAGCAATAGTATCACATGTTAATATTTTTATCATCATCAAAACAAGGAGTGCACTTTTCAATGTATGACCATGTATGCACCAACAAAACCATTTATCTGAAAGTTACTATATTATGTATTATGTATTCCAAACTAAAATGAAAGTCAGTCTTTGGTTCCGTAATAAAGCATTTGGATAAAAGTTGGAGTTTAGCAACCAGTCAAGAGTTCGAACCTCTATGGCTACTACTAGGGATGAGCATATTAACCGTATGAACCGAACCGAACCGCAACCGAACCGGAACCGGCTCGGAACCGAACAGAATTGTACATAAGCGGCTCGGTTCCAGTTTTTGTGTTTTTTCGGGTACGGTTCCAATAAAATCGGGTTTTTACCCGGAACCGGACCGGAATATTAAAAGACAAGTTATATTTTAATTATAGATTTCAAATAATCATATCCTTAAGTTTTACCCGGTACGGTTCTAATTAACCTACGTCAACTACTCGGCTTCTAAACCCTCGCGACTTCTGCGTCAACTTCTGCATCGTCCCCTGCGTTCGTCCCCTGCATTCGTCCCCTACTCGGCTTCTGCGTTTGTCTTGTCGGTTCGTCCATTCACTCCATTGCGGCATTGCCGTATTGCGTTTCTTCAAGACTTCAAGTTTTCGTCATCCCTAATAGGCTAATCCTTTCATTATCATTGATGGACAATTGGGCTCCTTCAAGCATGGAAGATACTCAAGTAAGTTTGTATTTGATCTCACTTTAGTAACTTAGTTAGAAAAATTGTTTAGTTTCATGGTTTCATAATTCATATAAAACATATAAAGTATGTTTAGTTTCATGGTGTTATAACTTAGTTTTTTATGAATTTATGAATGTTTAGATCACTACCATTTCTTATACGGTTACTTAGTTAGAAAAATTGTTTAGTTTCATGGTTTCATAATTCATATAAAACATATAAAGTATGTTTACTTTCATGGTTTCATGGTGTTACTAACTATCTTTTCTTTGTTTTTATATAGAGATAGAAGATGCAATACAAGAAGAAGATGGAAAAGATAAAAGAAAGGGAACGGCAGATGTTTGATTTGTTTTTTTGGAATGTAGAACATACTTTTGATGTTTCTTCCTGTGATAAAACATAAAATTGATGATACATGATCCATGTAAGATATTGGTTTTTTAGGTTGTAGAATATACTTTTAATGTTTCTTTTGGTGATTAAACATAGAATGGAATCATGGATTAGATGTCATAATATGATATATAAATTTGTAGCATGAAATCTTAGATATAGAAAGTTTTATTGGAGGTACCAAAATTTTCGGGTTTTGCGGGTTTTTGAACCGAAGAACCGGGACCGGAACCGGAACCGCTTATACTAAAACGGTGCGGTTCTCGGTTCTTCTTTTTAGCCATTTTCGGGTTCTGTTCCAAACGGGTTCGGTCCGGTTTTGGAACCGCGCTCATCCCTAGCTACTACATTTTGTTTCTTTTAAGATTAAAAAGGTAAAAAAAAAAATGTTACGCATCTCTATTATAAAATCTCTACTTTTATTCTCTTAAAATTTCTTTTCTACAGCATCCTATTTTATTGTTTCTAAAAAACCATGTTATTATTTAAGAAAATAACTCATGTTGCTATTTTATTCTACAAATAACTATTATATTTATAATTAAATATATTTAAGCTTATTGTCATTTTTATCTTTTATTACTTCTAACACTTTAAGTTTAATTTTCATGTTTTAAATAAAAATTTGGAATACTTTTGAGAAATTTTCGTTAGAATTTTTATTCGATTGTAAACGTTATTAATAATACTAAATAATTATGTTAGACGTGATATAAAAATGGAACGTGGAATAGATTTAAATATGAATTAAATTGTGTTTCATAATCCTAAATGTCTAAATTTTGTGCTTCATTTTCAAATACATATGCTTTGATATTAGCTTTATATTTTGTTCATTCTAAAACTCCGCAGCAAAGGGACCAACTTTGTTATTTACTCTTTAAATATAAAATTAGATCATCTTCACGTTGATGTCATGCTGGTGCCTTGCCCTTGTCTTTGCCCGATAGTCCTGAAAAAATTAAACAACAACGGGTAAACTAGAAACTTAGTGAGCAACAAATCATCCATACCTTACCATATCATACAATATCACGTATTCGCACGTAATAAGTTCTCCACCACTAGGAGATTGAACTCTAATCATTTTCTTTTTTTCTTTTGATCTATTAGTTACGATTTAGGTTTTTATAGTTTATAGTTTTCATTATTCATTTTCAAGATCTGCAAACTCTTGATTTAGAGTTTTTCATTGTTTTTCATCTTGAGATCTATTGGTTACGATTTTTATTTCGTGAGTTGGTATTATGAGTTGTTATATGCATGTTCTTTATCGGGTTAAAGTATGTATTATTTTTCATAAATATCAAGTGTTATATGCACATAGTAAAGAGGGCCTTGCAAGTATTTTATAATTTTATCTCTTCGGGGAAGTTGACAATTTAGATAAGGGAATGCGCATAATTGAAGGGAAAGTCACGTAATGAAAAGGAAAAGGGGGAAACGCTAATTCTGTGTTAAAGAAGGCTGCTGGGCCGAAGGCCTGTTGGGCCATTTAATGGTTGCAGAATTTCACATGATATACACTAGTAGTGTAGTGCCACACCGGCCCTATGAAAATTAATCCTACTTGGGCTTTACTCCAGTTTGGGTCAAAACTTAGTTGGGCCGTAGACTGCATTACGACAAATATTGAACTATTGAAGATTTGAAGGTAACAAATTAACAATATAGAAATAATAATTTGACTTATTTCAATCATAAAATTGATTTGGGCCGCGAACAGTTAATTTAGTGTAATAACTAATAAAGAAATGGTAACTTAGAAATAATAAATTAGGAGTTTTAATTAGGGATGAGCACGGTTCCAAACCCGGACCGAACTGAACCGAACTCGAAAATAACCGAACCCGAAAATGACCAAAATCTAGAACCGAGAACCGTCCCATTTAGGTGTAACCGGTTCCGGTTCCTATTCCCGTTCGGTTCCAAAACCCGCAAAACCCGAAATATATGGAACCTCTATTATAATGTTTTCTACCTAAAGTTGCATAATATATATTACATATCAAAAAATATAACCAAGTTTGATTAACTTATGACGATCGTTAGCATGTTATATCTTACTTATATACATTCACAAAAATTATCATACATGAACTGTAAAACAAAAGGAATTTATCACTATCATCTATAAGTTATTTTCTACTTATAAGGAATCAACAATATTAATATATATCCTTGCCTTTCAAAAAAAATTAAAATAGACGAGTAAATATGAAGATCACTTACTAACCTGAGTACTTCTATGAAAAGGGAACTCAGCTGTCCATGATGAAGGTTCATGATGACTAGGTATTAAATTATGTACGAGCAAAAGACGTGAGGTTGTGTTTTTTATTCTTGTTTGTCACATATTAATTAAGGACAAGATAATTTGAAGTATTATTTTAAAAAGTGATTTTCAGTTGATATTTTGGTCCGGTTCCGGGTAAAAAACCGAACCAGTTGGAACCAGAACTGAAAAAAGAGAAAAAGTGGAACCGAGAACCGCCCCGCTTATGCATAATTCGGTCCGGTCCGGTTCTGGTTCCGATTCGGTTCGGTCCATACGGTTATTTTGCTCATCCCTAGTTTTTAATGCAATCGCAAGTTATGTAAATATGTAATAAAGTGGATAATTGCATAAATACTATCGCAAACAGTAAGTATATAATAATCTATAGGTAAGCTCTCTCCAGACCCGTATCATATATCTCACCACTTATCTCCATCTTCCCGCCGTTGTCTCTAAAGCAACAAATATCCGACAATGGAGAGCTCGTCGTTGATGGGTTTCTATTGTCATAGCTGGGGATGGGGCTGGGGTTGGGGCTGGTTAGTAGATAGTCTCAAGCCCAAGCCATAACCTACTTGAAAAAACTTTTATTTTGAGGGCTTATAGGGGATTATGTTTTTAATAATCCCTCACTATTTTAACACCCAAACGAAGCTAGAGAGTTAGGAATTATGAAAACTATAATCCCAAGCCCCTATAATCATCCATAAGTTCGTTGTCAAACACACCCTAAGAAGTTGGGAGAGTGTATAAATGGTAAAGTTTCAATTAAATATGGATTTGAGGGTGTGACTGAGTTATGCAAAAAGCAAGGTTGCGAGCTGCCACTGAGTAGTTTTGTTATTTTTTAAGTGCTAATGCATGGGTTATAATTATAGTTTAAAACATGGATAAGAGGCTTCACTAAAGGATAGTAACACATCTTGGATCACATATGAGTACCTTAATCTAATACTCGTAAATAGAGATTGATGAGTTAATATAACTTTACATGAATGCATATATGAGTAATATGAATATGCTACAATATTATAAATTAACAAATACGAGATTGAGATAAATAATATGCTTTGTTTAAGTGGCAATAACCACTCATATACCAAACGGATAAAATGATACATGTAAGAATTTAAACGATACTCGTACGTATATGTTTATGGTTACATAGATAAGAAATATCTATAGTACATGTACAGATACAGTGCCTACGTGGATATAATGATAGTTGTACAGATATACGTATTATGATTATCCAAGCATGACTAAACGAATACAGTATTTTTATGTACACCAGAGTAGTCATGCAGATACAAGTGTTATGATTACAACCACTGTACATATATATGATATACAATATTACGAATGCAGTATTTAGATAATACGACTATAAATATACATATATGGGTATGAAAACACAGCACTCATAAATATACAATTATTGTTATACTACTACAGAAATAACTACAATCACACAGCTATACATTCAAACACACACACACGTATATATATACACACACAATACAATGTTTCAAACGCAGCGGACACAACTGTATGTTATACAGACACAAAGGTTGTACAGATACGATGGTTATACAATTACAAATGTGATACAAATACAATATGTTAATATAACTACGTTTCCAGTAGTTGAGATACATTTACAGAAATAATGTGCGAACCAATTATCGTTGCAACAGGCCAACAACTGAAATATGGATACAAACATAATATAAATATAATCATGTGGAAATGGACACAGTGTGGTTACAAATACATTTACAGAATAGACATAATTACAAATATTGTTATTAAACTGAATAAATACAGAATTACTTATCACACGAACGCGACAACGAGTTACGAAATGTATTGTAAGAATAAAGCTAAACCAGATCATAAACATTCTTTACAAGTATTTTTTTTTTTGGGTAGCTCACTGCTTTCATAGCACATCAAACACTCCTAACATTCTTTCGGGTACTTGAAGATTTTTAAATATGGATTCAATGGATAGGCTAGTGCTTCGCAACTAAATAATTTAAAGATTATTTAGTGTCAATTGTTCCCAGACTTTTGAATTAAATATTAAGTGTTTGTAAAGATTATTAACACATATTTCCGCTACTATTTCTAAACTAGATTTTTGATTGAAATTATAAAGTTTGTTTATTTTCGAATATTTTTCGTAAAGGTTTATTTTGAAAACGGGGTGTTACAGGAAATCAATTGAGTTTCTGTTTCAAGTAAATGGAGTAGTCTACAAACATGGCTACTATCTTACAAATCGAATATACCCGGAATGGGCTATATGTTTCAAATCATTCATAAGCCCTGCTGATGAAAACACACCAAGTCACACAAATTAGGGTTACGCTTTGTGTGGCCAAACACAAAAAGTAAATGAACAGTGGATTGAGTTTTGAAGCAATACTAGTCTTATTTTGATCAATCTTATGCTCTGGGACCACTTGTAGGTCCAAGTGGATCTAGTATTAATCAATATAGAAGCAGTAACCAATGATGAACTTGGATTATGATGTAATCATGAATGAACCGAGAGGTTTCTTCTGTAATTGTAAATTTGATTAAGCTTATTTAAAATAGGGTTAGAAATTGGTATTTATAACTTATAGGTATTTACACTAATTACTCTAAACTATGTCATATGTAATAATGACACTTAACCATTAAACTAACTTTTCTAAAATGCAATGAACACAATAACTAGGATCTTAGACAACTGATTTGTTGTGGTTGTTTGATTATATATCTTATGTTCTTAAGTTAATCATTTTTTACCCCATAATTAACTAGTATTTGCAATATTAAAGGTTTTTTCTTTCCTATTTCATGTTGATTCGAGTATTCGATATCTAGTATTTGCCACATATATATTCTTTTCAACGACAAGTACATGTTTGCTACTTTAGTACATAGCAACCTTCTTTTAATAAATCATGCATATATTGATTTAGAAATTAACTTGAAGTATCAATTCAGCTTTTGACTAAGACTCAAGGTTTTTGATTTTATACTGCTAATCATGTATATCGATCACTGTCCTAACATGCTCGCCGGTGTTTGGAATGCAAATGTGAAATTGTTCATGGATGCTTTCCCTCAAGGAAAGAGGTGAAGAGTGCAAGCGAACGAGACGGCTGGTTGCTTGGGGCTTGGTGACCAGCTCCTCTTATGGTCACAAATGTAAGATTTTGGTATTCCCCGACATATCCACCAACCTGAATAACGTAAATAGATTTTCACGTATCATTACATTGGAAATTATTTTGATGTTTATTGAACTAAGTATTCAATGGATAAATTTATACCTCTCCTTCATGCATCCACGGGTACCATGGTGTCTTAAGCTTTGCTTGTAGTCTTTTTATATCATACCTAGTTTGTATCACTGAATAATATGCATCTGTATCCCCACTGCAGTTTTCATAAATTGTATGTAGTTTAAAAGTTCATATATTATCCATATAAAGTGAGTATGACAAATACGGAAATACCACACTAATCTGCATCGAATAAATAACATTAGATCTGTTACCTGTATATCCAAAAACGGAGTCCACTAGCCATTACATCTCGAACATCAGGCATGACTGTAAATGGTGAATCCTTCCAATTGTCACTTACAGTGTCACTGTTGTCAATGGCAACAAAGTTATGTATGAAAAAAAAGCAATATGGTGTACAGTTTTTTAAAACTTCAGCTTGTAAGAGTTTGTATTACTTGCAAACATCCCATTCAATAGATTTGGCATGAAGTGACTTTTGCACTGTAGCATTTCTTAAGTATGTGCGTACGTACTCCAAGGAGCATGGATCATATCCCCCTGGCTATTTTGATCATCTGATATCATGTCAAGAAATTTTTTAATATATATGTGTGCATTTATATAAAATCTAACCTGGTATATGAAATTTTTGGGTGGTGGGCATAAGACACCATAAATATTAAAGATGTTAATATCTCCCCTAGCCTTGTATACTTTATGTCTGTAGTCTTTACATCTCCATGATGGAATTGCACCCTCTGAAAAGTTGCAATTGGACATGACTCCACGATGTAGTTCATCAGAAATGATAGCATGCGTCCAGACGTAGTCATAGTATCCTAGCCATGATGTTTCATCATCCAAGTATGCATTTCCTAGCTAAGAATATATATCAACATGCACCTCTATATTACTAGATCGATATAGTATGCAATGGAGAAATCTATTCATACTTACCACAATTCCTTTGAGGTTAATTACAGTTTGGCTTGTATTTTTGTTATTTTGAAGAATTAATTTTGCAAGTTGAGGGATGAAATGTGCAGCGTTGTCTTGTCCCGCCATATAAAAGTCTCTATCTTTATATTCTGGAAACCTTGTTAACCAATTTACAAGAAACGTGTATGTGTCTTTTATTGTTTGAGAATCTCCAGGTTCATCTTCTGAAAATTTGTTAGAATAAGAGAATCCGATTCCGGCAGGAGTGTCCAAGAAAATTACATTTGCAACTGTAAAAGCGATGATCAATTATTATAACATAACACACACATATATAAATATTGCATTAAATAGATATTTTGTACCATTATTCCATGCATATTTATTACGCGACAAGGTTGTATTGTCACGATTTACTCGAAATGGTCCAAGTTCTGTCATAGCACCATACCCTATGGAAGAGCAACCTGACCATACAACAATTCATAGTTGTTCTAGTTCATGAACTTTATTAAAAGAAATTTTTTAAAAAGAAGCGAGAGAAAGTTACCTCCGTTAAGCCATAGTACAAGAGGATTCTTGGAAGAGTTAGCCGGTGACTCTACAAAATAGTAAAATAGTGATTTTCCATAGTTAGGGTCAATAGTGACATATCCTGAATACTGGTTAAAGTCAACTCCAGCTGGTTGACCCGGCAATGCTGATATCTTGTCAACATCCTTTGATCCATCATGTATGCCTACAGAAACGGGTGAGTATGAATACTCCTTTGAGATATCTTTATTCCAAACATTATTTGTTAACCTTGTAAAATGATGAATGTTGAAATCTCTTTCAAGATAATCGTATCTATTTTCACTATAGCAGTACACAAAAACTAGTAGACTAAAATGAATCAATAAAAGTAATGTAATCTTCATTGTAGCAGTATTCTATCCATTGTTCAAGTATCATACAAACATTTATATGTACATGAAATTTTTTAAATGGACGTAATGTCAAGCGCTCTTTTTTCTTATAAAGAGAGTTAGTTGAGATATTTCATTAGTTGTTACTTAGATATACTACTTTAGGGAAACCCAATACCGTACTAAAGTAACATTTTTTCATAGTTATAATTAGGTAATCTAAAGAACAAATTTAAGGATTTACTCACACCGTAAAAGTGTGTAGTCATAGTTAATAAACCATGTGCGTGATTAAATGGTTGATAATATGTTCGTGCTTAATATGGTTGATAATATTTTTATAATTAAAAGGTATTTTAACCAAGAATATTTATGATGAAATATAAAAAGAATGGCTAGAGAGTATTTTTTTAATAAAAGGGCGGAGAGTGTCGACGTCGGCCACCCTTCTCTTCTAAAAGGAGAGTGAGTTGTGTATAAAAATTCAACACTCCTTAAATTTTTAACCTATAACATCTTTTATATAGTTAACTATTTTTTAAGGATAAAATAGGAGATCTAGGAAGATCACCTCTTAATGGGAGAATAGTAAGAACATTTGTGAGCTAACATGTTATTAAAAATATAAGGGCAAAATGGGAAGTTTGCAAGAATTCCCATTTTCACTTAGATGGAGTTGTTAACATCCCGATCTTGATCCTGATCATTGGTAGGATTTTACGTAAGATCCCGACCTTGAGCGTAGATTCTTAATATCTCAAGCGGATTTGATCTACTACAGTAGAGTTAATAAAGATTTACAAATAAGCTAATGTTGTTAATGTAATATAATAAAATAAAAATGTACGTAGCTCGGTTTAACGACATATAAAATTAGATTTCATAAAGTTTTTGAGTTTATCATTCAAATGTCTATATTTATAGTATCATAATTACTATAAATCTTTAGAAGTTGAATTATTCAATTATGAATGATGATGTTAAAAGTTATAAATTTGAATCTTATATTAATTTATCATAAAAACCATTTGATACAAAATACTACACATCTCGAAGAAACTAGGAAATCATAGTAGCATCTTATAATTTCCCCGATCTTGGGATTTTGATTTTATAAAGACTAACACAATCTCTAATAAGATCTTGATTTTGATTACCTTTTTTAGATCATCTTCTCCTTTCTAAAACTTCTATATTTCTATTTTTTTACCCGCAGATCTTAAAACCTATATATCTTTCACCTTAATGATTATAGAATCAAGAAACTTGCACCATCAATTTCATCTTTTAATTCTCTTAATTTTATATAAATTTTGATATTTTCTTAGGGAAAAAAAATCATAAATACAAGATGAAACTTATCTGCGTCTATCGGTATCCACCAAAGAAGATGCATATTCCTAATATTAAAAAGCGTTTAGTTCACCAAAATGTATATAAGTTCTTACGTTTAGTCATTCTATGAACCGAACTTTTACTTTTCGTTATAGTATGTATTAAACTTTCTATTGTTTATACTAAACTTATATATTTTTATTATTTTTTATGTAACCAAAATACATACAATAACAATAAATTAAAAGTTTGATACACACAATAAAAACTTTTAAAATTTGATACACACTAATAAGCAAAAATCAAACATTGGTAAAACTGAGTGGTGAAAATGCACCTGATAAAAAATGAAAACGCAGATTATCACAAAATAAGCCAAAAAAAAATCTCAGATCTCTCAATTAAAACAAAAATTTGAACACGATGCATTCCAACAAAAACAGAAGTTACAAACTACCAATTGCTTCATAACTAAAACATTGCAAAGAAAAAACTGCGTTGCCCATACCAAGCTCACCTTAAAATCGACCGAGCCTAATATATATGTTGAAGTGTTGTTTTAAACGTGCGTGTATTTTGTGGTTTAAAGAAGGAATATGTACATTATTTTAGATTATAGCTGTGAAATCCAAATTGTATATATAGTCGTTTGTTGAAAAAAAGGAATAACGAGCTCCTCGCCTCGTTACTCACATGACGAGCTACACAATAACAAGATTATCACGAGCTACATGTAATGAGAATGACAATTAAGGACTGATACTCTTTTGGCTCGTGAAGGGAAATAACAAACACCCATTGCGGGTGCTCTTATAGACGTAAACTTTAGTTGATCTTGTTTTAAGTACATACTTCACATGAGTCATTACATGGTACAATGTAGGTTAGAGATTAATTAGAACAAGTTGGTAATTAACAGTAAATTTCCTACTAAATTCCGACGGATTTCCAACAAAAGAATATCCATCAGAATTTTGTAAGAAATTC
The DNA here is from genome assembly GCA_947179395.2 of Pulicaria dysenterica. Classification (NCBI taxonomy): domain Eukaryota; kingdom Viridiplantae; phylum Streptophyta; class Magnoliopsida; order Asterales; family Asteraceae; genus Pulicaria; species Pulicaria dysenterica. Next base: position 83,972,683 of record OX359292.1, read on the forward strand.
AATAAATGTTCTGACAAGTTTTCGAAATTCCTAGAGCTATAGATGTTAATGATTGAGACTAATTTCCAAGAGCTATAGATGTTATAAGATATTTTAGTATAAATGAAATTTGTATGTATGTATGTGTAGGAAAATAGAAATAAACCTATAAAAAAGGTTGAAGGGTTGGAATGAATAGGAAATTAGAAATCCTATATAAAAAACAGTGTCGAGGTTATCTCGTTTAATCTAAATCTAATCTAAACACGATACGTTATTATACAAGTGATGTGGGTAAGCTCGAAAATAACCAAACCTCTATTTTTACGTTGTGTTAATTTGTATAATATCAAAAGTTGCAGCTATAACAGGCAGAAAGTGATGCATGGTATTTCTTAATGATAAGGTAAGGGGTAAAGTGGGTAAGGTTGGAAAGCGTTGCCCTAATTAATCCTATTAAGTTATTGTTTGGGCTGTAAACATCCTATTTGGGCTTGATGAATTAATTGTATGTACTATGTAGAGTGTAGACTGTAGTAATGTAGTACGTCCACAGTGCAAAATTAATCGGTCCATTTTAACGTGATTGGTGGCTTTTACAACACTGGGCCTCACAAAAATATATATATAATTTCAAATATCTAAATAACTTGAGGTGTGTCTTCGTTTTTATAAAAAAAGAAAAAAGAAAAGCACATAAAGGTAGTTTTTTAATGTAGTTTATCAATCTTTGTCTTTGCTTTCGGTATATCTATCTTTATAACTGAATAACTATGTGTATTCGGTTCATATGACTCAGTATCTTAAACACATCTCACAACGAGGCTTGTAACGAGTAAAGGCCCACCAAAATGGACTTTATCATACGTCAAGTCTTACACCTAAGTCTTGAACCATACCGTGGTGACATGGTCAAGTCTCAAATCTTGACGAAATTATGACAATATAAATACAAACCTTTTAGAACTATGTGTAATTTTAGTTTAATTCAATTTTATTCATTATGGGCTAATTGGGCATCTTCTTGAAATTGGCCTCAGAAAATACCAGTTAGTCTATTACATGTGTAATGCTTCCCTTATTTACGATAAATTATAAATAAAAAGACCATTTCATTTTGACACAAGACTAACACCCAAGTTTTATAGTTTTTGGTCCGCTATTCCGATCATGATTTTCCTACCCCAGAGAGAAAGGCCCTTCCCTTTTGGGCCGGTTGTGGGGTGTGCATAGAGGTGAACAAATACCGGTTTTTACTATATCCGGTTATAGTAAAAACCGGATCGGATTTTTCGGACAAAAAAAAAACCGGTTACGAAAAAAACCGGTTTAGTATTAACCGGTTTTGATATCGAATTCCGATACTATTTTATCCGGTTTCGGTTTATACTATAACCGGTTTTTATAAAAACCGGTTTTTATTCTAGGCAAAAAATCCGGTCCGCGTATGTTTTATGTAGCCCACTGTTTTTTTTTTTTTTTTTTTGTTTTTTTGTTTTTTTGTTTTAAATACATTTCCTATAATATATACTATAAAAAAACATACATGTGAAAGAAAACTCAAATTTTGATTAATTTAAATACTTAAAAAGTACAATATTAAAATTACAAACTTCCTAATTAAAAATATTCAAACTACAAACATCTAAATATTGTAATAAAAATACTTAAAACCATTCAAACTTCGAATTAAAAGTGGGAAGCCAGGGAGGAGCTTCGGCATCGTCATCACCCCTACATAGCAACCCGTTCACGCTTCTTCTTCTTCTTCTTCTTCTTCATCGGGAGACGATATTCCAAGTTCCACTTCTTCATTGTGTATGTTTGATTCCAAGTCGACGTCAATTGGGTCTTCTAGTGTGGTCACGTGTTGTCTTCTAGCCGCACCATCCAAGTAATCTTTTAAACAAATACACACTTCCACAGATTCGGGACTCAACCGTGATCTTCTTGCGGATACGACCCTGCCACTCACAGAAAAAGCAGATTCCGAAGCTACCGTAGAAGCTTGGACGGTTAGTAGATCACGGGCCATGGCGGCTAGAACCGGAAATTGTGATTCCCTTTCCTTCCACCAAGCCAAAATATCAAAAGTTTGAAAATCCTCATATGTATATTTTGCTATAAAATTGGTTGACATGTAATTCCCCAACTCACTACTTGGGGTGGAACCACGTGCTCTCTTGGATTGAGAGTTCATAATTGTGTTAAAAAGTGACAAACCCGCATTACTTTGGCGTCTACTAGATTCCGCTCTCATTTGATCATGAATGGCACTAGATGTCCCGTATTTACCCAAATAGATCTCAAACATATCTCGAAAACATTTATTGAAATAATTGGTTTGGTTAGTTATAAAAGCGGGATCATCTTCGGTAAGGTTAAAAGAAAATGCAATTTGTTCGATTAATGTTTCAACTCCACCAACGTTTAAACAAGGGTTTAAAGCGGCGGCACAAGTAAATACCGGGGGAATTTCCTTAAAATATTTTAAAAGTTTTTCTTTCATTTTTGCCCCAACGAGTTTCAATTCTTCACCTTCAAACTCAAAGTCACCAATTTTGCTAGCCATCAAAAACAATTGGTTAAGCACCAACGGACTAATGGGATAATAAACGCCGGATAAACAAGTTGTTGCGTCTTTAAAAACCTCAAGTAAATCGTGTAGTTTTGAAATCATTTCCCAACCGTCATTCGGATACTCTTGTGCTACAAGACCTTTATCAAACAAGTTTTTGTGAAAAGTTTGCAACGTATCTCTTTGCCTTAAGGCGGAGTGCATCATCATCCAAGTGGAGTTCCAACGAGTTGGACAATCCAAATTTGGACCCAAAGCTTTACAATTAACCGACTTGCAAAAACGTTTATAATTATTCAACCGTTTGTTGTTGGAGCAAAAAATCGATTTTATCATTTCTTTGAATTCTTTTCTTTTGGAGTCAATAACCTCCAAACCGGCTTGAACGGAAAGATTGATGATGTGTGCAGCACAACGAGTGTGAAAAAACACACCGTCTAAAATTGGTGAAAGTAGTATCTTTAATCGTGGAACCGCGTTTGTGTTATTTGACGCATTATCAAAAGACATAGAATAAACTTTGTTTTGTATGTTATAAACACAAATCACCCTTTTTAAAAGCGCAAATAAATTTGCGCCGGTGTGTGGTTCACCAAATAACTCAAACGCGATTGTACGTTTCATCATTTGCCAACTATCTTGGTCTAGCCAATGGGCCGTGACGGCTAGAAAAGAATGTCCGGTGTTATGTGGAGAACTCCAAACGTCACATGTAAGTGACACATCATAACGGTGTTCTTGGAATCCTAAAATCATTTTTTCTCTAGCCGCACGCCACATTTTTATTGCATCACGCCTAAGGGTAGTACGACTTACAGCGGTGTAACGCGGTTGCATTAGTGTTTGGATGGTTTCGGTGAAATCTTTATCATCAAAGTGGTCAAACGGCAAAGCTTTTGTAATCACGAACCTCGTAAAAGCGTCTCGTAATTTGTCGTTGTCGTAAATGAAAACACCACCTTGATTCGTCATGTTGGCTTGAGTTGCATCGGATGTTGCTCTTAGCGCCTTACATGACTTGGAAATATGAGCCCTCAAAGTAGAGTTGCCTTCGGGTGCTAGAAACTTGTGACAAAGTTTGCACCGAGCCCTTTTTGAACCGTTGGACATCTCGCACAAGTCGAAATGTTCCCAAATTTCTTTATTTCTATTATGCTCGAGAATCCTCACCACATCGGGGTTTCCTCCGACGGAAGATTCTCCCGTATTCGGCATGCTACTACTACCGGCCATGATATCAATCTCAAGAAAGTGTATGAAAGTGAGCTTTGGTGAATAAAAGTAGAGAATTTGGAAGATGTAAGTTGTGATTTAATCCCACAAACATACCCACACTATATATAAGTGTCTTGGGTGGCAAAATGGTAAAAAAATAAGAAAAAAACGGTCAAGAAACACCCCAAACGGCTAGAAAACGGCTACTTTTTTGAACCTAACGGCTAGTAGTAAAAAACCGGATAAAAAACCGGATAAAAACCGGTTTCAAAAAAACCGGTTTTTTATCCGGTAAAAAATCCGGTCGGCCCAAAATCTTTATAACCGGTTATACTATCCGGTTTTGGAAAATCCGATCCGGATAAAAAAAAACCGGTTTCTACAAAATCCGGTTTCGGATATTTTTTCGTATAAATCGGATATTCGGTTTTTTTGTGCACCTCTAGGTGTGCATAAATGGATCTCAAGTCTTTTTTAAATCAAGTTATACATCGATACCAGCTATCAGCTTGAAGGAGATGTTAGGGCATGAAAATAAGAGTTCAGAGTTAGTTACTTCATTTTAGCAAAGTTACTATTTAGTACTACTAATTTAATATATTTGTAAATACAATCAAAATATTTATATGTAACTTTTAAAAAAGTTAATTGTACACTACGAACTAGCTAAGCGTCCATCCAATATATTCTATAGGTAACAATAAATATTTGATGAAACATAGTAATGAATATGTGTTCTTTTATAGTTTTACTAGCATAAATATTCGTATGATACGGTTTAAAAAATAATAAATATTAAACATTAATAAAAACTATTAAATAATAATAAAACACGAATTAAAGGAGAATTTAAAAAAATGACAACACACGGCACCAACACTCTAACCAACGGTGGAAACATTAACACGAGTGGAAGGGCGGACTTGACGGCAGAAATGTAGTTCATGATACGAAGAAACGTGATTGTATTTCTTATATAAGTTATCAATCATTATTGTTACAATTACGGTTAATAAAGTTAAATTTAATTGGTTATAATTAAAAAGGAATTTAAAATGATTATAAAATATTTTAGAATGATAAAACTAAGAATTTGGTTAAATATGATATTTTAAAATATTATAAAGGGGTAGATATGAAATTTGTAGATTAAGATGGATAAATACAATTTTATATGATTTAATAAGGGTATATATGAAATTATGTCTAATAATTTGACTCTAAAAATGCAAAATTGATTTTTTGATTTTAAGTTAATGAATGGTTAAAATTTAATATTTTTAAATGAATAATCCATATCGTATAATAATGTTATCAAATTAGTCTTTTATTTATATTAAAAGATTAATATTATAAGAGTTACCTTTATTGAATAATATAACGTTTTAAATATTATTACATGTAACTTTTTCCTTCAACGGTGATATCATATCCTACTATTAAGGGGGTGCTTGATCGTTAGAAATATCAAGGGTCCGTCGCAAATTAGCGAAGGAATAGCGAGGGAATGACATTGATCTGGACAACTCGGTTCCGTCGGTATCTCTCGCAAATCCCTCGCTAATTAGCGAGGGAATAGCTACGATATACTTTAATTTTGAATCCGTCGCAAATCTGTCTGAAATAGGTCGCTAATTAGCAATGAATTAGAGATGGTTTTATTCATCGCTAATTTGCGACAGATTTGCAATGGAATTCAGAACCGTCGCAAATTAGCGACGGCACAGCGACGGTTTGCGTTTGATAACTGGTAATTCGATTCGGTCGCAAATCCGTCACTAATCCGTCCCTAAATAGCAACGGATTTTTTCCGTCGGAAATTTCAGTTTTTCTAGCCGTGTATCCTGTAACATATATATATTTCACCATTAACAAACGTCCCTCTCTAATTCTACTAGTAATTTCTTTTTAAACCGGTAAATAAATGCAGCATGCATTCCTAGAGCGCTCAGGCTTTATCAATAATCTCCCCGCACAAACACATTTGAAAGTATATATACACTTGTGTAGCATTTTTTTTACTAAATGTAGTTCGCCATCTTAGGTTGTTGAATGGATTATTGTCTTCCCCATCTTCAAGATTAATTGTCGGAATTATATTTGATGAACTTCCAAAAGTCGGACTTTGAGAAATTGGTTTATCTTCTAGGATATATCTCCGGCCCAAATGTGAATGTATGTAAAACAAGTAACATTATTTTGTCGATATGTAGAGAAGACTGCAGTTAGAAAATCCGTCCTCAATTCACCACTTGATCTTGTAACCTCATATAAGGATATCATATCGTTGAATTTACAGACTCTCGCCATTTTCACCAACTAAACTCGTAAAGATATCGTTGAATTTACAACCCTATATGTTAATGTCTCGCTATTTTAAAGTGAGTTAAAAGAGCCTAGCTACATATGTTCACCCCCTAGACCATATACTTCGAAAAGATGGATGTATGTCATCCTACTCGCAAACGGCTGGGATAGGCTCTTCTATAATTCATGTCTTCACAAAATGATAGTACTTAGGGATACAAACAGTACCATGTATTGATCGAAGGATCTCAAAAAGGATGATGCTAAGATTTCTATCGTATGACGTGACAAATTTGAGTGACGTTTAGGTGTGTTTGGTATGAAGCTTTTTGGACATGATAGTTTTATGTTTTAAAAGAAAACGTTACAAGTCATGTTTGAATAAAAAGCTTTAAAACAAAAGTTTTTTAAAGTAGGTTTTAAAACTAAAAAGAAAAACTAGCTAATGTTTTCTACGTTGGATGTTTGTAATCTATTTACCTTAATAATGTAACTTTTTTCATATTAATTTAATTTTTTATTAATCAAATTTTATTTCAATGAATATAAATTTAATTTATCTATTACTTTAAGAAACTATGAATTCGGTGTGGTAATTTGATGAGGTGTGAGTACGTGATGTTTAAAAGTATATGCAAATATGCCATATTAATTATTTAAATTGTTCTATTAATTATTTTATATTTACAATAATTAAATTATGTTAATTAATAATAGTTATTAAAAAAAGATAAATAGAAAGATAGAGGGTTGAAAAGGGTTGGATGTGGGATTTGAGAGTTAGAAAAGGTTGAAGGTGGGGAATGATGTGGATGATGATGTGACAGTGGAAATGAGAACTTCCCAACACCATGCAACTCGATCTTCTAGCTGTGACTAGAGATGTAAACGAGCCGAGTCGAGCCGAGCCGAGCTTTACACTAATCGAGCCAAGCTCTTTAAGAATTGCAGAAGCTCGAGCTCGTTCGAGCTCGTGATTTGAGGCTCGAGCTAGGCTCGTGAAGTGTTGTACGAAGCTCGTTAAAAGCTCGTTAAAGCTCGTTTATTTTTTTGTTTTTTTAAGTTATTTAAATAATAAATAAAAAACAATTTGAACTCTAAATTATTTTTTTTTTAATTTTTTGTTACATATTTAATGATATAATGACAATTTAAATTTTGAATTTTTAACTATTTCATATTTAATGATATAAAATATGTAATATAATTATATAAGTAAAAATAAAAAGTAAAAAATAAATATTATATCAAAGCTCGTTTAAGCTCGCTAGCTTAAACGAGCCCAGTATACAAGGCTCAGGTTCGGGCTCATTTAATAAATGAGCTTTAATATAGGCTCGAGCTCGGGCTCGAGCTCGTTTAGGCTCGGCTCGTTTCGAGCTTTATACGATCCGAGTTCGAGTAGCTCGGCTCATTTACATCCCTAGCTATGACCATCTACGCCATGCCACCAACATGGTGTGGCTACTCGATCTCAGCTACCATGTAGCTTTACACAGGGGCGGAGCTAGAACTTTGTTATAGCAGGGGCCGGTCTTACTGTATCTAATAATACACACACACACACACACACACATATATATATATGAACGACATAAAACAGTTCTAATATCTGTCTAGATAAACAGATAATGAAAGTTTGTTTAATTAAAAACAAAAAATTTACTTGTTAAAACAACACTTAAGCTTTGTCAAAATCGGTCGACCAAAGTTTTCTCACAATCACCAGTTCGGTTGTCATGAATTGATGTGCCACAAGCATAATATTAACTAAAACATTAACTTGAATACTTTATCTTGATAAAACTTCAATGAAACCAAAAAATGACGATAAGAAATCATACTTCGTGTCTTTGTAGATGGATATGGCTTTGTTTATTTGAATATAACTCATTTATTATAATGTCTGTAGAGAAAGTATCAGCAATCTCTCTCAATGTAAAGAACCAAACCGTTTTAAAGATAATCATAACTCATGCTATTACGAAATTTTATTTTCATAGTTTTCATTGTTAAGAAAACTTTTTCAAATATCAGAATCGCCGCTTGGACCATTCTCTTCGCATAATTTGTTTTTAGAAATAATTGGCCTATTAATTAACTATTATAAGGGGGTTGATATATGTGTTGTACTTAGACTTATAAAATACTAAAAAATTCGGTTTAGGTAGGTTAAGCAATGAACTAACGTCCAAGCAGTGAGAGTTTGATGCTTAACATAACGACAAGTCTACGTCTTCTCGATCTCAGCTACGTACCCATCGAATTAATTAATTAGTCGATCAATCAACATAAGCCACCAATATTTGTTAAACTGATTCATAGATTCTCTTGCATCTCGTTCTTTTTTTAGCTTTTTTAGCCATTCGATCAGATACTAAAAGAAGTACTTAATTGTAATATTCGAAGTATGCAAATTAAAAATCAGGAAATTTCGCCATTTCATGTTTATTTTCTAGAAGTTGCATGGAATTCAAAAGCCTACTACATATATACTTTCTGGGAATTTCAGTTCATTTATATAAAAGATGATATTCTTCACTAAATACTTCTTTACATTTAATTGAACGTTTAATTATAATAATAAATCAATATTAACAAGAAATAAATTTTATTTAATGAATAACTATCCAAACCCCTTTCTTTAATATTTGGATTGGTTCTTGTTAGAAACCTAATTAATTAACTGCTTCCAAGTAAACAAATTAACAATTTGACTTGCGGTTTCGTGCTTCCAAGAGTGTAAGTTCAAGTATAGCAAAAGTAGGTATATGTGTTCTTTGGATATTAAAAACATAAAGAAAAAAATATATAATTATTAGTAAAAAAGTTATAAATTACTAATTATACAAAATAAAAATAAAAGAAAAAAATAATAACAATCCAAAGGGCAAAGCTATGAATCTAACCTTGCGCTTGATCAGCGCCATTTCTTGATGAAATAGCATTCTCTAAATCGTTATCAGTTCGATAATCAAAATCTAAATTGTTCACCTTATACCCATCTAGTTTTGGGGTATTACTATTAACCCCATCAAAATTCTCCAAATCATCATTTGGTCCCCTCCATCTTGTTGAAGAGCTTGTAAATCCACTTAGAAGATCCGATTGTTGATTATCAGATTTCGAGCTACCCAAAATGTTACCATTTGCTTGCTGAGGAAATTTCGTTTGTAAAAGAGACTGTAAAGAAAATAGAGGGTTTTGCGAATTTAACAAAGTTTGAGACTGTTTTTGTAAACCTTGAATATCAGAAGGGGGTAATTGGTAACTACTAGACGACTGTTCTAGCTGAATTTTATGCGGCGACGGTCGTACTGGAAACAACGGCCCTATACCGCCGCCGCCACCGCCGCCGAAATGATCCAGACGACGTGAGTATGTCGAGGCGGCGGCGGCGGCGAAGGGTGAAGTTGGGATTCCGGTGTATTCTTGAACCATTTGCCGGAAATTAGTGGTGTCGGTTGTGAGAACAGTAGTCGGTGCACGGCGGGAAGCTCGTGTACGTTTCCTTGGATTCTTCGTGGATACTCCGACTTGATGACGATCGGAGCCCCGACCGATGTTTGCATTCGGCGGCGAAGACTGGTTACCGTTAGAGTACATACTTAGTCGAGAGTTCAAGAAGACATCGTTCTGAGTTGCACCAAAAGCCGTGAAGGTAGGATCAGGTATGTTTCTTGACCAAACGGTATCATAAACGGTGGCTAAATCGGTGGAATTCGAAGATTGAAAATATGAAGATGAAGGAGGATTAAAGAAAGTGGTATCAGTTTGTGATTGAAGATTAATAGGATTTTGATGTAAGAAAGAAGAGATGGATTCGGTTCTTGAGTCGTAGTCTTCATCAGCAGCGGCGGCGCCACCGTTTGAGGAGTGTAAACTGGCGCTGCAACCAGATTCCATTTTTTCCGATGGTGATTCGATCGACAAGAAGAGAAAAGAAAGGAGAGAGAAGGAAAGGGGGCGTTATTTAAGGAAGAAGGAATAGATATGAAAGAATGGCAGGAAAATGGTTTTATGTTGATGCCGCAACTTTTCACTACTTTGGTTTTCTTTTCAAAAGCCTAATTATGTCCACCTATGTTGTCATATATATCTCATGCTCACACAATAAAAATATAATAAAAAATTACAATTAAAGTTAAGTATTAATCCACAAAAGGGTTAAAAAATAATATTTAGTTGAAAACAAGAAAATAAATTCTAGTAATTAATTAGTGTTTTGTTTATCAGATTTAATATTTATAATTCAATGATAATTTATAATTGAGTAACGAAACAAATAAAATGAAAGACTGAAAATAGATTATCTGATTAAATTAAATGAATTGTCAGAATTATATCCCATATTTACACTTAAATATCTATTGTTATTTAAACCTCTCACGTATTCACAAGTGAATATGTACTCATCTTATTTACGTTTATTTAGATATAATGTTAGCTTTTCTTTTTTTAGGACCTTATGATTCTTGAATAAATCTTTCATACCTACTCTCACACACATATATTATATATACATAAACCTACGTATGTATTGGGTGTTATAACCTTGCACACTTTAAAATTTTTGAACTAGAAATAGTGAAAATATGTTTGACAAAATCTTTGTTTTAAGGTGTTTTTGTATACAGACTAATTAATGATCATATTGACAAGAAGTCAAAAATAGTAAAAACATAAACTTTAATTTAAGAGATGGTTTTATTTTATTATTACCTGTTTTTAGATTTTGAATACCTAGATTGTTTAAGACCGGTCTACCATTTATTACATATTGGTACAGAAAAGAAAAGTGGAAGTCTCTATGGAAGTCCTAAAATTGATGACTAAGAGGAATTAAAGATAAAGGATAGACTTTTTTTTAGGTTTTATCAGGTTCATATGTTATAGTTAAACACATATTTAGATGATAGGAAAAGGACTAGAAATTGTTCAATATCCAAATCAATCGTGCAAAATCTCAAAACCAAGATCTTGGAACAACCAAAATCGTATGAATATGGGTTCATCAAAAATGGCAAATGAACCCTAAATTATAACCCTTAAATAAAATAAAATCAAGAATCATATCCGTGAAATTAAAATGGTATGAATCCGATTTCATCAAAATTGAACCGTAATTTATAACCTAAAACTTTCTATTTGTAGGAACTTGACATGTGAAATTATAGATTTGGTCAAAACCCAACTTGATGAAAACTATAAACTTACCTTAACCGAATCGAAAAATGAAGATTGGGAAATCAAGAACAAACATTTGAATCGCATATCTTGAAACACAATTTGAAACAAAACCAATAACCATTTATAAAACCCTAACTCACATGGAGATGATGATGATCTAAACTACAATAAAAAAAAAAAACTAGAATCCTAATTGATGGGCTCTCGCCCCTTTAAATCTTGTTTAAGCAGACATGTAAATCGACTCAAGAACAAACTTTTGAATATCTTATTATCACCCCTAAGATGTCTTCTTCAAGAACAAAATTTTGAACCCGTAGTCGCATGAATTGAACCACAAACCGATGAGCAGAAACTTGTTCGAACCCTCGATCAAGTTGGTTCCATGTGTTGGAACCTAGAGGGAGGTGAATAGGTTCTTTTACTTAGTTTACCAATTTTTTCAACTAAAAATTATTAAGTTGTGTTTTAAAGATAGATCTTGAAGTTTATAACAACACAACAAATATTTGCAAGAAAATAAAGAGAGTAGAGATAGAGAGATATCACCAAGAGTAGACAAGAGATTTATAGTGGTTCATGCAAGTGTTAACAAACTTGCACTACATCCACTCCTTGGTATCACCCACCAAGAGTTTGCTCCACTAAAGCTTCTCTCTTTGAAGGTAGAGATAAACCTTTACAACTTCTCTCTTTAGTTTACAAGAAATAATCTTTTCTCTTGCAAACAAGGCTAAGATGAGCCTAACTTCACTTTAGTTATGTTGGCTAGAGTTAATCTTCAACAAATGTGTAACAGCATCCATGTGAGGCTGCTTAGGAGCTGACACAAATTGACTTAAATGTTGAACAGCATAGGAAATGTCGGGCCTTGTCATTGTAAGATATATCAGTCTGCCTACTAATCTTCGATAAGTCTCAGGGTTAGATAAAGGGATGCCCGTATCTAAAGCAAGCTTCAAATGTTGTGGTAAAGGAGTGGAATTAGGCTTAGAAGCTGTTAGACCACAATCAGTAAGTAAATCAAGAATGTACTTTCTCTGATTGAGATAAGTACCATTATTGATCCTGTAGATTTCAATACCAAGAAAATATTTTGCCAAACCCAAATCTTTATTGGTGAACTTCTGATCAAGCTGTTGTTTCACTTGCAAAATGTAATCTTCATTGGTACCAGTAATGAGGATGTCGTCCACATAAACCAATGAAGCTGTGAAAGTGTTATCAGAATCTTTCGTAAACAAGGAATAATCATGTTTGGATTGAATAAACCCAAGGGAGATCAAGAACTTTGATAACTCCACGTTCCATTGTCTCAAAGCTTGCTTTAATCCATAAAGAGACTTATTTAACTTGCATACCTGTTCTGGACCTGCCTTAGAATATCCTTCAGGTGGCTTCATATAAATTTCTTCATCAATGAAACCATGTAATAAAGCGTTATTTACATCAAGTTGATGTAAAGGCCAACCTTTACAGTGGCTAAAGCTATAAGAACTTTAACAGTAGCCAATTTAGCTACAGGCGAAAATGTATGCTTATAATCCAAACCCTCCTTTTGACTATACTCTTTTATGACAAGCCGAGCTTTCAACTTATCAACTGTTCCATCTGACTTGAATTTGGTTTTATAAACCATTTTGAAGAGATAGCCTGATGATCTTTTGGTAAATCAGTTAAAGACCATGTATCATTCTGATCTAAAGCTTCAAGTTCTTTGTTCATCGCTTCAACCCAACCCTTTTCTTTAGATGCTTGCTCATAAGAAGTTGGATCTTGAGTAGAGAAAACATTTGCTAGAAATGCACGATGATCTGCTGGAACAGATGATAAATTTGCATCATTAAAAATGGGATATTTGGGAGTAACATAATCCTTTAACCAGTTGGGTCTGGTTTTAGCCCTGGTAGACTTCCTTAAAGGAACAGATGAATGATCTGAAGTGGAGCAGAATTATTGTGATTTGCACCACTTGTAGTACATGGATCAATTCCATTAGTAACATTTTCCTCATCAAGATCACGATTTGTTGAATAAGAGGGAAACTCTTGTTGTGTTGTCATTTCCTTTTCATGAGAAATGCCTTCTTTAAAAGGGAAAATTTTCTCAAAGAAACACCACATCTCTGCTGAGAAAAATTTCTTTGGTGTCCAAAGCATATACCTTGTTTCCTTTCTAATTAGGTGGATATCCTAAGAATACACACCTAACTGCTTTGGCTACAAATTTATTCTTTTGTGGTTTATTAATGGTTGCATAACATAAGCAGCCAAAAATCTTGAGATGATCCAAAGTTGGAGATTCGCCATGTAACACTTCAAAAGGAGACTTCCATGATAAATTTTTCATAGGCATTTTATTTATAAGATAAGTAGCTGTCAAAATGCATTCTCCCCAAAAATGTAATGGTAAATTTGCATGTATACATAAAGCTCTAGCAGTTTCCAATAAATGCCTATGCTTCCTTTCCACTATTCCATTCTGTTGAGGAGTATATGGCATGGACCTTTGATGAATTAAACCTTTAGATTGAATAAAAGCCAAGCACTCCTTGTTAACTATTTCTGTGCCATTATCTGATCTCACAAACCTGGGCTTAGCTTGAAAATATGTTTCGATATATGCAATAAAAGTAGATAAAACAGATACTACTTGATCTTTTGTATGTATCAAATAAGTCCATGTTGCTCTAGTTTTGTCATCAACAATGGTGAAAAAATAATGTGCTCCATTTAGAGTTGGAACTTTGTAGGGACCCCATAGATCAACATGTATGAGTTCAAAAGGAAAGGAAGATGAAACTATGCTTCTGGGAAAAGGAAGTCTATGATGTTTGGCAAGCATACAACTTTCACAATGAAAATCAGAAGTATCAAAGTTTTTACAATCATGAATATGTGCTAGCTTGGACACAGAAGTATGACCAAGTCTAGCATGAAACGTATGAATATCAAGAGTATTCTTGGATCTTACAAAGTTACTGTAAGTCCCTTTATTCAAACTAACAAAAGGAGAACTATGACAAGTGAAATCAGAAACTAATTTTGAAAACTCTGATGAATTTGAGATGGGTTTGCAAATGTATAGAGACTTGGAACCTTTGCCAACAGCCACAATTTGTTTAGTTGAAAGGTCCTGGAAAACAAAAGTTCAGGATAAAATTGAGCCGCAGGATTCTGAGTTCTAATCAATTTTCCAGCTGATAGTAAATTAATCTGAAAATCAGGCACATAAAACACATCTGAAAGAACAAGATGTGGAGTCAATTGAACCTGACCAACAATATTAACAACTTTGATAGAACCATCAGGCAGATAAACCATAATAGGTTTGGTAAGTTTTTTAAAGGATTTGAAAAGATTTAAATGAGGAGACATGTGATCTGAGGCTCCTGTATCCACAATCCAGTCTAAATGTATATTCATTTTTGGATGACAAAACAATGCAAATGATGAACTGTAACAAGATACAATACCTGCATGATAAGATCCCTCTCCAGAATCTTTGTTTTTGAACATCTTCATCATTTCTTGACAAACAACAGCTACTAACTTCTTATCAACATTGCAATTCTGCCCAAAATTCATTTCCCCTCCATATGAAAAATCAAGAGGAGTATCTCCTGTTGCACACTCATCTGTAGATGAACCAACTTGAGCAGCTAATCTTGGATTTCTTTTGATTTTCTTACCCTTGTACCAATCAGGATATCCAAGTCTTTCAAAACATTGTTCAAAAACATGCCCTTCTTGTTTGCAGTGTGTACAAAACCTTTTAACATCTGTTTTACTATCTGGTTTACCTTTGTTATCTTTCTTGGCATTATAAATGTTCTTGTTACCATTGAGATTTGCAAAAAAATGCAGTTGGCTCAATAGTATGATTAGTAACTTGTTTTTGTTTCTCCACTTGTTGAACAATATAGTAAGCCTTGTTAATTGAAGGAAGTGGATCTGTAGATAAACTTTGACTCCTCACATATTCAAATTCATCATTCAGCTTCATCAAGAATTAAATTAATTTGGATCTACTATCCATTTCAAGAAAATTTTCAACCAGACCACAAGAACATTCACTCATTTTGCCACAATTACAAGTAGGTATACCATTGAGGTTTTGTAACTCATCCCAACATATTTTCAGTTTGTTAAAATAAGAAGCAACACTAAGACTTCCCTGTGTTATTTTGCTTCATTCTCGCTCTAAATGATATATGAGAGGACCATTACTTTGACCATACCTTTCTGTGATTTCATTCCACAATTCATAAGCTGATTGTGCATATAGAAACGCATCAGATAACTCTGCAACCATCGAATTTAGTATCCAGCAAGTCACCATGTAATCACACCTGATCCATCTCTGCATGTTCACCTCATCAGCTGGTTTAACACAGGAACCATCGATGAAACCAAGCTTGAGTTTCGCTCCTAACGCCATCTTGATATTCCTACTCCATCCATGGAAATTACTTCCATTGAAAGGAGTGTTTGTTAAAACCATTCCTAGATGATCTGAATTAGCTATACTCAAAGGATCATTGATTGAGTTAGCATTCAAAGAATTTGGAGCTGCCATGGAAGAATCACAAATCCAATAGTAGAAACAGCAGATTGGAATTGAACAGGAGAAGTAATTCAATCGATAAGAGCCGTAGCTCTGATACCATATGAAATACGGAAGCAATTTGGTTGTAATCACCAAAAATTGTATTAACAAATCAGTGTTAAACGCATATATACACAACGAGCACTAATAACAAACTCTAACTGATTAGGACACTAATTAACAAGAATTACAAAATAACCCCTGAACTTTATAACATTTCATACAAATAATTCAAATGTGAAATTCAAGATTCGTAAAACAATCGTTTTAATAGATGCACTACAATAATTCTTAGATTTGTAAGTAACATTGGATACTTTTGTTGTTGCACTTTAATAACAATTTTTTGTCTTTTATACTATAAACATCCTAATTGACAAGTATAAAGAACACTTTTTAAATACATGTTCATGTTCTTTTAGTTGAAACTTTTTTCTTGTGAGATTTCTTATCTCTTACCCCATCATACAAGAGTTCATATGCATAAAAAGTGATATGGATCTTCCTTAACAAGTGTTCTACAACAATCTTTGGAGCTGCCACCACTCTTTTATCCGCTTCAAATATAGTATTTACACTATCTGGAATAACATCTTTCCGCACCATTATGTCGATAATACCTACTGCTTCCTGCACTCTATGCTTCATACACAGACAATTGATCACTTGCCCAAATGTAGTAAGTGATGGTATAAACACATTTTCGACTTTCCGAAGAAGAAAGTTATATCCCGACTCAACGTCTCCTGCTTTGCAAAACCCGTCAATCATACAACGAAATGTGTAGTCATCTGGTTCAAGCATTTCATCGAACAGTTTATGTGCATCATCCATCTTTAGCTTCTCACTAAAAGCTTTAATCATGATATTGAAAGTTGGAGTGGTGTGAGAAAGATTATGTTGATTCTTCTTTTCTTGAAAAAGTTCATAAGCTCCTTCAAGATTTTCATTCTCACAAAACCCATTTATTAGTGTGCTATAGCTAACTTCATCTGGAGTTACACCAGTTTTCTTCATTTCTTTAAAGACTTCCATCGCTTTGTCTAGTATATGACTATATCTAAGGGTAATTTGAAATACAAAAGAAAAATAGATACTATTTAGTATTTACACTTCATCCTTTTAACAATTCAGTATTAACTAATTATAGTTTTTTATATGTGTGACACATTCGTATACTTTACATTATATTGGCAACTTAACATACAATGGGTCCAATTAAATAAAAAACGTTCTTTTAACATACAAGAAATGTTATTTTTACACTACAGAAGTAGTCAGATACAACAACTTTATGTATCATTTATTTGTATTGTATGCATTAACATACAACTTAAACATTATTATGTATAATTAAAAATTGTTATGTACAAATAAATCCTGATTAGAAAAAAAAACTAACCCTTAAAAAAATTGGTAAGGAAAAGTAAAAGAAACAAAAATAGTAACAAATACACATACATAATACATAATAATTAATATAATGTACCTAACGAATCTTTTATCCTTTATACACTGCGATGATTGAGGTTTGGATTCTACTAAACTGGGTTTATTTATATGTTATCAATATATTATTCCAAATTGCCAATATCATGGGATTCAAGGCATCACGTACATGATTTTTAATTTATGTAAATAAATACTAAAAAAAAATGTTTTTTAAATACTTAATTATTCGTCTCATGTTGTTTTGAACTATTAATTTTTGTGGATGTCGAAATAAAGGATGTTATTATTGAAAATTTAATCATGAATGATTAAATGCAAAAAAAAAAAAAAAAAAATTTTTTTGATTGATGCTTACTGATGCGTCACATTTTTTTCCTGTCAATTTTATTAAAATTTTAACTTCATCTTTTTCTACCTATATATATAAAAAGAGCTTATGTCTCTTAATAGTGACACTTGTGCATTTAAATAGAATGACACTATTTTGAGTTTTAAAAAACTCATATTCTTACCTATAATGATATAAATTTATGTCTTTCTATTTTAAGCTCTCAAACAATTTTACATTAAAGACTTTCAAAGGGAGGTGATCTTCTTGTACAACAAAAGTAGCCATACAAAATAAATATATGTATTATCAAATTGTATGATGTGTATTAACTACTTATATCTACTAAAAACTGTTGTGTACACATTAACCCTTCTTCCAACATTGTATATGCCAGAAGTTCATACTCTTTGTATTTGCTTGTTTTTCAACTCCGTACCTTATTGTTCATGTACTTAAAATTCTAAACCCACATTATTCAGAAAAATATTCATTTCTCTCCTTATAAAAAAAGTAATTTGATTGATTCATCAATATCATCGAACATAAGTCTCCATCTTTTATGCAAAGTCTTTATTTACTCTTACTGTTTTGATCATCTTTTGCCTTTAATTAGAATTAGATTTGATAAATTATTATATCATTAAGGGTTTTATGATATATATAGATATAATGAAGATGAGGAGATTTGGTTGAGTAATGAAATCAGTGTATTACTTGTATGAAGTGATTTGTATTTTGAACAGTGAATTGTGTTTTTATTAAAGATTTATAATTATTATATAAAATCAAAAACTTTTGAAAGTTGGTATGAGAATAAAAATGTGACCGTACATAATATATATATGGTAAAATTTTGATATAATAGTATAATACCTATATGTTGAGAGATTTAAAATCCACACATTTTCAAATCCTTAAACTAAAATCTTCTAAGTTTTTTATTGTGTTTTCTAGATCGAATGATACACCAATATATTGTTGGGTGTAATAAAAAGTTTGATTAACTTTTGTTAGTTATTCAATAAAATTATGTACGATGATGTTTACTTCGGATGCTTACTTATTGTATGGTATATAGAGTGTGTTGAACGGTGATTAATAAGTAATAGTTGTATTTTTTTGTTATTTACATAAGTACATTTACTTTATTAGTTTTTTCTTCTGAAAAATACACATCTATATCTTTAATAATAAATTTAAGTAGAGCATCATGGGTCGTGCTTAGCACGGCTAAAAGAAATAACTAGTATTAGTTATAAAACTCTCTGAGTAGTATACACTATGATGAATTTATTAAAATTTATAGATTCACATAATTTAATTGTATCTTTTTTAAATTTATTATGAAACATACTTTTTTATAATAACCTCCTCTATAGGATATAATAGTTCATAGTTTCCTTGTCACAAAGCTCGTGCCAACTATTAATAGGTTAGGGTTATTAACAAAGGAACATGTAACAGTACAACGAATTCTATTTAAATTATGGTTAAATATTATAAGCTATTATTTTTATTTATACAACAAACTTGCTAAAAGAATTTTATCATGTACAAGCTTAACTTCATAACTAAGTTTTACTTGTTTTTCTCATAGTCTAAGTTAATAAGAGAACAAGAATGATGTCTTAAAATGAAATCAAGATGACTAGAAGAATTTGTATAAGCAAATAGTAGCCACATATAGTTTAACTTTCAAACCTAAACCAAATCAAACTATTTATTTGTTTTGTTATTGTTTGGCCTGTATGAAAATGACGAAACAAGTTAATTCATCTAGACGAGTCAGTGTAAGAACAATTTTACAAATAGACATCTTGTATAATTAAAAAGTGTTTGTCGTTTTTGGATACAACATATAGAAGCGGAAATCCGGTATTTTTTTTTGGTCTAATCGGATTTTAACCCCTTAGGAGTTGTTGGGTATGCGTATTTGCTAGTTTTTTGGATGGTTTTGGGTATGCGTATTTGCTAGTTTTTTGGATGGTTTTGGGTATGCGTATTTGCTAGTTTTTTGGATGGTTTTCTGCTTAGAATATGATTTATACACAAGATTTATTTAACAAAAAGTATATCTTAAACATATGGTTAAGAAAAATATCTTATACCAACATAAAATTTATAATTATTATGTATAATAAAATTGTATTATGTACCATTCACCTTACTTTTAGCTTAGTAAGTTTCCTCTTAAAGTCTTTTCTTCTCCCCTTGTAGATGGGTGCTAATGTTGTGCATAGTTATTATACATATATACAGTGGTCACAAGCTAAACATGCTTGCTAAAATACGCTTTATATTCATAATATATTGAGGTTTTAGAGAATTGTAGCCAGATTTAATGGTTGATTCCCATTTCCCAGTGGCCGTTAAACTTGTTTTAACATCTTTGTTTGTTTGTTTCCATAATTTTTTTCTTCTTTTTCAATTCTATGGTTCTACCTTATTTCTCCATATGTGATTTATTCCTATAATTATATATGTTGGTCCGGATAGATACTACAATAATAAATGTTTGTAATATGGGAGGTTGAATACAAACTTTAGCTTTTTAAATATTAAAAACACATGATTATACTTTATATATTTTTTATTGAAATGAATAAAAAGAATTATATGGACTTGATACGAAAAATCCAAGTTTAATAAACGTGGCAACAAAATGTCTAACACAAAGACAAAGCTAATCCTAACAAACTAATGTTTAAGATTTTCAACACATTAACAAGTTTGTTTTACACGAAATATTTGCTAACTCTAAAAGTTTGTTCTTTGCTTAAAAGTTTAGAACTTGCTAACTTAGAAGTTCTGTGTAGTTCTCAATAAATGAGATATCCAACGTACTTAACATGTCGAACATGCAGTAGTATATATAGAGCATTTGGACCAAAAATGAAAAACCCTAACTCAAATCTGAACCAAGAAAATGAAACCCTAACTCAAATTTAAACCAAGAAAACAAGAACGCATAATGTGATGAACAAACAAAACTGCATATAAAAATCAAAAGCCAAAACAATACCCCTAACTCAGATTTGAACCAAAAACTCAATATCAGTTATGTTCTTGAAGATGGACCAGATCTAGAATCGCAAATCAAACCTATGGTTCTGGAATTGAAACTTGAAAGCATGACTCTACACATACCTTCGTAAATCAAACATCGACCTGGAATTAGAACCCGAAAAACAACATCGATATTTCCTCTTTATTTAATTAATTAAATATACGCATTAAAATGTCACGATAACACACGGCAAAGAAATACTAGTTAGTATTGCATTATGCCTTACAAAAAAAAATAGTATATTAATTTTACATTCAAACATCAAATATAGAATTTTATGTTGGGTAATATAAAAATATATAGTACTAAAGGATTATTAAGATAGATTAATATATATTAGATTAGGCCAACAACGTTGTTGTTTGATACAACAATCGAACTTGATCTTTAGGAAATCTTTAATACTTATTAAAAGAAAAGGGTTTCTACCCCTCCCTAAATATTCTCCACCAATCATAACCCTCCATTTTAAAAAAAAAATAAAAAAAATCCAAGTATTACGTCATAATTGCTTCAAAATCCTTAAGGAATTGTTAGGGGTTTAAATGTAAATTTAAGGGTTTAAATGTAAATTGTTAGGGGTGGTATATGAAATATGTGAGGGGTTCTTATGAAATTTTTATATTAATGTAATTAATTATAAGTTTGAAATTTATGTTTAATTACTTCTAATCTATTCTGTTTTGAGAAAAACTAATTATATATTTGTAATCAACTCATTTTTATCTACGTTTTGATATAAATTGTATCGGAATATGAGTTTTTTTTTCTAAAAATCAGTATATTTTAATTGTTTTATCCATCGAGAGCAATGTGTAAGTAATTATTGTATATTTTATTCGTCTTTTATATTTATTCTCTCTACATAATATAATCGATATAATCACTGATTTATTGGTCTGTCGATAACAAGAATTAAAAATATACTATAACCAACAGTTAGTGGCATAAAGTTGTTTATAAAACAACCACTTGGAGCATTTTAAAATTGATTGATAGTTGTGACTAAATAACCCTACAGAAATAATTACTGTGTAGTGAAACAACTATCATGTTAATGTGTTTTGTAACTACACATACAACTTGGAATTATATATAAAAAATTTAATTGTCTAAGTTTTCTTATTTTTAACTAATAACCCGGTACATAAAATAAAGTTATTACATTGATATTTGAAATTCAGTGGTATCTTATGTTTTCAATTATATTTGATTGAAAAATAAATTACACTTAAACGATTTACGTATGTATAGACATAATCTATTCTATGTTAAAATCTTATTTTTATGTGATCTAATTTGTGTATACTTAGATGGATGTCATAATTATTTAATTTTTATTGTATATTTTATTCGTCTTTTATATTTATTCTCTCTACATAATATAATCGATATAATCACTGATTTATTGGTCTGTCGATAACAAGAATTAAAAATATACTATAACCAACAGTTAGTGGCATAAAGTTGTTTATAAAACAACCACTTGGAGCATTTTAAAATTGATTGATAGTTGTGACTAAATAACCCTACAGAAATAATTACTGTATAGTGAAACAACTATCATGTTAATGTGTTTTGTAACTACACATACAACTTGGAATTATATATAAAAAATTTAATTGTCTAAGTTTTCTTATTTTTAACTAATAACCCGGTACATAAAATAAAGTTATTACATTGATATTTGAAATTCAGTGGTATCTTATGTTTTCAATTATATTTGATTGAAAAATAAATTACACTTAAACGATTTACGTATGTATAGACATAATCTATTCTATGTTAAAATCTTATTTTTATGTGATCTAATTTGTGTATACTTAGATGGATGTCATAATTATTTAATTTTTAATAAATTTAGCTTACAATTTCAAAGATTTAAATATATAGCGGCTAATAAAAATGTCTTTACAACACTTAATATTATAGCATCAACAATAATATTATAGTTATGACTTTACAATGTCGGGAGGAGAAACACATTAATATTATACTAAAACTTTTAGACGTGTAATGTAACTTTATATTTCTTAAAAAGAGTATTTATAAGAGGTACTAAAAAAACACGTTTTTATTCATGGACAGTTATATGTGACTGTTTCTGGAGTGAAGAGTAAAGAGAGGTTAAAAGTTTTAATTTGCGATGATTAAGAAAATCCTACTAATAAAACTATGAATGTTGTTTATAAAGATGTTTTAAATAAATTTAATGATAATCTTATGTATGAATTTCAAAATTCTGTAATAATTATTCATTTCTTACGAGATTTTATATTCATATTTATGTTTTGTAATTAATTTTACTATATGGCTTAGTACTATTTAAAACTATATAAAATTAAAATTGACTTATATCATCCCGTGTTGATACACGGGTCACTTAGCTAGTAATGAAGTAAATGAGGTTGGTTACTCCCTTGTATAGTAAGTTCGGGGGGGGGGGGGGGGGGGGGGGGAGGGAGACTTGTATACAATATGCCGATCTTAATAGTTGGTTATATTTTTATGTATAAAATGAAATTGTTTGTATACAATAATAATTTACGCATAATTTGTTACTAAAAAAAATCAAATTCCATCCTATCATCCATAATATTTATTTACAAAATAAAATTTGTGTTTTTATTTTTCCCAGAAAAGATGAATATAAAAAGAAAATAAAATTTCTAATGCTAAATACAACATATAGTTTTCTTTTTACGAGAAGTCGATTATAAAGATATGTGAAGTAGAAAGGAAAATAAATTTGTAAAACTTTATCAAGGTATTCTAGAGGAGTCAAAAGCTGTTGTGGGCATTCGCCAAACACGAGTGATCAATAACTTAAGATAAGAATTCCTGCACGTCTGCTCCAAACACACCCACTTTATGAAACTCATAGATTTGTCTTTATGCTAACTACATACTTTCAATAACATCCCTATAAAAATACAATTTTAGTTTTCGCTTTTCCCTCTTTTTTTAAATAGATTTTCATAAGTTTCTAACAAAAATCAAGCTATATTCTAATTCTAGTATATGCGGCTTAGTCGTTTTTGTGACGGTAAGAATACTTTTCATATTATCGAAAGTATTTGCATGTAACAAGGATTGAATTTGAGTATTTTCTAAAATTTATAAACATTTTATCACTAAGGTTTCGTTTGTTTGACCCGTAATGTTAAGGAATGTAATGGTATTAAAATTAAATTTCGTTGTATATTGTGTTTGATAACATTATTTGGAAAGAAATTAAATTATTTAAAGTATTTATATTCATTAGGTACAGGAATTTCATTCCATAACTAACATGGATAAAATCATTTTCATTCTTTCACATTACAGTGAAACAAACGAAACCTAAATCATCTTGATATGTTTCCCTATAAGAATTTTTATAGTGCTTTAGGTTTATTTATTTACTTTTATAGTACTATCTCCGTCCCATTTTTATTGTCCACTTTTGACTTTTCAAAGTGTTTCTTTTTCAACTTTGACCTTAAATATTTTTGTTTATATTATATAATACCTGATAAAAGTTATATCAACGAAAATACATTTAAAACACAATGCATTCATATATTTTGTATCACATATTATATAACACAAACAAAGATATTTAAGGTCAAATTATAAAAAGAAAAACTTTAAAAAGTCAAAAGTGAACAATAAAAATAGGACGAAGGGAGTAATTATTTGTTATTTACTTTCTTTAGTCAATAAGTTATTTTAGAACTACTCTACATAATGACAAACTAACATTCTTGGTTGGATTCATTGTATACCAAAACCCTTACAAAAGTCTATATATACGAAAATGTAAAAACTTGGAATGAAGAATTGAATAAATCATAAACAATTATATGCCATAGGTAAGACCCAAACATATGGTATACCCATTGGCTTTGCCCCATTTTACCCTAGACACCTCCCTATATATAGGGAGGGAACCAAGGTTCAAGGGGTTCTCTCCCTTTTCCTGTCAATACCCATATGGAGATCTACTCCATATGCATACATACACTCCCATCTTCCTACATAAGATCGGGATCATCAACCTCATCATCATTACTCTTCATCTCCTTCTAAAGCTTATGGATTCATAAACCACGAGATCCTCATGTCACCCCCGCTAATGGACACCGTTTCCTCGCCCGGGGTTAGCCATCGTAATTGGAGACTAAACATCCAATCTATCTCCACTCCACTCTACTGCTCTACGTGTACATGTTCGTTCTTACGAACAAACAATTATAGTTAACAATTATAGAACAATTTATTGAAACATATATATGGTAAATGTTAAGTTGCTATTGCATATTTTTTTATTTGTGTAGGTACATGTTAAGTTGCTATTGCATATTTTTCTATTTGTGTACATATTATTTTTTTAATACTTAATGAGCAATCACAATGGGTTTTTACTCATTTATCTTTTATTTGTGATGATTTAAACGTTAAGCGGTTCTTTTTTCTTTCTTATAGAAAAACTAGTAGACGCAGTAAGTCTACTGACAACCAGTAACATCGTTTTCAAACAAAACTCATACTATAAAACCTTTTATTCTATCATATACACAAACATTCTATGCCACCACACACTCTCTTTTTCCGACGATACACATGCGCCTTGTTTTAAACTAGTGAAAGACATCGCACTTCGCTGCGAATTTTAGTTGGTAACTTTTTTTTGGAGAAATGTCATACAATAGGTTTATAAAAAATGACAATACACGTCTAAAATATTATATGAGGAGTCTTTTACATGTTAAAAAAATAGTTTCATCAATATATAATAAACTAAGTTGTGTTTAGGTTGTATACAATATTTTTTTAATGTTTTTCTATTTTTATTCCGTTTTACATTATAGATCTAAGGCCATGTTTGTTAGGTGGGAATGAGAGTGGGAATGGAAACACTTATTTCATTCATTTCCTTAAAGCATGTTTGTTTACCTATAGGAAAAGGAATGAAGCATTACATAGGTAATGACATTCTTCCATTTATGCATTTTTCCATTCCTTGCTTCACCCACGTTTTTTATTCATTCCCATTGTAATGAGATAAAAAATTACCAATATGCCCCTTTAACAAACATATAGAGGTGATGAACAGTAAGCATTAACCAACATTGACCTAATATTCTTGCCAAGTTTAGCCAATTCCTCTTGAACCAATGCACTTGCCAAGTCTTTTGCCCATCTGTAATTTGCTCTTCAACTTGTAATGGTATAGTAATTCCAAGGTATAGTATTTCACAGTAGCCCAATAATCTTCATTTGTATCATGCATTCTTCATATTATTTATGACCAACCTAGGACCATATATATGCCACTGAAAGCCTCCTTTTATCCTTTAAGAGTCTTAAGACCATGTCCAACAACGTTATGTAGCTTTCTTTTGTTAGTGTGTTGATGCCTTATTATATGACTAAATAATAAAGTGTTCTCATAGTCAAGTTATGAGTATCAAAAAACATGTACCCGTAAGTGACCTCATCAGATAAAAAATGCCTTGTATAAGGGAGCATGACTTCAGCTCAAATGGGTGTTAACCTCCTGAATCATTTTTAACAAATAATATGTTTTATGAAAATGAAATAGTTTTGCAATTTATAAACTGGACGAACCAAATTTGCTATATAATTGTTGTGCAGCCTTTTTATAATTTCTCAAGTACAGAGGATTGGATCAA
Source organism: Pulicaria dysenterica (assembly GCA_947179395.2). Classification (NCBI taxonomy): domain Eukaryota; kingdom Viridiplantae; phylum Streptophyta; class Magnoliopsida; order Asterales; family Asteraceae; genus Pulicaria; species Pulicaria dysenterica. The sequence goes on from OX359292.1 coordinate 83,999,088, forward strand.
AAGTATCTTGAACCTTAACTTGTAGTGTTAGTCGTTATAAGAATATTTATTTTCATCTTTTTCTATTTTCTTAATTGACATGGTACTTGTATAATACAATTTCTATATGGTTTTGTTATTATTAGGTTGACATTATATGTTAATGATAATCTCGTAGTTTTGATATTTATCAAATTTTTAAGATGTGTAAAGTATATTTAAAATAAATATTTATATATGAAATTATTTAAGTTATGTTATATCTATTTTTTAATACAGGGGTATTTTGGTCATTGTTTATTAATTTTATTCCATTCCAATGTTTATTTCTCTTTACCAAACATACTGCAGTAATGATTCATTCTATTCCGAGGAAGCAACCACACATGTAGATGGAATGGTAATGAACTATTTCATTCCTTTGTCCATTCTATTCCTTTAACATTCCTTTCCGTCCAACCAAACATACCCTAAATTTTAATAATTATACAACACAACTTAATTAGATAACAAATGAGGTATCACAAATGTCAAGTTGATTTCTGGTCACATCTAAAAAGTAAAAATCTGACAAAGAAAATAAAGCATCTTAAGTTTAAGATGTATATAAATTAGTAAAGGAAAGAAAGTAGATTTTCTTTAAATAAAAATTACATTAATTTTTTTCACAGAAAGTAATGAAAGTAGGAAATATGATAAAAAATAAAAAGATAATAAAACTAAATAAAGTGGCGCTGCATGTGTGCTTGACATCATGAGAAATTGAGAAGAATGAAAAAATAAAATATAAAAGAAAAGTTGTAATGCACCGAAAAGGTAATAAACCAAAAAAGGTAAAAAAAAACTATTAAAATCCAAATGAGGTTTCGAAACCACAACGGCACAACCTATTGTATATAGGTGAAGGGCCTCACCACTTGGGCTGCAATAAGATTTGTTAAAAATTATGTAAAACTTAGTATATATTGTACATCTTAGATGCGCAAATGGCAAAACTCATGAATGAATAGTGCTTTGGTGCATGTTTAGCCCTTCCCAAATATATATATTTATTTATAATAATATACATGATCCTTCTAAAGAATCCACCTATCATGTGCAAGGCATCCACCACCAATGAGGCAATTCTCTCACACCGTTGAACGGTTGAAGTTATTTTATATAGCACTAGTATGTTATCTGCGTAATATGACGGCGACAAATATCTCTTAGTCGATAATGTATGAGTATGAAATTCATAAACTATGATAACATCAAATAATTTTTATTTCCAACACTCTACTTATAAAATAAGATGATGAAACAATATAATAAGTTTAGGAATTATATACCATTCCGTTGTAGAAATTTGACACAAAATAATAATTAAAAAAACTAAAAAATTAAAAACTCTAGTAATGCATAGAAGTGATGAAAAACATTTATTTGAAAAAGAGCCCATAACTATATCATTATTAGTCGACGTGGGAACTCAAATAATAATGTTTTAGCACTGCTAGAAAATAGTTAGTGGGTATAGGGACTCGTTTCATAAATAGTAGATTAAGCTACACTCTGCCGATTTTTCTTTTCTGTTTTTTCTTTTATTTTTTATTTATTAAATGTTCAATGTTCACAGGAATCGAACAAAATCTATGAATTATTCATAAATTCAAAAATAAAATATCATCAACAGTCAATGAATCAAATGAACAATCAAACTACGACCGAACAAGAAAGCAAGCCATATAAATTTAAATATATCACATCAAAATATTACAATTTTAATATAACTCATACATTATATTATATCATTGGGTTTAAATTATATTATCAACTAGGCTCAAATAATTTTACGGGTGGTTGTATTTGAACACCCTTTATAATTAAAATTGAACGTTGTAATGTAATATATGTAAATGTATGACATATATTGAAAACTGTTATCGACTAACAAAACATGTTTGATATAAAGAGAGAGTCCAAATAGTAGTATTTTAATTTTAACTTCTTACAAATTTATATTTGCCTCATTACACATTTTTATTCGAACTAAAACTTATAAAGTGGAATCTAGTTCCAATTTCTTGTTAAAATCTACTTCGACTGCAGCCCCATCTGTACTTAAGCATGTGTCAAAGGCTGCACTAATAATAATTATGATGACATATATATGATGAGAATAATAATATATTTAATAATTTTATTTTATTTTAGTATGAAAAATGTTTAAAACTTTATATGTTACTTAAGTAGTTGGGTCTTGGGTATGGGTTGGTTACTAACCTACGGTTCGTTACAACTTAATTTATGTACCGCCTAACTTCAATTTAGTTTCATGTTTCATGTCACCTACATATTATTAAATACGACTTTCAAGCTGAAAAATAATGTTTCTTTGTTATTTCTTTATACTTTGTCGATTTATACGAGAAAAAAAGATATTATTTTTTATAAAGCATAACTCACATATCATTAACCTTGCTCTTAAATCTTATATTTTGTTTAATATGAGACTTGAACACAAGTAGTCTTTTATTGCCGGCGTAATTACGTCGGTGAAAACATGCACACTTTAAAAAAGCTTAATAAACATTTATAAAAATAATTTAAAAATAAAAATTATCTTGTTATTTAAAAAATTATGTTTTCTTATAGATTTTACATGATGCTTGTTTTACTTATGAATTAACTATTAGTTTCAAGATTTTGAAATTTTATAAACTGATGTATTTAAGTTAGCAAATGATAATGGATACATTAGATTGCAAATATTAGTTAGTTTTATAAATTATGAGAGGATCTAGCATCTTGTATTAAAATTTTATAAAACTTCTAAGTATCTATTTGCCTTTTTAATTTCCTAAGACCCATATATTAACTTCAATTCAATATTATATTTTTTATATAAAAAATTTAAAAAAATTATTTTTTTTTTGAATTTATCTACACCTAAAATTAAGAAAAAAGAAAAAATGAATTCTTGAAGCGTGATGATAAACATAAGCAATTAATAATAATAAACATTCTTGGGATGTGAGCATCTCATGAGAAGTGAAGTTCTCATGACTTTTTAATTTATCATGCTTTTTTTTATAAAATTACTCAATTACCCTTTAAAATATCATGATATTTTGGGTCCTCACTTTACAAATTGATATAATAGGTAATATCATTTAACATACATGATTAGCACATTTTGAAACTAGTATGCAAGGTCTACTATAATCACAGGTCTTGTTGCTTGATAATGTCAAGTTACCAACATGCCAATATGATTTATTAGTTTCGTTTGTTTCACAAAATTCGAACGAAAAAATGAAATTGAAATCAAATTTCGCGTTGTATTACGTTTGGTGAACTTGTTTGTGAATAAAGTCTTATTTGTTAAAATATTTATATTACCTAAAGTAATAAAAGTTCACTCTAAAGATGAACTCAATTGAACTAAAATCAATTTTATTACTTTGAATTCTGTAAAATAAACGATACTTTGGACTTTGGAGTCTATAACTCTATAACTCCGATAAAGCCCATCCTCTTGTTGCAAATTGCAATCTCCAGTTCCATGGGCCAGCCCAAATACCATTTTTAACAATATCTAACAAAGGAGTATATCTTCATGAATAACTCTCATTTGTGTTAAATTAGGGCTTTTTAGCCCAAAATTATAACCCGATATCAAATCTGGCTCATTAGGCTTTAGCTACATGCCTACATAATTTCAAACATTTGGTCTTAACGTTCCTCATTTCATGGACTTGGGGGTTTTTGCTTAAAGTCTTAAACCCCAATTTCTGATTCGCATTGCTTGAAGAATCCCCGCCATTATCAGGTACCTCTTCATACCTCCATTAAACCTGGTTTTGGAACTACATCCGTTTTCCGTTTAATCTCTTTAAACTATGATTGAATCCGTTTTGTTGAATCTTATGTGAAGAATTTGAAAGACAATTGATTATACACCAGATCAAATTATATGGCAAGGAAGAAACAGAAGCAAAAGGTGATATTACCACCAGAGCTTCCACCTGAAGTGCCTGAGGATGAAATTGAAGTCTCAGATGAGGACTTGGAGTTTGTCAATAAGAACCAAGAGTATGCTGGTTTTGTATCTCAATTGGATACTCAGTCAATTACAAGGTAAGCAAGTCCAGTCTTTACTTTCCAAAATGTTTAATTTTGGAAATTTGGTGAAATTCTGAGAGTTATTTGCAACCATTGTTTGTTTCCTCCCTCCTTTTTCCCCTTAATAAGAGCTAACTATTTGAATCTTGAAATTCTTCCAAAACTTATCAAATGATAAACTAGATAAAGTGGCTATTGTAGTTTTATGCAAGTATACGCCTATACAAGTATATGTTTGATGATTTTTTAGCTCTGAGTAACAGAGAAAGTGTGATTCTGCAAAATTGTATATTTGTTATCTACCATTTCTTTGATTTAATGTGTTACTGATAGCATATTGGGTACTACTCTAAACTGGACCAAATGTCATAACCTCTACAGCTCTCAATTCTCAACGTGTCTTTCTGTGTTTGAGTTTTTTTTCCTTCCATATTTCCACCAACTGACACTTTGTATTATGGAAGGCATGTCAACCGTGTTGCTGATGTGAAAGAAGATGCCCTAGAGTCTTTGTATGAGAAACGTGCGAGGAAGAAATCATTAGCTACTGATGATAATATTCAGCATGAAGTTGACCCTGTAGATGCTCTACCTATGAAGACCTTAGATGGTCAGGTCTACTACAGGACAGGTAACTTGAAACTTCTGGTTCCTCATTTTTTTAAATTTTTTTATAGTATTGCCTGTTACATTGTCATTATGAAGAATTGCGAGTTTTTGGATGACATTTATAATGTAGTGCCAAAGGAATCGAATCAATTCCAGAATGCACGCAACGAGGATGAAACCATTGGTGAAAATGAAGATGTAGGCAGAGACTATGGTTTGGTGAAGCCAACAAAAGCAGAAAAACGGGCAAAGCAAAAAAAATTGAGAAAGGAGGCGAAAAAACAAGGAAAGGAGGTGAATGAAGTAGAGGAAGTGCAACAAAGTTCTCAAGCTGAAGTTTTGGTACATTTCGCTCATTAACTTATTTTAATGTAATTGTTTTCTCTTGTTTCAACCCTTTAAGTAGCTGCCAGTTTGGAAAAAGCATTTTAGTTTATAAAAAAATGTAAATGTACGAAGTTCTGGTCCCTAACATGCTAGCCTGGACCGGTCAATCTGTAACATAACATATGTGTTTGACCCAAACCCATTTGACTGATTACCCAACCCACCTGACTTTCCTATTTTGCCGCCTCCAGGCTATGTTTTCTTTTCTTTATTGGTGCTTTGATAGCCTTATTAGACCTAAGGGTGTTCAACGGTTCGGTTTTCAGGTTGTTCGGTTTCTTTATCGGCTCGTTGACAGCCTTATTAGAATTATGGTTTTATCCTTTCTTTGCAACTTGGAAGTTGGAATTTGATTAAGTAGCTTTGTTTATGGAATTACTTATAAATGGCATGCCCTATTAACTTACATTTTAATTGTGTTATATATTTATCCATCGTACAACGTTAATGGTCCTCTAGGCTGAGGTTGAAAAGGATCTCTCAGCTGAAGAAGCCAATGAGAAGAAGAAGTTTAGGCTTGCTGAAATCGGAACATCGATGCTCATGGATCCGGAAGGCAATATTAAATCCTTAAAAGAGATGCTGCAAATCTGTAAAGATGGAGATCAAGATATATTAGTACTAGGTCTTAAATCTTTGTTAGCTGTTTTCAAGGACGTCATACCTGGGTATATATTTTATCTATTTTCATGCTATTCTCGTGCATTCATGTTATCTAAATATCTAATAGTCCTTCAATTGTTTGTTAATGTGGAGAACAGCAACCGAACTAGGTTACCTACTGAGAAGGAGCTAGCAATGGTTGTATCAAAGGATGTCAAAAAGACCCGCTTCTATGAATCCACACTCCTAACAGTGTACAAGGTTTGGTTCACTTTTCTTTTAAAAATTATTTACTGTTATTATAAACTTACAAAAACCATGACTTACAGTGTGATTTGTATCATTCTTGTTGGAATCTTTAAGTATATGGATTATGGAACTTTCTTATGTTCATTACAATAGTACAAGATCTTGGGAAGGCAACTAGCATCCTGTTGAAGTATGTTAAACTTTTTACTAATTTCTTAACCTTTGAAATAGTATGTGATGTACACATGGTTATTATCCGTTTATTCCTGAAAATCTTGTAGACCAACTAAACTAACATGTATATACAATGAGCTGATTGCTGAACATTTTCTGCTTTTCACCTCTTAAAGAAGCAAGTATTAATGTATTGTTGGGAACTGTCATTAAAAATAGAAGCTGAAAATCTTTGTTCCTCTATTCTTTCAAGTTTTTATATCAATGTTTGCCATTTTCTTGATATTATAGTTATTGCTCTTTGCCCTCTGCCTCGTCAAAAATATAAACCTAGTTTCTTTCTGGTCAAATGTGAACAGGAAACTCTGTTGTAACACAATCAAGTCAATTTTTACGAATGAGGGAAAACATGGTGGTGAAGTTACTGTGGAGGCTGTTCAACTTATTGCTAATCTTGTAAAAGCTCATGATTGTGATTTACATCCTGTTGGTGCATATTTTATGAATCCCTAGTTCGTATCAATAAAGTATATACATGAAATATTAATTCAAATGTGTTTTGATTAATTGTTTGCATGTGTATATATTCTTAGTGATTCTATGTGATTATCTTAAGCTTACAAGTACTTAACCATGTGTTGGTGTGAGTTTGGAAGTTTAAGTCTGCGTGGAAAAATCACCACTTTGGTGATCAGGTTCACCACGCACGAAATGACCTCACTACGTGCGTAGTGAGTACCACTTCGCACGTGGTGAGGATGTTGATCAACATGGATTAAATAACACATCCATTTCGTGCGAATTGAGGTCACTACGTGCGTAGTGACTGGCACTTTGCACGTAGTGACTAGTCTGGGCCTATAAATAGTGCTTAATTCGCATATTCGTAGAGAGTGAGCCACGAAACTCGACCTTTACGACCTTAAGCCTCGATTAACGCAAACTAGCCCTCGAAAACCGAAATCTAAGTGATAAATACGAAAACCAAGGGCAGCCTAGGCATCTCTGTGTGAGTACTGTGTGTTTGTTCTTCTACTCTTTCTGTGTGTGTTTCTGTGTGCCGGACACCTAAGCAGATCATAGTATCCTTAGGAGGTTTGGGAAATAGAATTCCGCGCTATTTCTCATCCTAGATCAGTCCTAGCATTAGGGTGTTTTAGTTTAGTTTAGAACCCCGTCCCCCAGCCGGTCCTACAAAGTGGTATCAGAGCCTTGTGCTTTGATTGATCACTTTTCCTTAGGATTTGTCGATCTAGGTGTCCCCTTAGGCCTGTGTGTGCCCTCTTTTGTCGGTTTTAATCGGTCAATAGGTCAAAATTAGGGTCTTTTGCGTTTAAAAGGTCAAAATTTTAGCGATTAGTTTCTTGAATTCCGTCCGTGCGAAGTGGACTTCCACTCGGTGCGTAGTGGGACCAGTTCGCACGAACTGTCTGTGTGTGTTCTAGATCCTTCGATTGCTGTCTGTGTGCCTCGTGCGAAGTGGTCCTGCAGTCCGCGCGTACTGCCATACGTGCGTGCGTAGTGACTGTTCGCCAATCCGTGCGTGGTGTGTCCTCACTGCGTGCGTGGTGCTCGCAGTCCGCACGAAGTGCTTGTGGTGCGTGCGTAGTTGCTGTGTGCGTCTAGAACCTTCTTTTAAAAAAAAAAAAAAAAAAAAAGAGTATAAATTTTTTTTTTTTTCGGTCTTCGTGCGTTGTGCATTTCTGTGCTGTCCTGTGTGATCTTTCTAATCAAACTTTAATCCGTGCTTTCTGTGTGGTCTCTCAAAATTTTTTTTACTCTGTGTGCTTGCTGCCTTGGTTCTCAAAGTCAATCTAAATGGCTTCTAAACAAACCACTGCCTTAAACAACCTTCTACTAGAAACAGAAATGGGCAGTATGAACAAAGTGCCGAAATTGCTAACCATGGAGGACTATCCTATGTGGAAGCCCAGGTTCGAAATCTTTCTAGATGGGGTTGACTGTAGATTGCGACGAGCCATGAACGTTGAGTATATGGTTCCGAAAGGGGAGGGAAACATTGAAACCCCTTACGATAAGATGACTGTCGAACAGCAGACCAGTTACAATGCCGAAAAGAAGGCCTATGCTCAACTAATTCAGGCGATTCCCAACGAGATCTTCCACCAGTTTAGAAGATATCGAACTTCTTACAGTCTATGGAGAGCCCTTGAGAAGAGGAACGAGGGAAACGCTGCTCTGAAGGAACTAAAAGCAAGTCAATTAAGGAAGGAATTAGACCATTTCATGGCTACAAGAGATGAGAAGATTCTTTCCCTTATTACAAGATACAACCACCTTCTTAGTGAACTGGACAGTCTGGGTGTCACTGTTCCAGAAAAGCAGCAAGTAGAGATCTTGGCGAAAGCTTTGCCAAAGAGTTGGAGGCCATTCATCATGATTCTGAAGAATGGTAACGGTTTTGACGGGATGGACCTTAATGACTTCATCACCAAGTTGAAGGAGCAGGAGCAGGAGGAACTAAATCTGGATTCTATGTCTAGTTATCAACAGAACCCCTCACTCTACTACTCCGGAACACCTGTTTCGTCGTCCACCTCGTCACATGCCCCCCTACAGTCTGCCTATGTGACCAACGTGAATGAATCGGGCAGATCTACCTCTGATGCTTCATCCTCTGGGCCATCCTATACTGCATCTTCCTCCGGACTTAATGTCGAACACTTCAAGTATGGAAGTACAAATGAGGTTAAGACACATATGAGCATGCTAAGTGCACTAGTCTCCTCTTATGATGATCTACTGAAGGGGAAGATTGGTAATGCTCATATGACTCAAGAGGACTATGACCAGATCGACGAGGATGAGATGGAGAGACAAGATATCCTCTGGTCGTATGTCAACTTAGTGAGAAGGGCAAAAGCTTATGAGCGAAGAACGGGAAAGTCAATATCAGCAACCAAGGATACCAAACTCGGCTTTGATAAATCTGCTGTGACCTGCTATAACTGTGGTGAAAAGGGTCACTTCGCGCGTGAATGTGAAAAGCCGAAGAATTCGGGACCGAGGTATCCATTCAAAACTGGTTCTGGCAGCAGATCATCTACCTCCACAACCATAAAATCTGAAGCAACTCCAACACCGACTAAGGCTATGGCAGTTGTTCAAAGAGATGAGGGAGTGGATTGGTCTGTACAGTTCGGGAATGCTGATGCTGACATCAACTTGGCGAACGTTCATGTGTTGAACGAAGATTCTTCATCCGAGACCGAAAGCTATTCAAGTGAAGAAGAATCAGGTGCCAGCAATGATGATGAACCAGCCTCGACACCAGCTGCAGAAGAGACACCAGTGAATGTCCGTGCCAAAGAGTCAAATCAAAAGGTGTGCAGCTGTGGTCAACCGTCTGCGGATCAGGTATGTACCTTTGGATTACCTTGTGGTTCGTGTGATGAATATGTAAAACAGATAGTGTTCTTAAAGTCTACTATTTCAGATCTCACATCTAAGTTAGATAATAACCTGTTGATCAAAGGAAGAGAATCAATTAAAAGAAAAGAATGAAAGTCTAGGTAAACAGGTTAATGAACTAGGTGTGGCTCTGTTAAATAAACAAGATGCTATCGTGTTTTACATAAACGAAATCGATAAGCTGAAACGGGACCTTGCTACCTCAAAGGTCGATTATGAGACTCTGAGTCAAAAACTCAAAAGCTATTCCACGTCTTCTTATCTTTTTGAGTACATAATCGATCAGAGAGGTCAAGGTACCGATTCAGAAAAGGACAAAAACGTATATTCAAAATGTCCACCACCAGTGTTAAATCAACTGGTGAACGATGATGTCCATTCTGAAGCTGAACCACTACTCACAAAGGTTGATGAATCTTCTGCATCAACCTCAAATGAGGATTTAACGTTACATGAGGATGTGGGTAAGCCTCAGAAGAATGAGGTTCAGCAAGAGGTTACCAAAAAGGCTGAACCAGGCATTAGAGAACTGTTGGACAGTTCCTATGTGCAAGGTCCGTTGATGCATCGTATCCATGATGCACTTCGGAAATTTGAAAATGAGGGTGTAAAGTCTCCTGATATCCGTCCATACCAAGAGGTCAAACAACTACCCAAACATCAAGGGTTAGGGTATCGGCCTCAAAAGGTAACGAAAGGCTCTGTGAAGCAATACCCAGAAAGGGTCTGCTATGTGTGCAGGAGACCTGGTCACCTCAGTTACAAGTGTGATCAGAAGACACATCAAAGCTGTAACAAGAAAGTTGAGATTTTGCAAGAAAATAAAACGTTTCTTAAAAACCATCAAAACTCAACTCTTCCTGTTCAGCATCAAAGGATTCCTAAGTGGACTAACAAACTGTGTGTTCAAATGTCCAAAGAATCAAGTGACAGGATCATCAAGACTGGAACATGGATGAAACTTCCAGTGGTTGGAGAAGACGGGAAACCCATGACCATCTGGGCTTGGGTTCCTAATGTTGTCTAACTCATTCTTCTAAGTGAAGGGTGTCAACCGAAATAGTCCAGGTTAAGGTTTCTATGACTGTGTGTCTTTATCATTTTATTTTCTTTGTGCTTATTTTCTGTGTTGTTGCATTTCTATTTTCTTAGTTTCTAGTTTGTTTAGTATTTTAGGGGGAGATAGTTAGTTCAGAAAGCTTAGAAAATACAAAAAAAATTTAGAAAACTTAGAAAATACAAAAAAAATCAGAAAACTTAGAAAATACAAAAAAAAAAAATCAGAAAACTTAGAAAATACAAAAAAATATATATATAAAAATGAGAAGTTGATCCAACCTAGATGGAGAGTGATGGCACACTGGCTATCAATACAAAGTATGTCTTAGTAAAATTAGGACTGAAGGCATATACATAATCCTGAGAAAAATGTCTGAAAACATAGCTGAATCAGATAAGAAACAGATAGTGTGTAAGACATATAAGGAAAGTCTAGACAGATAGATGGTTATGCTGTGAAAATCTCATAAGATTTAAGCTATCGAGACATTCCAAGTCTATAGGTCAAAAACAGTTGAGACTAGCTTAGTTTGATGCACACATCTGTTACCATGCCAAATGTGCTTAGATGACAATGAGCAAAATGTAAAAGAGGGTGAAAAATTGACCCCAATCTGAGATGTCAAGGATCTATCAATGTTGAATTGTCAAAGAGCATAAAATGCAGTGACAAAAGCTATATTGATCTATTAGTGTTGAATTGTCAAAGAGCATAAAATGCAGTGACAAAAGCTCAACAAAATTATCAGAAGAGGTGAAAAATTGACCTCCATGTCAAAGAGTATAAAATGCGTTGACAAAATCACAAAGCACATAAGCATGGTGGTTGGGTAATCAAGTTGTGTACCTACTGAGTGAATCAAAATACTGTGAGACTTTGAAAGAGATAGCCTTAACCGTGTATCCAGTCTAGATAATCTGAAAATGTTGAAACAAAATCTGTCATTATCTGAGGAAAGTTAGGTTGACAGACAGAGTTTGAGAGAATATGTTTATGTCCAAGGTTCTGAAATAAATGACTACTAAGTATAGATGTGCTGGTACTGATTTCATCTTGGAACCTTCTCACAAAAGGATTTAATTTCAGTAATTTTATTCCTGCAATTTTCTTAGTATTTTAATTTCTGTTCTTTAGGATTTAATTTGTTAATAGTTTACTTCTGCATTTTCATTTTCTTTATAATCAGAAAAATACAAAAAGATTTTTGGTGTGTTTCTTATTTCTTTTGGTATGTCTATTTTCTTTATTTATAATTTCTTATGTTTGCATTTTTATCCTGTTTCTGTTTAGAAAAATACAAAAAGAGTTCTAGTATGTTCTTAATCATTCTTAGTGTTTTGATTAGGGGGAGTTTGTTCTGTTTACATTTCCTTCATCTTACTTTGATGTGTTTTGCTTAAATGTCTATAAGTGATCTTGAAGTTACTGACAGTTTATTGCTGAATGCAGTACTAACAGTAATTAAGGTTCACAGATGAGAAACTCATTACATGTGAGATGGAACCCCACTAAGCACGAGTTACAGCTCACATCGTGCGTAGTGCAGGTAAGGGCATGACGAAAGGTATTCGTTTAAAATTCTGCTGTATGAAATTTACTGTGTGAATTTTTTGCTTAGTGAACTTTACTTTGTGAATGTTTACTTAGTGAAATGGTTATTGATAGAACTAGGTCTTAGGGGGAGTATGTTGGTGCATATTTTATGAATCCCTAGTTCGTATCAATAAAGTATATACATGAAATATTAATTCAAATGTGTTTTGATTAATTGTTTGCATGTGTATATATTCTTAGTGATTCTATGTGATTATCTTAAGCTTACAAGTACTTAACCATGTGTTGGTGTGAGTTTGGAAGTTTAAGTCTGCGTGGAAAAATCACCACTTTGGTGATCAGGTTCACCACGCACGAAATGACCTCACTACGTGCGTAGTGAGTACCACTTCGCACGTGGTGAGGATGTTGATCAACATGGATTAAATAACACATCCATTTCGTGCGAATTGAGGTCACTACGTGCGTAGTGACTGGCACTTCGCACGTAGTGACTAGTCTGGGCCTATAAATAGTGCTTAATTCGCATATTCGTAGAGAGTGAGCCACGAAACTCGACCTTTACGACCTTAAGCCTCGATTAACGCAAACTAGCCCTCGAAAACCGAAATCTAAGTGATAAATACGAAAACCAAGGGCAGCCTAGGCATCTCTGTGTGAGTACTGTGTGTTTGTTCTTCTACTCTTTCTGTGTGTGTTTCTGTGTGCCGGACACCTAAGCAGATCATAGTATCCTTAGGAGGTTTGGGAAATAGAATTCCGCGCTATTTCTCATCCTAGATCAGTCCTAGCATTAGGGTGTTTTAGTTTAGTTTAGAACCCCGTCCCCCAGCCGGTCCTACACATCCTGATTCTGTTGAGGTGATAGTATCAATGCTTATAATATGTATTTCTTTTTTTTTTTTCCTTTTTTGGTGTTTTTAGGAAATTGGAAATGTACCTCAACCCAAAACTGGTCTTACTAATTCTTTTTCTGTATAGGTTTTCCTGTCTCTCTCGTTTGATGAGGATCTAAGGAAGCATGAAACTGCAAAGCCAGACAATAAGTCGAAGAAAAAGTTTTATAAAAAAGGAAGGAGAAATGAAGAAACAAATCAATTGCCAGCTAATGATAAAAAGAAAAGTAAGCAAGAAATGATTTCAAAGACGAGAGAGGAGGTACTTTACCAATTACCAATCTATCTCTATCTTCTGTGCTACATGTAACTTCTTTATCATAATTATATATTTAAGGTCAATGTGTGTATGCTGTATAGGTCAAAGCTGACTTCATGGCTGCATCATTTGCCCAAGATGTAATGGAAAAGAGGAGGATGCAGTCTGATACTCTTTCTTTTATGTTTCAAACGTACTTCCGTATTTTAAAGCATACCATGCAGTCAGGGTATGCTTCTTTGATTATTAAAGTATTTGCCAAAGTATTATCAGAGTTTTACCGTTTTATTACCGTTTGTTTGATTCAGATCAGAAGAAAATGGATCGTCAGCTGGTTCATTTGGGGAATACCCGCTTCTTGCTCCATGTTTGAGTGGAATTGGGAAATTTTCTCATTTAATCGATATGGATTTTATGGGCGATCTAATGAAGTATCTTAGAAAGCTTGCTGGAGGAAGTAGTGATGCCCAAAAACCATCTGACAATTTTTCAAGCAATTTGAGTGTAACTGAACGCTTGAGGTGCTGCATAGTCGCTTTTAAAGTGATGAGGAACAACCTTGATGCCTTGAATGTTGATTTACAGGACTTCTTCATTCAACTTTACAATCTCATACTTGAGTACAGACCTGGGAGGTTAGTACTATATGCCTTTAATTGATTGCAAGTCTAATTATCTCAGTTGTAAGCTAACAATTCTTTATAATAAATCAATTTTGGTGCTTTTATGCATTTTGAACAAGTTTAAGTGACTTACGCTTCATTTTAGCCATTTCTTATTGTCTTTTTTTTATGTAACTTTTACCGGTTAGAGAAAAAGCAAAATGCAGTTTGACCATTTACCCATAAATGGATCTAAATGTCTGTTTTCATTAAGAGTAATTCTTTTTAATTGTTTAAAAATGTATAGAGATCAAGGGGAAGTCTTGGCTGAAGCTTTGAAGATCATGTTATGTGATGATCGACAACATGACACGCAAAGGGCTGCTGCATTTATTAAGCGTCTGGCTTCGTTCTCTTTGTGCTTTGGAGCTGCAGAATCCATGGCTGGTGATACTTTAAGCTCATCAAAGCGTGCAATATTATTATCTAAAACTTGATCAATATATAATCTAAATGTATTGTGGTATGCAGCCTTGGTTACGGTGAAGCATCTTCTTCAGAAGAATGTCAAATGTCGTGATCTATTAGAAAATGATGCTGGTGGTGGCTCACTTTCTGGTTCTATTGCAGTAAGCCTTTGAATTTACAGAGGCTGTAAAAGGATTCAATTCAACATGCTGCCTCTAACCGGAACTTATGTAATTTGCTCATTGTTTTATGTCTCACTTTGCAGAAATACCAGCCATATGCTTCTGATCCAAGCCTAAGTGGTGCCTTTGCAACGGTACTATGGGAGCTAACCCTTCTATCAAAACATTATCATCCATCCGTGTCAACAATGGCATCCGGGGTTTCAGCAATTACAACCTCTCATGATCAAGTTTATAGAGCAAACATTTCTCCACAGCAAGCTTTCATGGACATGTCACTCGACAAGGAGACAATCTCTTTAAACACCGCCCACAAGCAATCTAACAAGAAGAGAAAAGGGGTAGTCAGCCACCACTGCCAGCGGCAGCTGGTGGAGCTGATAAGGTGGCAGTGGATATGAATGTGGTGAGAACTAAGCTCTCTGACCATTTCTTGCTTGTTAATGAGATGGAGGAGAACGAGAGGTTAAGACGGGAATTGGATCAAACAAAAGTAGCGTTACAACTTCATAAACAGTATAAGAAGCAAAAGAAACAAAGAACATGATATAGGATTACACATCATATGAATATGTGATTTGTTTTCAGTTTTGTTGAGCTTCGAGGTTTATTTTAAAGGCTATGAAATTTGTTTTCTGAAGACATACTCATTTATTAAAGTATCATTTTTCATTTAATTTTTACTTTTATAGACTTGTAAGTTGTAAATGCCTAGCATAAGTGGTATAGTTTGGTTGTAAAAATGAAAACATGTTGAATAGTATAAAACTAGTGTACGCGACGCACTCCGTTGCGAAACATAAAACCAAAATATATAAATAGAAAAATAATAAATTTAAGTATAATAATTTATCTAGAAAAAAAGAAAGAGAAGGAATAAGAAAATAGTTAATTATAGTTATCAAATAAAAAAAGGAAAAAACAACCGCACTATGTTACCTAAATGTAAAACTAATTTTTTTAAACAGAATAATAATAATAAACTTTAAATGTAGTAACATAGTTAGTAAAAAAGGAAATGGCAAAAAGCTCTATTTATTTTCATCATAGGTTTTCTTTTTTACATGTTGATTCAAATAATAGGTTCGTCGGATCAGCTTTGCTACCTGAATTTTTAATTGAAAAAATGGATAACATAGAAATAAGAGATGGTCTAGAACATTTTTCATTTCTATATTTTTCTTTCTTTTTTAGATCGGGAAATTTTTGATTTTTTCAGGGTTCGATACATGTGTATGCATTTTATTACTCCTGTTTTTTTCCATCCACTTTGCTTCTAATATGAGCTATTCTATTCATTCTCTTTTATTCTATTAAACACCACACACGATTAATTATAACTGTCTTATATTTTAAAAATGATTAAAGTAGATCGTTTTTATATTCTTTTCTTAAAAGAAATAAAACATAAAAACTTTCATGAGAGTTAAAAAGAATAGGCTCGAGAAAAAAATTATATAATCGAAGTAGCTTCTAGCTTATGTAAATTACTTTCTTTTAATGAAACAATAAAATGATAAAAAAAAAAAAAGAATTAAAACCCTCAACCAAAATTGTAGATTATTTGTTAGTAATGTAGGAAATGTAAACAATTTGTTTTAAATTTACGTGAAGAAAAAAGAAAGAGAAAAAGAAAACAATAGTGGTCACATGATAAGTTAGAAAGAATTAAAAAAATGTAGTTCTGTTTAATAAACTTTAAAGAAAAATAATAGAATATATGGGGAAAATGGTAGGTAGGTAATGGAGGGGTAGTAGAAAAATATAAAAAAAAAGATGAAGCAGCAGGTTTCGAACTCCTCATTATGGGGACCAAAATGAAATGTCTTAACCAGCCAGGCTGCAGACTTAAATTAATATATATTCTGCAAAACAAATATATAACCAGAAACGGCGGCGCAATTTAGAAATACCCTTCTATGAACAGTAAATCCGGCTCAAGATAAGCTTTCTCAATTGTATATATATTAATTAATGATGATGATTATTGTAATTATTATTGTTATTCTTATTATCACTTGTCGATACTTGTAATAAGATGGTAACGTGAAGGTTGAGCTATAAAAAAAATGAAAAACTAAAACACCAATGTATTAATTGAAAGTAGGAATATTAACCTGTGCGTTGTGTTAGGTCTAAAAGTATATAATTTTATGAATAAATAAATAGTGTGGCATTAATATTTGAAATCGAAAGCTGGTATCGGAAAGACCTATTCTATAATTGAAGGAAGTAAATTGTTTAAACGAGTCTCGTTGTCTGTTTAATTAAACATATACATCATTTTAAAAACATGAAATGAGTTTTTTTTTTTTTATAAAAATTTAGGAATATGTTGAGTTAACGGTGTATTGGATCGGGTTTAAAAGACTAAATTCTTTTACTTTCACTTAAGAATCATATATATGTTGAGTTTAATTATTTAATTTAATATTATTAAAATTAATTTGAGAAGTTTAATAAAATAATATAATGTTGGTCAAACATGACTGATTATGTTCTCTTACAAAGCATGAGAGTGGACTCTTATATTTGTGTGAGAACATGACCAGTCATGTTTGAACCAAACATGAGAGGATCTTAACCCTATTTTAAAACATAATTTTGTTAAATTTGAGTCGTACTGGAAAACTTTGCTCCCAACCGGAGGTTAAAACACAAAACAACTTGGCTTCAAAACTCATTTTATGTCAAAAGGTTATTTCTCCATAGCCAGTTTTCTTTCTTTTACTGAAGCATCTCTTCATTGAACTGAAAGTTTAGAATTGAGACCCTCATAACATAAACGAAGATCTTTATGCGAAGCCAAGTTTCCTTTTTTTCTTTTAATGCCCCGTCAATGCGGTCGAATGCAATTATTCTGTATTCCAAGATTCTGTCGAAGGCAAATGTACTGGTAATCTTAATGAAGTAGCATTCTTCTCGCACACCAACTGTTCGATAAAATGTTTCTTAGAAGCTTTCAGAGAATCGTCTTACCGTCTAACAGAACCAATTGTGAGAACATTCCACGATTCTTCTCTTCAGTTCGCAGCAGAAAGCAACCCAACAGACAAATCTTTGCTTGTGAAACTAGCTCAAGATTACTTGATTCAAAACAACCAAAAAACCGTGGTTCTATACCTTCATTTTTGAAGAACTATGGATTCTCTGATACCCTTTTGGGGAAAATTGAGAAATCTGTACCAAAAGTTTTGTCTTCAAAGCTTGAACAAACCATCAAGCCAAAGATCAACCTTTTAAAGAACTTAGGTCTATCAACAAGTCAGATAGACAATGTGGTTTCAGCTGACCCACGGATACTATTTCGCGTTTCGACTCATAACATTGAGCGTTCAGTTTCATTGTTAAAGAAAGTTCTGGGTGATAAGTTTTATGATTCACGTATTCTCAAGAATTGTGGGTGGTTTTTGAATTATGATTTGAATAAGACTTTGGTATCCAATGTCGAGTATTTGAAAAGCTGTGGAATTCAGCAGTCTCAGATAATGCAATTGTTCTACAATTATCCTAGGTTTTTACTGCACAAAGCAGAAAACTTTAAAGAGTTCATTAGAAGGGTTGATGAGATAGGTTTTGATAGAGAATCAAAATTGTATATTTATGCAGTTAGAACTGTTGGTTCCATGTCACTCGAAAGCTGGGAACAAAAACTGGATGTTTTTCGGGGATTAGGGTATACAGAAGTTGACATTATTTCTACTTTCAGAAGATTTCCCAATGTATTTGCTTTATCTGAGAAGAAAATTAAAGAGACAGCTGCGTTTCTTCTTAATTCAGGAAAATATGATCGATCCTTCATCTTCAAATACCCGTATGTAAAATCTTTAGCCTTGATCGCAGGCTTAAACCGAGGTTACGTGTTCTGGAGATACTGGAAAGAAATACAAACTTGAAATTTCAGCCTAATTCAACGGTTTTTTCCATACCTGATTCCAAGTTCTTTGATAAGTTCGTGAAGCCTCATTTGGATGAAATTAAAGAACTTTCGTTTATGGTTAATGATGCAAAAATATAATATATGGATTCGGTTTAGAACCTCTTAAGATGTCCTGAGAATATGCATCTGGTACGCCCTGTTAGTTATTTTTCTTCCTTTTTTCATGTTTATGTTTCTATGTTTTATTGTTAGAGAAGTTTGAGTAACCATGTTCAGAAATTAACTGTTATTTTCTTAGTAATCTGAATACAATATTTTTGGGTGCTCCATATGTACTGCTGTCTAAACTCTAAAACATGATTTAGTTTAATTTGTCATTCCCATTTGACTAATGATCTTTTTATTTAGGCTTCTGGCTGTTAAGTGGCAAACTACTTTCCTTAGTGTCTATAGATAGGCGACCTATTCTTTTTATTGACAATCTGAAATTTACTTTTATTATTTATCTAACATTATGAACTTTGTTATACATGTTAGACCTGTTACTGTTAACGATCGTGACGTATATTGTTGACCTACTTACGATTCCACCTTACAAGAATAAACCATCATAACCTGTCAAGTCATTTAGAAGATAGAGATATGTTAGTAAAAGTGTCAATGATTGTGCTTGTGCCTTGTGCTATGGATAACTACTTCTCACATATGATACTGGTATCTAACTGAATAGGATTATATTTTGTTTTGATTTCTGATAAATTCACTCAAAATGAACAGTTGCTGCATTCTGTAAGCAATTTAAAACACAAAATGGACTTGTAATCTAGTTTTCAGTCTACATATGGCTACACATATAACACAATGAATAAATTAAATGTTTAAGCTATAATAGCAACCTATTCTCCTTAGTGTTTCAGTATAAGCAATCTATTGTATTACTGTCAATATGCCATTACTCCTGTTGACATACTATTTTAGTACAGCAGCTTCTTTCTTCCCTTTTCTTCTAAGATTTAGAATTAGGGAACTTTATCTGCTTTGGCACTATATTTTCTTCCCTATTTTACCTTGTTGTATATTATTTCTATGTATGTATAGTAGAGAATTTTTTTGTTTGCTTCTTGCTACCCATGAACAATAAGGCTACTGTATGAACCAACAAAATGTTGATGTCATGATATGTTTGATTGTGATTTTTATAAGCTGCAATGGTAGTTTAGCAGTTGGGAACGTTTAATCTTATGGGTTAGTAGGTTATACGATTTATATCCTCTATGTTAGCCGTGAAACTTGTCGACACCCTTGGAGAGGGGGGGGGGGGGGGGGGGTATTCTTTCTATTTTTCGAATGCCGCTACCCCCCCCCCCCCCCCCCCCCCCCGGCCGCAACAATAATTTCTTCACTTGTTTGTAGTCAATTTTCTGCCAAGTCACTGATAAGGTTGTAGTACAAAAGTTGGCCATTTTCACTCTCTTTTTTAATGACCTTTCACCAATTAAACTATTTTTGCTGTCATCACAAGAAAGCTCGACTTTTTTTTAATAAGAATACAAAAGATACTATTCGGCCTTAATTATTCACCAAGCCCAAAGGTAGGATGAATGAGGAGTAACTATAAGACACCTGACCGACCTCAGTGCCCTGGTTTAGACTGACCAGTCCGGGGTCGGTCCATTTTCGGTCTAAAAACCGTTCCTTGACCATTACCATTTTTTATGGTCAAGAAACAGACTAGCTCACACGAGCTTACATTACACGTCATTAACCACGTATTAGAATCTCGATTTCCTAAATCTCACATGATAATAATAAAATCCCACACAAATTTATGATAATATCATAAACACTTAAATAAAGTTGATGAGAAACTTCCTCAAGAACTTTGCTTCTGCTTTAACCAACTTTTAGGTTACTCTAATCATACTTATGTTCAAAAAGTCATCCCTGAAATGTGGAATTTCATAAAGGTTTTTAAAATTATTTAAATCTTGTTTAATTTAATTAATTAAGAAAATGACGTATCCATTGAACCACTCGTGGCAGGTGGGGTACTACTTCCTACTTCCTACTTCCTTCACGCCTAATACAACCCTTTTAAACTTTGTTTGGATCACTCAATTATATCATTATTACTCATTAGTTACTACTTTCAATAGAGAAAATAATTGATAAGCTAGCCACAATTTTAACTATTTAATTTAGGATATAACTTTATAATTAATAGATCAAAAGAGTGAAATAAAGTAATTAAATAAAATAAAGAAGGAAAATCTCTAATGCTGACAACACTTACCTTATGTGTTGTTGACTCATGGATCAATAAAATAACGGGTTCTAGGTTATTTTAGTGTTTTGATTATTTAATCTGGTATATGAATTTAACAATTATATAAGTTAGATGTTATTAGAAACACATATCACATGTTTAAATAAGAATGCTCTTCCGCCAATAGGCATTCAAATTCACAAACTACCTAAATAGCTCTGTAACAAAAAACCTAATATGTACATTTCATTTTTCAATATGTATAGTTATTAGTTACGTTGACTTGGTTTATAAGTTTTATTAGTTACTAGTTTATTTCCACTATATTTTATTCACGTCTCTATTCATATTATTTTCCTCTATAATAATTAGTTGAGGAATAAATTAAACAATTTTTAATGTTTATAAATTTCTCGTTTAAACCATGTCCAAAATCATATATGGATACTACTTTTAATATTTTTTATATTAAATTTAGACTCTAATAGTTAGAAATAGTTACGTAGTATTTGGTTAACCGAATAACCAAACCTGAAACACTAGTTAACTAACTCTACGTTAAACGACTTTTTCGGTTTATGTTTAGTTTTACGAAACTGCAAAATAATAAGGTCGGTTAAGTGAATCCATGAACACCACTACTCCCAAGTCCCACCATACTAACTAGTTTTTTTTCTTCTGCCGCTTAGTAAGTAGTGGTTTCTCTAGAATCCATTTATTACTCGTTAACAATAAAAAGAAAATTAAAAATAGAGAAAGAGAAAGAGAAAGCGAAAGAGCAAGATGCTCCCTACCGATCTCTTTGAAGTCAACAACCCGGGCTTTATTTGCGTGACTTTCTTCACGTTCAAGCCATGGATCTGCACACAATAGTAGAGTGGGAAGCTTTGAAGAGTGAAGACCACGCAAGCAGTGATCATTAGTCTATTTTCTGTTCTAGTTTACAAAATCATAAGCCAATTAATAATATTCTAAATAGATTAGTGCGCGCATATACTATTCAAAGAAATTAATAAATACACAATTAATGATTTGTAGTGCTTCAGAATGTGATGTTTGTAAAATATTATTGCCTTTTATGTAACTGATAAGGATAAGCATTTTTTTATGAAAGTGCTGATGTTTATATTTTGGTTAGTATTAGGTTGGATTTAAATATGGTGGGTTTGGATGAGTTCTTGTCTATTAAGTATTGATATTATTATTTTAACAATTTTATTTTCTATGGTTACATATAATTAGTTTCTAAACAATATAGTATTTAATTAGTATCCATGAACACTACTAAATATTATAAACACATTATTTTATTTATATAACATAAACACACGTGTTAAGTTTGTCAACACGTACTAATGAGGCTCACTGTAGAAAACTCGGGCTCGAGTTTATCTACTAGATGAGCTTCAAGTTATATTCATACTTGGTTGAAGCTCGCTTGTCATGGTATTTGAAAATATTAACGAGTTAAACTCAAGTAACATAGAAATCACTCAAATCGGAAGCTTTGTCGAGATGAGTAAGCATGTTGAACGTATATATATAGTTGACATTTGTGGTTTTGATGGTTGCAGAGTCTTTATGCATTGTACGTAGAGGAAGTTTCCAAATATATTGTTAGTAAATATAAACACAAACAAGTTTAATGTGCCACATGTTAATTTATTAATGACTAAATACTTCCATTCATGTTGTAATTAAGTGAGTATTAGGTCTATTGGGTATATATAACATCGTTCTTTTCTCCCATCTTTCTTGTCATAAAAACACCACAACTCATTCTTCCTCCATTTTTTATCCATATTTCTATAAACAGAAATACTCATCTTTCTATTATTTATCTTTATATGGTTTATTATATTAAAGTGTTACAAGTGAAACTCTAACTTACCTTGGACGCTAGCTAGTTTAAATATAAGGGTTTAGTTTACGAAAATATATACAACTTGTTACGTTTTGTTATTGTGTATCAAACTTTAAAGTTTCTACTGTGTGTAGTAAACTTTTAATTTATTACTATTATATATATTTTGGTTACATAAAAAGAAGTATTAATGTAGTACACAAATGATTATATATTAAGATAAGATAATTCTAATAAAGACTAGTATATGTCCTATTATATATGACTACAAATAGACAATTAAGAGGTCATGTTTTCTAGATTAATTCTTAAGGAATTTACCATACAAAACCCTTGTTAAGGGGGTGTTGCGTGAATTTTAGAGGTACGGTGCAATGAGAAAATGGGCCCTTATACACATACACACACACACACACACACACACACACACACACACACACACATATATATATATATATATATATATATATATATATATAAAAGAAAAAAATCACTCATGCTACGATATTTATTAATCAAAAACTAAAACAAAACAAATGCTAGTGACTTAGTTTATTTCATATAGTTACATGAATCGTGAAATTGTTCAAGCATTAGTAGAAACAAAGTTATGAATCAACTTTTCATAATCAATACTTTCCAAGATATCGTTCCCAATAGCTATCATTGATAATCCATTAAACCTTTATTGTGACATTTTTTACCGTAAGTAGGATCCAACAACTTAAGTTTTGAGAGAACTTCTTTATGCAGATGGAATAGTTACAGGAATAGTCAACAAAACTCCATATGCAATAATTGTATTGGGAAGACAATTAACTTCCTTCAATTATTTTAAGACATCGTTAGTTCGGATAGTTTTCCTAGGTAAAAACGTGTCAAACAGCTTCAGCTCTATATAAAGTTCATTTGCATCAAGATCTGATCGTCCATCATACTTGAGTGCGGATCGAACACGACTACAACATGACTTAAGATTTTTGTCATTAAATTCCTTCAACTTTTTAGAAAACAAAAACCAAATCCTTTTTTATACTCTTTGTATTGTTCAAATCTGGCTTTAAGAGAAGCACTAGCTTGATCAATAATATATATAAAAATAATTAAGATTAAAATTCTCCTAAGCTGGAAATAAGACATCTTGATCACTTTGGTTTTCATCATATTGTATTTTCGTACTAACTTGATGCCTTTGAGGGAATACTGATCAACATTCATTTCATTGACATGTTCCTTAATTAGCATTAACAATAGCCTTAGATAATCTTATTTCTCTGAACTCCTTAAAGCATTCGATCAACATGTTCACTTCTTTAATAGCATTATCATGAAGCATGTCATTTGATTGTGACGTTTTGCTGGCCAAATTGACTGTATATAATATTTGGTACCAAATGACTATTGATACCAAAAACTCAAACTCACCAAGTTCGTTATTTGCTAGCGATCTAGCTTCACTATGGATTTTTGTATCATTATCATTTTCCGCAACTTCAAGTAAAGTTTCTCTTATATTTGATGTGGATGAGTGGATCAAATCTATTTACTTGTTTTCTTGACTGCTTTACGCCTCTTATTTCCTTGATTTCCAAATGATAGGAATACTCCAATATTTACTTTCTTGGGCTTAATATATTAATCAAACATGGACTAGCTAAAATTTTATTTTTTAAGTTGTAAACGTTGAAAAGTTATATATATATATATATATATATATATATATATATATATATATATATATATATATATATATATATATATATATATATAGGGGAGGGTTCATGCGAGAACCGTTGTTAGTGCGAGAACCGCGATAACCAATCTCATAGTTATTACATATATAATGTATGTAAAAATCGGAAGCGTAATAAGTTTAAAATTGGATTGATGAAAAGATATACAGCACATATCAATAACACATTATGACTGAACAACTGAAAACTGGCCAAAAGCAAGGCACGCCAGTTCTGTTGCAAGAACGTTTGTGCCTCTTTGTTAGGTATGGCTGTGACCCTCTTAGACATGCGCGCAACTCAAGACACGCCCCTACCTAGATCAGGTACGTATGTGCTCTAACACACCCGTACCCCAAGAACTAGGGTTTATCACGGTCTATTGAGCACGCCCATACCCTCCATAGGTATTCCTGTGCCTCTCGTATATCAACAACATTTCACCGACTGTTCTGCCGTTTTCCGACCAAAAAACGACCATAACTCAATTCTAATTGATATGACACATCTTAGGGGTGTTTTCCTACACCCCAAACAGCTTTTAACAACAAAATGATCAACAATAAACACCAATTACGAATTTCTATTACGATTTAAACTTATTGAATCATTATGACCCATCTAAACTTGAATTCTATATAAACTAACCATACCTTGCAGCTAGGTATATGAATATGATGATTTCAGATGCTAAACTTGCTATTTGTCTTCTCAAAAATCAGAAGAAAAGTATGGCAGCATGTACCTCACGTATGTATGTGTATGTATGAGTGTTTAGGTTGGTTGCAAGACTTCAAATGAAGAAGTTAAACTTATCTTTAAGTTGAAATCTAATTACACAAATGGTCCCTTCATTAAATAAGGATAACTAGCTAAGCGACCCGTGTATCAACACGGGATTATATAAGTCAATTTTAAATTTATCTAGTTTTAAAGAGTATTAAGACATATAGTAAAAATAATTACAAATCATGAATATAAAATCTCATAAGAAATGAATAATCATTACAGAATTTTGAAATTCATACATAAGATTATCATTAGATTTTCTTTAATACCTCTTTATAAACAACATTCATAGTTTTATTAGTAGGGTTTCCTTAATCGTCGCAAATTAAAACTTTTAACCTCTCTTTACTATTCACTCCATAAACTGTCCATGAGTAAAAACGTGTCTTTTAGTACTTCTTATAAATACTCTATTTAAGAAAGATAAATTTACATTATACGTCTTAAAGTTTTAGTATAATATTATTGTGTTTCTCGTGATTGAGTTTTATCCCGATATTGTAAAACCATTAATATTATTGTTGATGTTGTTTATAAGCGACTCGTGTATCAACACGTGAATGATATAAGACAATTTTAAATTTATATAGTTTTATAAATATTAACACGTTAAAAAATTAGAACACATATATATGAATATAAAATCTCGTAAGAAATGATAAATATTACAGTAGTTTGATATACATAAGATTATCATAATACTTTCTGTAGATACTCTTTATAAACAACATTCATGGTTTTATTAGTAATTTAAAGCACACACAAACTAAGCTATTTAATTGAACTAAGCTATTAAACATAACATTAGATATATGATTTAGAGGAATTCGTGAACTTCTTCTATCACTTTCAATTGATATTGAACTGTTATGAACAGAGTTGTCATATGTGAAATGAATCACTTTTGATTTTTTCCTTTCTTTTGAATTCCTTCCCAATAAAGGTCGTTTTGGAGCCGACGAATAATCTTGTTTATTCTCCATAGTTAATAGCTATAAAAAAGAAGAAGAATATATTAAATTAGCATATGTGAATCGTTTTCATGAAATTTAAACATAACATTTTACCTAAAGAATAATAATGAAATGATACACTTTGATTGATAATGACAAATGACAAATGATTAGTAAAGATCACCTATTTATATCATCATCTATTTTTAAAAAACATTTAAAAAAATGTTTTTCCACCATTACAACATACAATTTTTAAATAATTTCTTAATCCTTTAAACTTAACAAATTTACTTAATAATAGGAATATTCAAAAGGGATGAATTTTGTTATAGTTCAAATTGTTGAATTTTCAATTAAATTCAAATCAAATGGTTGTTATATCATCCATGTATATCTCATCGCCTATTTCCTTTTTCTTTTTGTTTATATTTTCAAACTTAATCTATCAATTATTATTCCATTTAAATCACATTTTAAAATTTTTTAAATCTAATTCTAAAAATAACTTCATTTCCTAACAAAGTGGAGTAATTTTAAACCAATTAAATACTCGTCAATTAGAAATATGTATTCTGTTCATATTTAAATATATATATATATATATATATATATAATCTTATCCATGATTAATTCAAATATATAATATTATCTTATCCAAGATTAACAAACACATGAAGTTTGTTATAAAAATTTTCCCTTAAGGGATTTGATGGAATGTGACGTAATAACTAATATATTTTTTATTTTCTTTAATTTTTTTTAAATCAGGGGCTATGATTGGTGGAGATTTTTTAGGGAAAGGGTTGATGATGTAAATAACTCTTTTCTTTTAATAGTTTTATTTTTATTAGTTGCTTATATATATATATATATATATATATATATATATATATATATATATATATATGATTCTTTAATTTTTTATATTGATTGATGTACCTTTGTCTGTTTTAGATGTTATCTATTTTTATATAAATTTATCTTAAATAAAACAAAATTTAAAAAAAAATAATTTTAATACTTTTTTATCAAAAGACCGAGGAATCAGTTATTATATCGACTATGATACGTAGATAGAATAAATATAAAAAAGATATAAATTGTTTTATGAATAACATACCCACTACTATTAATGGATAACAAACAACTAAAAATATACTACTTTAAAAAAGTGTCATATTACAATAAAATATATATCAAAACGTAGATAAAAATGAGACGGTCGCAAATATATAATTATTATTTCTATAAACAAATTATATAAAAAGTTATTAAACATATTTCATAAACAACCTATAGTTAATTATATTAATATACAATTTTTATAAAACCCCCTCACATTTTCATAAAAGTCCCTAACATATTTTATAAAACCCCTTCAGAATTTTCACAATGCCCCCTCGAAAAACTTAAGCATTTTAGTCATTTTTCACGTCATCATCAACTTTTTTTTTTATTTTTTTTTAATTCAATAGTTATGATTGGTGGAGAAATTTTAGGAAGAGAGAAAAACCCTTTTCATTTAATAAGAATATAAGATTGAACCTTGGCTGTTACACAAAAGATTAATATCGAACTACCTAATATACTAACTTTTATGTCTTCAAAAATAACAAACCTCCACCCACGCCTTCAAAAATAACAAACCACCATCTAAGAAAAGATGGCTAAGAAAAACAAATCAAATTACCTTGTTAACCTAACCCCAAAATAAATTTACTAAAATTTAAAATAGGAAAACTAAGGATTTACCACACTACCCTCTCCAAAGAAAGTATAGAGCTTTGCTAATGCCAAAAACTTTAGGATAAGGATAAATGCCTCTCAAGCTATAAGAATTTAGAGTGAACCCTCAATGTATTATGGGTATGTGATTATAAAAAGTGATGTTTGATTTAATTAAAGTGACAAATATGAAAATGTATATTTGAAATCACGAGATTCATTTTTCTTTGAGTTGCATTTTCATCTGGATTGCATTTTTATTTGTTATTTTGAGGAAAATGATGAAAAAATGTAAGCCAAACGAATATGATAACTAAAATGCAACTCTAATGAAGATGATAACCAAAATACTATATCCTTTTCATCTGGGTTGCTTGCATTTTCTATACGAAAATGTTGTTGTCTGTATTTTAGATTGCTATTGCTTGTATTTTTGTATGTGAAATATTGTTGTTTGCATTTTAAATTGTTGTTGCTTGCATTTTTAATATAAAATGTTGTTGCTTGCATTTTTGGTATGAAATTTTGTGTATATTTGTGTTTCTTATAGATTTTTAAATGTATATGGATTAATTAATGGCAGATATTGATGAAATTGCATTTTGATTATCGAGACAACCTGCATTTTTAAGAAAAGAGGATTTCAGAAATATGTCATGTTTAGTCTTGAATTAAAGAGAACGAAAATCTGGATCAATTCATATATTTTTTTTTGTAGAAATTATTAAATATAATAAAAATATTATTAAATGATAATTTCATGGTTATAAGGAAGATTATTTATACCCAAAAAGGATCTACATTGATGTAGAAATCTCTTTACTCTTACAAACACATAATATATTCTTTTTAACCACATACATAAAATGTATTTTGTTATGTGTTACAAGTCTTATTATATCATAGGATGCTACTATGGGATTGTGGTAGTTGCAAGGCACTCTTAAAACATTTTTGGGAGATTATAAAAGAGGACTTGATGAATGCTTTACACTGGTTCTGGGACAAGGGGATAATTTCAAAGGGCTGTAATTCGTCTTTTATAACATTGATTCCTAAGATCTCGAATCCTATGAGATGGGGGGACTTTAGACCTATCAACCTTGTAGGATGTTATTATAAGATAATTGCGAAAGTGTTGGCAAATAGGGTGAGGAAAGTTATAGATGGTATCATTAGTGAGACACAAACAACGTTCATTCATGGAAGATCAATCTTAGATGGTATATTAACAGCTAGTGAAGTGATAGGGAATCTTAGAAAAAGAAATAAGAAAAGTTTTTGTTTTAAGATCGATTTTGATAAGGCGTATGATAGTCTAGAGTGGGATTTTTTGTTTGATGTTATGAAACAAATGGGGTTTGAAGCAAGATGGCTTATGTGGATGAAAGCATGTTTCTCTTCGATGAAAATGTCGGTATTAATTAATGGGTCACCATCAAAAGAATTTTGTGTGGAAAGGGGGGTGCGTCAATGTAACACCCTCTTTCCCGGCCTAGATTAATTAAGGTAATTAATCAAGTTTAAGTTGGTATTTGAATTAATTATGTGATTTAATTCTATTAATTTGTGAATTAATTGATTAATGTGGTAATTAATTAATTAATTTATAAATTAATTGTGAGTGGGGCGGTGGGTGTTTAGGTGGCCGAAGTGGGGGTGATTAGTCACCACCCTACTTTTAGACTTGCCACTTATCACATTCTTAAGTTACATGCATGTGTGTTGGCCGATGTTAGTCACCATACCTTCATTCCACTTTCATTCTTACATGCAAATTGGCAAAACATAGTGTGTGTGTGTTCTTTGCTCTCGGCTGAAGAAGAAAAAGGAAAATCCGATTTTGATCTTCAAGTCTTGTTTGATAATAGATTTCAAAGTAATCAAGCTTCACAAGGTTAGACTATTTGATCCTTGTTTGTTAATTGTTATTTGAATACGGTTTTTGAAGTTGCATGCTATTCTCGATTGAAACGTGATAAACTTATGAAACATATAAGTGAATGCATGTTATATTAAGTATGTTTATATGTCATTTATATGTTTTGAATGATTTTGGAACTTGCATGTTAAGATTGGTGTTAATCTGGATTGAAATTGATTTTTGAATGAAATTATGAGTGAATCGGAATTGGGGAATGAAACAATCGGAATTTGATGAAATCTGACTTCTTTGGGTTCGAATCGCATGGATTGTTGTTGGAATCGAATTTCACTAAGTAATTGTACATAGAAATGCCCATGCTGGATATGAATCGCATATGTTCGAATAGCATTGGATTGAATGGAATAACTTAGAAATTTCCTAACTCTTGGAATCGCATATGATTGGATCGCATGGGATTACATATGACTTGAATCGAATGACTTGAATCGAATTGGATTATATTTGATTTGAATCGCATGGAAGCTGAATTGCATTGAATCGAATCGCATTGGATTTGACTTAGTTGTATTTCGTGATTGAATCGCATGCGATATATATAGTATCAATCGCATGCGAATGGAATGGAATGGAATGGAATGGATTCACGTGGAACTCGATTCGGCTCAATCGCATGCGATTCACATAAAATCAATCACATGCGATTCGCAGTGGGAAAATTGTATTCGATTCGAATGAGATGAATTGCATGGAAGATCAATTGCATTGGATGTCAACATTATATTATGAAAGATCAATTTATTGATGATATGAAGATAAACATGAACTTGTAGCCTTTGCTTATGAAAGGATGTAAGAAATGCCTAAGCTAAGGAGTTGGATGAATTCACAGGATTACAGTAAGTAAAGGGTAATCGTGAATTATGGTGTATTGTAGCATATACATGAATTGATATGTACTTGTGGATTTATATGTACATATATGTTTGATTTTAGTATTTTGCTTATTGTTTGATGATTAAGCAAATACTGATTGTTGGTTGTTTGTTCAGGTAGTAGCAAGACTCAGTAGTAAGTAAAACTGAGTTCCCTGAGCTTTTGAAGATATCGGTGAGTGGATATATATCTTGGATGTATAAGATATATCACCTGATTGTTGCTCTTTTCTGTATATATACTTGTTGTTATGAGATCAGCTTGGCGGTTGTTATTCAGCTGGGCCTATGTTTAGAGATATACAGTATTAGTATTTGTCTTGATAAGCATTTGTTGTAATCAAGAAGTACTATTATTGTTGTCTGTTGTAACTGGGCTATCGGTAAACCTATGCTTTGGCCGGCATTTGGTTGTAGGTGTTGCAACACCGCCGGTTCTCTTGTTTGTTTGAGCATTGTTGGTTTGGGCTTGATGCCTTGTATGTTTGTGGTATCTATTCTCTCACTTAGCTTTGTGTTAATTCCCCACTGTTGATTTCTTTTCAGGAGAATCCAGGTAGATGGATTAAAGAGCTAAACTGGAATTTTGGGACTGATCTAACTCTGATATCTGATGTTTTTGTAAAGAGCCTGTTTTGTAGTAACACAGTAAATGATTTGTAAAGCAAATCTGTGTAGTTGTGTTTGATCAAATATTATATTATATTTTGTTAATTAAGCTTCCGCGCGTGTTCATAATAGTGTTAGTGAGAACAGTGTTACAAATTTTGGTATCAGAGCCCTGGTTTGAGGATTTGCACTGTAGTTGTGCAATACTTGAACCGAGGCTCTGATCAGTCCAATATTCCAGGGTGGGTAATTAGTAGAGTAGTTATAGAGAATTTGATGCGGTACTAACGGATTATAATCTGACAACTTGTGAGATGTTGTGTAGAACATATTATGGCTGATAACAACGAGATCCCGGTATTTACCCCACAGTCCCCACGGAGACAGCATAACAATGTTTCATCTACTGCTGCGAATGAACAGCACGGAGCAGGTACTTCTCATCATGGGGAGTCAGACAACCCAGATTATGTGTTACAGTTGGAAGACACTTTACAGACTCAGAGGGATCGGATTCTTGAACTGGAGCAACAGTTAAACCAAACCCAGTCTTCCCAACCAACCACCACTATACAGATGCCATCAGTAACAGCCCCTGTTACTCAACCGGTACCACCCCCTGTATATACTACTGCACCTGTGAGCACGATGTCGACCCCATATGGATCTTTTCCATTTTTCCAGATACCTCAGGGAGTGTCAAGCCAACCCCAACCGCAAAATGTTTTTATTCCGTGGTTTCCTCAACAAGAGAATAGGAACAAATGTTAGTATAAGGATTTCGTGGCGTGCTAATTGATTACTGAAGTTCATAACATTATTGAGGTTAAATTACTAATTTATGATTGTTAATTGTTAATTTAATTCGGTTTTATAGAATAATTTATGAATTCCGATTGATGCTTCATGAATTGATGAAATTAGGATGTTGCATGTTAAAGTTTGTTATGAATTCATGTTGTTTACATGTTTAAAATGAATCAAGGTAATCAAGGTAAGGGCAAAGGGCAGAGTCATCACGGAAAGTCAGATCAGAGACCAAAGGGATCAGGGTATCCTCAGAATAAGCCGTGGTGCCATAGTTGCAAAGCTCGTCACACGGGGCAGTGTACACCGCAAACACGGAGATGTTTGAGGTGTGGTGAAACAGGTCATGATATCGGTGCATGTAAGTTCAACACCTTTGTCTGCTGGAACTGTAAAGAAGAGGGGCACAGGGCTGGTACGTGTCCTAAGTTGAAGACCGCAGGGACTGGGGCAGGGGTAAATATTACCGGGGGATCGTCTTCTGCAGGTCAGAAGCGAAAGAATGTGCCTTCTGCCGAAGGTAGGGCTTTTAAGATGACTGCCAAGGAAGCTACTGGCAGTGATGATGTGATAACCGGTATGTTCATAGTTAACTCTATGCCTGCACGTGTTTTGTTTGATTCTGGTGCAAATAGGTCATTTATATCTGTGACTCTATGTGAAAAGTTGAAATTGCCTGTTTCTGTTAATACTACTCCTTTAGAAGTAGAAGTAGCTGATGGTAGTGTAGTACCTGTTACCACTTCTGTGAGTGGAGTTCAGGTTAGTATTGATGGTACTAGTTTCCCTGTAGACTGTTTGGTGATGCCTATACCTGGTTTTGATTTAGTATCAGGCATGGATTGGTTGAGTCTTCATAGGGCTAGTATCCAGTGTCATAAGAAACTGATCACTATTCCTCTGGCTGACGGGTCGCATGTCGTGGCTCGTGGGGATAGATCTTCGTCTTCTCTTCCGATAATCTCGTACATGAAGGCTAGAAAATCTTTAGCCAAAGGGTGTGCGTCGTATCTAGCTTATGCTATTGATGTCAGACAACCCAGATTATGTGTTACAGTTGGAAGACACTTTACAGACTCAGAGGGATCGGATTCTTGAACTGGAGCAACAGTTAAACCAAACCCAGTCTTCCCTACCAACCACCACTGTACAGATGCCATCAGTAACAGCCCCTGTTACTCTACCGGTACCACCCCCTGTATATACTACTGCACCTGTGAGCACGATGTCGACCCCATATGGATCTTTTCCATTTTTCCAGATACCTCAGGGAGTGTCAAGCCAACCCCAACCGCAAAATGTTTTTATTCCGTGGTTTCCTCAACAAGAGAATAGGAACAAATGTCAGTATAAGGATTTCGTGGCGTGCTAATTGATTACTGAAGTTCATAACATTATTGAGGTTAAATTACTAATTTATGATTGTTAATTGTTAATTTAATTCGGTTTTATAGAATAATTTATGAATTCCGATTGATGCTTCATGAATTGATGAAATTAGGATGTTGCATGTTAAAGTTTGTTATGAATTCATGTTGTTTACATGTTTAAAATGAATTCTGGAAACTTAGATTAATTGTATGCTTAAAATCAGTAAGGAATTTAAGTTAGAAATCGAATTTGGACAAGAACACATGAATGAATCGGAATTAAGGATTGAATTAGGCGGAATTGATGAATTCCGACCAATTGGATCGGAATTGGGGATTCCGCATATTTAAATAATCGAAATACATGAATTCCGGACAGTTTACTCGGAATTGAGGATTTATTTCCGAGTAAAGTTACTCGGAATTGATGAATTCCGCCAATATTGATTTTGAAATGCTAAACAACACTTTACTCGGAATGAGAGTTATCGGAATCCTATTTACTCGGAATTGATATGTGCCTTTGCTCAGAATGTAATCACGATTTCATCGGAATTGATGTTAATCGGAATTTGTTATTTAATCGGAATAAGACCTTTTACTCGGAATTGACCTTTTGCTCGGAATTGGATTTTATCGGAATTGGCCTTTGCTCGGAATATGTCTTGGCTTATACGGAATTATGGTTTATCCGGAATTGATACAAACCGTATGGAATGCTTTTGCTTGATCGGAATTACAAGATGGATTCGGAATTATGACAATTCCGTATAATATATCCGGAATTTGAGACTCTTAAAGGTTTCCTTATTAGTTCAGATATGATGTACTGATTTTATATATCTGTGATATATGTAAATTATGTATGTACATATGAAATATGAATAAGTATGTTACTTATTGTGAATCAGTATGGTGAATTGAATACTGACTTGTGTTTACATATTCTCATGAACTGAGAAGACTCAGTGAGTTAGTCAACTAAGTGTGATCCAACAATGCTGACTGTGGTGAGTGGATTTATATCCTGATGGTACAGGATGTAACATCTTGATTGAATATGTGCTCATTGGAAATGTATACATGTTATTGTGGAGGTCAGCCGTGACAGTTTTGTAGGCTGGGCTTGTTGCTTGGGGATTTACAGTATCTGATCTTGAGGTGCATCTGTTGTACTCAAGGGTGCTTTTACTGTTATCCATGTTAGCAGAGCTATCGGTAAACCTATGCTTTGGCCGGCATTTGGTTGTAGGTGGTTGCAACACCGTCGGTCCTCTTGAGTTTGAGCTTGATTACTTGTTGGGCTGTTAGCCTTGTACTTTGTTGAGATATTTGTCCCCTCACTTAGCTTTGTGCTAATTCCCCACTAGATTGTTTTGCAGATACTCCATGGTGAGTTTTGATGCTGATGACTGGGAATATGGACAGACCAATACTTTGATGTCCAAGATTTTGTTAGAGCCTGATTTTGTAATTAACACTGTGGTGATATTTTGTAAATGATAGCCAGTCAAAATTGTATAAACTTTTGATTTTAAATCTAATTATATGTAATTAGCTTCCGCACGCAGTTTATGGTTAATATAAAAATACAGTGTTACAGTAAAGTGGGAGGATACGGTTTTTTCGTTTAAAAGGGGTGGGTTAAACATTAGGGATTCAAGATCCTTCAATTTGAGTTTACTTGGTAAATGGTTTTGGAAATTTTAATCTTGCGGTAATGTCTTATGGGTACGGGTCATAAAAAGTGTGTACGGGAAGTCAGGGGGTTTTGAGTATTTGGAGGGGGTCAAAGAGTCATCGATGCGCGGGGGGGGGGGGGGGGGGGGGGATTCTTAAGTCAGTCAGTGAGTTAGAGTCGGTGGGGGTTTCACTTAAGTCTTTTATAAAAGTCAACCTTGGTAATGGGTTAAACACTAGGTTTTGGTTAGATAATTGGTCGGGGAGGGGTCTACTTTCAGAACAGTTTCCAAGGGTGTTTAATAGAGTCAGGGGTAAAAGTTGTAGAGTGGGTATAGTCCAGTTGGGTTTGGGACCTTAGGTCTTTTGTCGTAAGTCGGGGGAGGGTGGGGCGGGATTGTCTTGATCTCAAAGTTTTGGTGGAAGCTTTTCAACTGTCGCAGAATGCCGAAGACAAGATTATTTGGACTTCAAATAGCAATGGAGTGTACTCAGTAAAAGAAATCAGAGAAAGAATTGAAGGCAAGAAAGTGAGACAAAACAACAGTTCAGAAACAAAGTGGGTGAGTTGGATTCCAAAAAAGGTGAATACATTTAACTGGAGGCAACAAAAGAGAGGATTCCAATTCTAGTTAATCTGAGTAATAAGGGATTGGACATTCCGTCCGTTTTATGCCCTAAGTGCTCAATAGAATAGGAAGACTCGAGACATGCACTGATTACTTGTACGCAAGCTGCAGAGGTATGGAGACTTTTTTCGAAATGGTGGGGAAGGGATCTAAAAGTTTCGTCACAGATGGCTGAATTTTGGGAGCAGAACACGAGCACAGGGACGGCGGAACAAAAATCATTATGGGATGGTACGATAATGGCTACTATTTATGGAATATGGAAATGGAGAAATGATTGGGTATTTAAGGATAAAAAACGCAAGGCTGATGATGTGTTTTTTGAAGCTCTAAGTATGTTCAATTGGGTAAAGCACAAAATTAAGGAAAGAATCCGTTTGCATGGGAAATCTAGCTGGGCAATCCTGTGGAAATAGCTGTAGTGAGAGTTCACATTAGAAAACTGATGTAATAAGTTTCTGTCTTGTTCCAATTTTGTGCACTGTACTTTATCTCTCCTCTCTATGTCTTGTAGAGAGGAGTTTATATAATATATTATGAATGTTTTAAAAAAAATCATAGGATGCTACTATTTGTATCTTTAACCTTAGCCTTTGCATACCATATACTTGCATCTATATAGACTATAAAAAAGTTGAATCACCTCATATTTGACATTTGACATCTATGTAGAAGTTAGATTTGACATTTATTTTTAACTTATTCCTACAATATAAAAAAGCAGTATGATGTGACATTGCTCAAATTTTATTCAGTCATATTTCTGAGATAAAAAGCATATAAATAATATTGTGATTTTGAAGAACTAATAATTCATCAAGATGCTAGTAACATAATTTACCACTATAATAAAACCATCAAACAATACAATTTGCGGGCGAAATACAGTAAAAAAGAAAAATATAATAATATGCAACTTGGCTAAGAAAAAACAGTCGGCCAAATTACCTTTTTAGCCTAACCCAAAAAATTACAAAAAAATTAAAAAACTAAAAATTTACCGAACCTAATTACCCGCAAAATAGGAAGTGTCATACCCTGCAATTGCCAAAAACTCGATTGCAGTGGCTGCCCTTCCCTACCAAATTACAAATATACCCTTAATAAACACTATAATTTACTAGATAGAATCCCAATCGATCTCATACGACGGGCACTTTTCAAGTGAAAAGTTTTCCGAATCAAACCACGCGTTCTCCTCCGCCGTGAAATCCGTGAACGTCAGTCCCGACGACGGAGAGGAGTCACCGGAGCCAGAAACAGACGCCCCGTCACTCTCCGAGCCTTCACCTTTCACCACCTCCGTCCGCTCTACCATCGTCGGAAGCTTTACCGACGACCGCCGTGACTTTTTACAACCGTCGATGCTCTTCCCCTCCGCCAAGATCTGACAAATAGACTGTAATTTGGCGTCGACTGAGGAATGGAGCGCCTTGTATTCGCCGCCGTTCTGAGACCAGTTGTGTCGGAGGTGAGGAAAGTTGAGCCGCGCGTTTTCACCACGTAACTTGTACGCCGCGTTATCGTAAGCCAACGCGGCTTCTTCAGCCGAATCAAAAGTACCCAACCAAAGCCGGGTACGGTTCTTGGGTAAACGGATCTCCGCGACCCATTTTCCCCAGTGTCTTTGTCTTACGCCCCTGTAAAGCTTCGTTGGTTTCGGAGGTGACCCGACTTGTTTCATTGAAACGGGTTTTGGAACCAAGTAGTTCACCACGTGGGTCCTGTTTGTGGGTAAGTGGATCTGGGCTTGGATCTGGTGGATCTGAGAAGAGGTTAATTGGTTCAACCCAATTGATGATTCGGGTTGTACATAATAAAACGGATCTTGGGCTGGAAGTTCAGTGGAGTAAGAATCCGGGTAGGACCCGAGTTGGGTCGTGGAGCAAGAGGGAGAAAAAGACGAAAAAGGGCAAGAGAAAGAAGAAGGAGAAGGGAAAGATAGGGTATTTTGGTAATCTACCGAAGCACTTTTGATAAAAGGTTCAAGTGCTTCCATGAGCTCACCGCCGGCCGCCGTCGCCGCCGACTGTTGAAACTCGAAGGTGTTCCAGAACTCCATTGTTGCTGACGTCATCGCTAATCTTTTATAAATTTTTTAAAAATGAAGAAAATAAGAAAACCCACAAAAGTAAAGGTTTTTTTCAAATAATTAAACCTTTTTCCTGAAGAAATCAACCTTGAAGGGACGAAAATAAGCCCTAGAAAGATATGATTTGATGAAAATATTAAAAATTTACAAAAAAAGTTAAAATTAAAAAGAACTTGATTAACAATAGAATCCAAATAAAAAAAAGATGGATCTCTATTCTGAAAACACCTGGTTGAAAAAAAAATTCCAAATCAAGTTTGCTTTTTCGATCTTGATTAATGCATAAAAAACCCTGAAAAAAGTCAAATTAATTTCAAATTTTTTTCTTGATCAGATGAATTACAGAAAGGGAACACAGAAGCGGGGAATTCAGAGGGGGGAAGGAAGAAAATTAAGGAAATTCAGAAGAAAAAAGCTTTTTAGAAATCTTTTTAAAATGTGTGTGTTT
This sequence comes from Pulicaria dysenterica, assembly GCA_947179395.2. Lineage (NCBI taxonomy): Eukaryota > Viridiplantae > Streptophyta > Magnoliopsida > Asterales > Asteraceae > Pulicaria > Pulicaria dysenterica. The sequence continues at coordinate 84,037,317 of OX359292.1, forward strand.
TTAGTGTGTGATCTCACCTGCTAAAGTTGGATGTGAATTGGTTGAAGAAGAAGGGGGGTCTATTATAGAGATGTGGATATGTGGAGCCCAGTTGGTTAACCCTAGTTAAAGCCATGTTGGTTAAGTTATTTTAACTATGGTGAGGTCCATCCGCTCTTAGAATGTTAGGAGTGGTTATCCCCATCACATCTACCACACTGCCACATCAGCATTTTTCTCCTATCACTCAGTTTACTACTTAGCCTCGTAATGATTACTTTCTATCACACCAAATTTTAGGACCCACATAATACCCACTAACCAATCAAAAATTATATAAGGAGACTTTGGACCCACAAAAAGCTATCACTTGACCACCCCTTGTAAGGTATCCACCCCCCAAACTCCACCACCACATACCCCATTAATCCCCTCCCACTCCTACCACTCTTAGACCATGCGCATCGGTACCCTGTGAGAGGGTGTGAGCGGCCCTCACGCGCGCGAACACCATCGCCTATGCGTGTGAGGGCTCCGCTCGTGAGGAGTTTCGTGAGGGTGGTCGCGAGATGTGAGCTAATTTTTTTTATTATTTTTTTTTTTTTTTGGTTTTTGACCGTTGGTAACGTTTTTAATTAAAAAAAAAAAATTTTTTCCTCCTATAAATACAACTTCTATTCAACCATTTTTTACACCTCTCTTCTTCTTCTTCTTTCAAACTTCTCTCAAACTTCAATCATATATTTTCAATCATATATTTTCAAACTTCTCTCCTATAAATAAAATGTCATCTGGTTCCGATTCGTCGTTTGTTTCATCCGATTATTATGATCCGGATATGGAAATCCATTCAAGGGAAGTAAATCTGCTCACCGAATATCGTCGAGTGAATACCAATTTGTTTTGTGGATTTTTGACGACGGCTATGGTTGCGCTGAGTGAGGAGTATGATGAAGTCAGCTCGAGTCAACCACCGAGACGGCGGGGTCCCGATCAAGTTAGAGACCGTGAAGGTGCACACGACCGACTTGTTGCAGATTATTTTGCGGAAAACTGCAACTACAATGACGAGACTTTTAGGCGACGTTTCCACATGAGCAGACGTCTATTCACACGGATAGTCGCGGATCTTGAGGAATGGCATGTATATTTTCAGCAGGGCTACGATGCTAGAGGTAGAAAAGGGTTATCTCCCTTGCAAAAGTGTACCTCAGCAATTCGGCAAATGGCGTATGGGACGTCCGCTGACGGCTTTGACGAGTACTTAAAGATGGCGGCGTCAACCGCACGGCTGTGCCTACAAAACTTCTGCAAAGGTATCATTACTCTTTATGGTAAGCGTTACTTACGTAAACCTTCTTACCATGATATTCAGCGGTTGTATGCCGCACATGAGAATAGGCACGGGTTTCCCGGCATGATAGGAAGCATAGATTGTATGCATTGGGATTGGGGCAACTGCCCAAACGCATGGCGAGGGCAGTACATGAGAGGTGATCATAACCGGCCTACTATTATGCTAGAGGCGGTTGCATCACAAGATCTTTGGATTTGGCATGCATTCTTCGGGATGGCCGGGTCTAACAACGACATAAATGTGCTAAACCAGTCGCCGTTATTCAACGATGTATACAACGGGCGAGCACCGCAGTGCCCGTTTCAAGTAAACGGAGTACAATACAAACACGGCTACTATCTTGCAGATGGGATATACCCCGAGTGGGCTACTTTTGTTAAAACCTTCCGAACACCTATTGATCAAAGACGAGTAAGGTTTTCTACAGCGCAAGAATCGGCAAGGAAAGATGTGGAACGGGCTTTCGGTGTGCTGAAACAACGGTGGCACGTCATACAGCACCCTACGAGATTGTGGCACCCGGATAAAATACGTAGAGTAATGTACGCGTGTATCATATTACACAATATGATATTGGAAGACGAAGGTCACGTGATTTGTCCATTCGACGCAAATGTTAATCAACCGAACGAGGAAGATGACGTGGAGATTAGTGAACAGCAGTTTCAGACTAACTTCCGAGAAGTCCGAAGTATGGAAACGCATCACAACCTTCGATCGGATCTAATCGAGCACATTAATCTGCTTCCAAGATAGAACGACGACGATAACTAGTAGTTTATTTAAATTAATGTAGTTTTTTAAAATTATGTACTTTTTTAATTTTAATTATTTCAAGTTATGTAATCGAGCAAAAAAATTAATTATTATCTTTTTATTATATTGTTTTAATAATTGATTTATGTTGTTTAAAATAAATAAAAAAAATAGAAAATAGAAAAATGAAAACTGTGTGAAAGCATGTGATGGATGCAGGATTGTGTGAGAGGTTTGTGTGAAATGGTGGAAGAATGATGTGGCGCTGATGTGGCAGGCAAAAATCATGTGAAACTGTGTGAGGGTGTGTGACGGATGCTGATAGTCTTAGCGGTGAGTGATGTAAGCATATGAGTTGGCCAATAAGAAGAAGACACGTGGTTGTAGCGACATTTAGCCGGATAATATGGACAAGTGGCAGTTTGCTTTGGAGTTTGTTTTGACTAACGCCGTTTTCATACTTTTTCGTTATCTGGAAATTTCCATTAAGACAAAAAAGAACGAAAAAGATTTTAAAAAGCTAATTATCTTTATTTAAATATTTTATTTTAACAAAAAAAATCAGAAAATTAGTAATGGGACATACTTATTATCAGTGTTATGGAAAATGATTATCTAGCGTTAGAAGTAGATCACAAACAACTTATGCCAACTTGTTAAGAGCCAAGGGAGTACCTCGGCACAATACTCGGCATGGTGATGTGGCGCTCGGTATGCCGAGGGGAACACCACCCCCGAACCTCGGCATACCGAGATTCAACCCAATCTCGGCACTCCTCTACCGACTTCATTACCGAGTTCAAAGAGAGAGAAAGGGGAGAGAGAAAGAGAGAAGAGAGGAGAGAGGAAAGAGGAGAGAGAGTATTTTTTTAATAAAAAATCTAAAAGCATTGAAGCATGTGTATTTCCTACCTTGAAGCATATGTAAAACATGGCTGATGTGGCGCTGACGTGGTCCTCGGCATGACATGCCGAGATTGGGGTACCCCCATGCTCTAAGAGAGTAACAAATTTAAAAAGAATTTAATAATATAGCTACTAAATGATTAAATAATCTATCTAATGAAGTATTTATCATCCAATGATCCATAGAGATTATGAAATTAATTTTAAATTCATTAATAATAAGAAGAAAATTTCTATTTATTTATACAAAATCTTTCTATATTATTTTTTTTACCAATTAATTTTAAATTACTAAGGTTCCGTTTGTTTTGAAGAATTCAAAAGAATATAAATAATTTAAATTTCATCAAGCACAACTATGAATAGAATTTATAACTTAAGAGAACGTAAATATTTTAAAAAATGAGATTTTATTCAAAAACAAATTTATTAAACACAATACAACATAAACTTTAATTTCAATTTCATTTTATTATTTCATATTTTACGAAACAAAAACGAAACCTTAGATTAGATATAACTATTAAACCTTTTCTTTTAAAATAGGTATAAGTATTAAATTTTGTAATCCATATATTTTTAAATAAAGAATTAATCATTTCGTGATGTTTATTTTTGCTTAGCACGTGGGTGCGTGAGGCCGTGAGTGCATCCAGGAAATGAGGGGTGATGAAATTACACTTGTACCTCTTTATTCTCCTAAAAGATTAAAATAGGGTCCTTAATTGTACCCGGTACCGAAGCTAGTAAACAGAAGTTTATAGTATATTTTTTTTAGATATATAGTCGAGAAAGATAACACATATATTAATATTTGTTAATAAAGTTAACGCGTAATTTTTTATGTCGGGAAAGGATTATAAATTTTAATTTGTTTTAAAAAAGGGATTGTAAATTTCTATTTTGCATATAAACAAATTATAAATTTCAGTTTGTTATTTAAAAAAGTATCGTGACATGCTAAAAATTGGTTAAGATTTTCTTTTTTGTTAGAAATCACAATTTATGATGCTTTCTTGGCCAAAAAAATTGGTCTTTATTAGTAAATTTCGATATTTAAGTTATATTTCTCGACAATTTTCCCTTTTTTATACGTAAGTGTAGTTACATACCTATATCATTAAATATATAGTATTTTAATATTTAAGTGTTTTATTCAAGTAATATATGAGTAAAATAAATTTAAGTTAGGTACGGTTAACTATACAAATCTATTTCTTTTTTATTATATTTCCAAAACTACTACTAGATTAATATAAAACTAAGTACATATGTTAATTAATGTTATTACTGACCGGTACGTAAGAACCGTCGATCCATCACTAATTTCCTTACTATCACTGTTGTACCTATTTTTTTATTTTCATTTTCACGTAAAACACGTACCAATTAGGGCTTGTACTAGTGGTACTTACGTTTTACAACATCCTCAAGGTCTTGGGTTCAAGCTTTGGGGATGGTGGTTTCCTCCGGAGATAATGGAAGGGGGTTTTATCCCTCATGGTGAGTAGATCCCGCATGGATGTCACTGAGGACCCGGCACACTAACATAAATTCGCTGTTCAAAAAAAACATAAACACTTAAAAAAAATTAAAAAATATAACTTAGATTAATATTTATAAGAAATTTATAAAATAAAAAAATATAGAATACTACACTGACTTTTTTAAAAACTACACTATCAAACTTTTCAAAACTCCTCACGTCTTGTAGGATGCAACTATGCAAGGTGTCTTCCCGTGCCACTTAAGAGCAATGCATATATATGCTTCTTTCAACATGTAGGAATGTTTAATTGTTTGATTTGTGTTCTTTTCCATTGATTGAATACTCTATATATACAACAAGAACATTAATGGCCGTTGGAAACTAAAGCTATAATGTTGAAAATACATAATTTTCGGGATTTTGCCATTGCGATTTAAAGAAAATAAGTTATAAAACCAAAAATACAACTAAACGTACTTGTAAACTTGTAATTGGTGATACTTATACAACTTTCAACATCTTTTTCATTTTATTAAATAAAAAAAACGTAACAAATCCTTTGGAAGTCTTCGTCTATTTAATATAAAAAAAAGGATCGGGAAGTTATTTTTGTATTGACTTTTTAAAGGTAGTTGACATTATTTCTTCCCCAGCTCTGAAGTTATAAGATAAAAAGTCAACTTTTGACTTTTTGTTTCATTTTCATGCGATGTATAAGCAAATAATTATGTTCCACGATTCATTTTGAAATTATAATCTAACAAGTAATCTTTTCGAAGTACAAGGCTTATGAGTTTTAAATTGCAAATCATTCATATTTAAATACATTTTTTATAAAAGTCAACGGAACATTGTTTTTGCGTTTTTTTATTAGAAAGGAAGAACGGAACACATATTAAATATTATCTGTTCCGGGTAAATTATATTTGTAATTTTTTTTGGCTTATACTTTTGTATTTAAAAGAGATGATTTTATTCTTCTGTTTTTTCTTTTTTTCTAACCAAATAATACATCATTATCACATTATTTTTCCTTCTCTCTCTCTTTTTCCCAAATTGTTTTTTTATTTTTGAACCGTTAAAGAATGGATGTGTGTTAGAAAAATAGAAAAAGGGGAGGTTGATCGAGTGTGGAGAACCGATTGCCTCACCCGTCAGGCACCAACATGTGTGGCTTCCGGTGTTGTGGTTGAACCCGAAGAAACCGATCACTCACCCAATGTCAAATTGAAGACCGGTACTCATGACCTTATAAGACTATCGAGATAGTCCTTCGTTTGGGTTTTCAACTCAGCTACCACATTAGGGTTACATCACTTTCTCATTTCCAATTTAAAAGTTAGTATAACCTAACCGAACCTTACCCCACTTTTATATTATTTTTAATATATATTAAGAGAGGAAAAGAGAGAAGAAAGGGGAGGGAGAGAGAGAGAAGTCATTCGGGTTCATCAACCCAAAAAAGCCAAACCGATTGGATAAAATGAGGGAGAAGAGTCGTATGAGTGTTTTAGATGAAGCAGATAATGTATCCGAAACTATCCGGTGAGACTATACGGAAGATCTAACAAAACTAAAAATTGGGTATATAGTTTTAGATTAAAAATTATTCACATTGAATTTTTATATTTTAAAAGTCAAGGGCGAACGCCTTATGCATTATTTGTTAGAAAAGTCATATACAGATCAAATAGTGCTCCACTAATTCCCATTTGAAGAAAATTTAAAAAGTCAAGGCGCATGGTTTATGCAATATGCATTATTATTTCTGTGAGATTCTGATTCCAATTGTTTCTCAATTTTAGTTCCTTTCAATAACCCGTCGAATGATCAAACATAGAAGTAGATGTTATGATCTGAGTTTGATTACTTGATTTTATCGTTAGTGGCAAATTCATAATTATTAGTCTTTGGGTGCACCATTTAAGTAACAAGATGACTTAAGTATAATCAAAATATGTTAAGAAGCACCATTTAACATAACAAGATGACTTGAGCAAAAGCCAAAATATGTTCGGTTAAAACCAGTCATGCTAAACTTGTTTGCTTTCATTTAGGTTTTTTATTTATAAAGTGGTCTTCTGACCAGAATTTACAAATACGAAATAAGTTTTAGAAGGTTTTACATATTAGGAGATGGAAAATTGAAATACAACCCAAATTGAAGCTCTAAAACAATTATATTTTAGAATTAAACAATTACCAATATCATAAGAAATTATGGAGAAATAAGTATTCAAATTTTAACCTATCAATGAGAACTAAGTATTAATATTCTAACAATAACATAACAACTATCACAAGATCAACACAAGAATAAGAAAATAATAATTAACAAATTTATAAACTATCATACTAATCCTAATTTCTTATATCAGAAAAATAGGAAATTAACAATTAACCACTTAACTCTAACTCCTAATATGTTTATAAAAAAAGGCCCTCGATCACTACTAACAAGTAACACAGAAACATTTAACCCTATATAGAAAATTAAAAATAACAACTCACAACTTGTAGTATCAATCAATTGTACATTAAATGTTGAGTTAATTTCATATATACTTTTATTAAACATTAAAATATCTTATTTACCCACTACCGTTCAAATGTTCAATCGTGGGCATTTATCATTGTATCATCTTAGTTTCTTTCCCTTTTACCCTTATAACTTATTGGGGCCTCAACATTATTATGTTGGGGGCCCAAAATTTCAAGCCTCGTAAATCGTAATTACTAAGGTCCCGTTTGTTTCACCGTAATGCAAATGAATGGAAATGATTTTAATTTCATCCATGTTAGTTATGGAATGAAATTCCTCTACCTAAAGGAATATTAATACTTCAAAGAATTTAATTTCTTTCCAAATAATATTACCAAACGCAATATACAACGGAATTTGATTTCAAATCAATTACATTCCTTCACATTACGGTGAAACAAACTGGACCTAAGAAAAATTGTTGGGCCAGGGGGCCTCTCCCCTCTTACTTCTTACAATTATGGAGCATTGATTGGAGCGTAAATTTGTATCTGATTGTTACACACTTATAAGTTATACCCATCTAGCATCTTGCTAGTTTGAAACTTTGAATGTTAATATATATTGATACTAACATTCTTATACACATTTTAAGTTTTATCAATCATGAAGTCATGATACAGAAATTGAAGCAACAGATAATGCTGGAGCTATTGGGTAGCAGAAACATTCTAACCAGCAAGACTCTGTCTGGGAGCATTCATGCTATACTCATACACACTCTGCAAATTACAGTATATCATGGACAATAGTAACAAACCAACAATGCATACATGCATATGGCTTGTTTTAGGTCTATGACCAAAGACAATTTCATTCGCTTCTTCATCTAATTACATGCCTAATTTGCATGTAAAACTATCAAACAGAGACGTGTTTCATTTGATTAATGTGAATAAGCTGAAATTGATTAATGGGACATGATATAAAGAAAAAGGCTGTCAAAATGTAGGACTACATACCTGTGAAACCATTGTAGATTGCTTTTGTCAGTGAAGATTTGATCCGTCGTAAATATCTCTGCTCACAAATTTCTGCTGCTTATATAATTGTATCAAGCTGAGAATCAAATTCGACTTTAATAGACAACGATTTACTTGAGAATTCATAGGAATTAAATCCAATTCATATCCATTTGATTAAATAAAGAATGTAAGAAGCAAGAGGGCATCACTAGTTAACAAAAATCTTTTATATGGATTCTAAAAATTTGAAACTCAAACAGTTAGGACTGTTTCCCGAGATCATTAAAAGGATAACTAAAATGAAATTCGAGACCAATTAAACTACAAAAGTGCTTCAGCTCCAGCCACAATTTCTAGTATCTCGTTGGTAATCTTAGACTGTCTTTCACGGTTATAAATATTTGAAAGATTCTTTTTCAAATCGATTGCATTATCAGTAGCATTGCTCATGGCATTCATCCTGGCAGCAAGCTCACTAGCTAATGACTCTTGTAATGCCCTCAATATCTGATTATTTAAATAAAGAGGCATTAATGCATCAAGAATCTGAACAGGATCCTGTTCAAATTCCATATTAGGTAAAAACACGTCCCCTTTGTGCGTCAATTTATCTCTCTCGACAGCCAATTTCCCTTCTTTTGTAGTCAATCTGAAGAACTCGTCTTCACTTGCATCAACAGAATCACCATTTTCATTACGAATTTCACCTTTAGCAGACAACGGAAGCAATGTATGAATTACGGGAGTCGATTTCACCAAAGAAACAAATTTTGTGTACAAAAGCTCGACTTTATCAACTTCTTCACTTACAAAAAGCGAAAACACATCATCAGCAATCACCTGAGAGTCTTTTGCAGTTGGAAACCCGTCTCCTTCAATGAATCTATCAACCGAAAGATTAGGTCTTCTCAGAAAATAAGAATTACCCTTTTTTCCGACGCTAATAATGGTGTAATCAAGTCCAAGATTCTTCAACTCAGCGATTCGGGTTTCGGTTTTTCGAAGAACAAAGTTATTATAACCTCCACAAAGACCTCGGTCTCCAGTTATTACCACAAGGGCAACTTTCTTTACAGGTCTAATATTTGTTAAGGGTATGTCAATGTCTTCTAACTGGGCCTGTTGGTTGATGCTATAAAGAACATCAATTAGTGATTCGGAGAATGGACGGCTGTTAACTACTGCTTCTTGGGCTCGCCGGACCTTTGCTGCTGCTACAAGTTTCATTGCTTCAGTTATTTTCTGTGTGTTTTTCACAGTGGCAAGACGCTGGCGCAGTTCGCGAAGATTGCATTTAATAGTTGGGAAACTTGAAGGTTGAGATACAGTGGATGGAAGTAACCTTAAATGATGATGAAAAAACGAACTATCAATACTGCGAATGGGGTGATCTGAAGATACCCATGATGAGAGCTTAAGTTGAGACATTGATTTTGAATGAATCTTGCTTGAGTTTGAATAAAGTGTGTTTCACAATCTTGAATATTATTGATCTCTTTTCAGGGCTCAGAAAAGAATGGCATGGTCAAAAGTTCAAGATTGTTCACTTTCTTGATATCAAACATTACGATTAAAGATTCAAATGTAGTCCTTCTCTACCAAAGTCACCACTGATTACCTAGCGAAAGAAAAACAAGTGAGTTGATATGGGATTCTAAAGTATATATTTTTATATCACTAAAATTAATTAACTCTGAAATATCAAAGCTAGTATGTTTGACATACGTGGTAGAAGCAAGAGTCAATGCAGGGTTAATGCTGCATCTAATATATAATAGTTCTATGCATTACAATAATGCAAATCTAATAAGCAACTATGTGTGAAGGTTTTGAAATCTTATATATTTTATATACCACCTATTAGCCAATTTATACAGACATTGGTGTCTAAGTTGCATCTAAATAGTAAAAATATACATTACCAAGATAGCATTAGAGGTTCTCAAATACAATACACCATTGTTTCTGTAACAATTTAGGACATTTTAAGCATTTGAATACATATTAGAGGCTTGTGACCCATTTAAATTGCATGTCATTGCATTTATATGGTCAATAGGTGGCCAATCACAATCATCAACAATATTCACAGGTTTTCATATGAGATGAAAGCAAGGAACATAATCCCTGACATAAAATTATAAGTTGAACCTTAAGTAGGTTTGTTCATATAACTAATTATTAATAAAAATATAACCTTTGATCTTCCCAGATATCATAACAATAATAAAACAACATCAATGATGGATAAATTAGAACCAATCCTAAACAACTTGTAGCACTGCATCAGGGTACAACAGCCAAGACTACTCTCCTAACTTGAGAAGAAATTTATGTCTCTTATTCTCGAAAAAATTAACACAAACTGATATTTAAAAAACTAATTTAGCGGGCTTGGAAAAGTAACACCTTCGATTAGCATTATATCTTTGAGATGCTCATCAGCTAGAAAGCAAACCGTTACATTACATAATATTAAGAATACATTGTGGGATTTTATAATTTGAGTAAGTTATGATACCTTAATTATTTCTCCCCACCACTCAGTTGAACAATTTTGTACTCTCATTTCAACCTAGACTGGTTTCTCGTATCTTTAATGACTTCCAAATATTATATTCTCTTCTCATCCCATCATACTTATTCTTCAAGTGTCACTAATGAATTTGTGGCTAATGAGTTTCCAGAACTCTAGTTGAAGGTCGGTGCTTTTGAATGGAGAAGTTCGGCGGTTCTTCAATATATATTTGTTCAAGAAATCATACAAAGATAGAGTAGACTGATCTGCCCCGTTATCTTTATTTACATTCTCACTACATTTGGCCATATAGCAACATGATATACATAATCACAAACGAAATAAGTAACATCCAAATGAATTTACAAATTTGGTAGATCGAGGCCTTATACAGAAAATAAAATTAGTGAAGATTAAAAAAAATTAAAAGGCGATCGGAAGACAGATGCTCACAACCATATGTCACGCATCTCAAATTGGGATTACATCTTATTATATTTTCCTTACATGAAGTGGTTTTGTCATAGATAGAATGAATGTAGATGAAGGGAAAAAAAATACAAGAGTTCAACTCCAAGTAGAGAGAGGAACTTGAAATAACAAGAAGGACAATTGCATTGGAATGTAAGGACTTAAGAGTATATGAATCAAAGTTGAAAAATAAAGTCAACTTCATGACGAAAAAGTTGAAGTCCTGAATATAGTCTAAAACAGAAAACAGAGAAGATAAAAAAATGCAATTAGGAAGTTAATAGTCAACTAGATTGGAAAATGGTCTAAAAGACTAAAACACTGAAAAGTTTTCTAATTCCAGTATACTCTTTGCTATAAGCAGAAAACTAAACTTGTAAGTGGCAATTAGTTACAGGTTTCCTAACTCCTTGTACATTCTTCCATATATGAAGACTGTAGTTCAACATATATCACAAAATCCTACAGAAATCACAAACGAAAAAAAAACAGAACTACATACTTCCAGCATTTGTTCCCCCAACTCTACAAATTTGGCCCCATAAAAATTAAAAACAGACATAAAGCAAACAAAATAGAATTTCTTCAATAAGAAAGTAACCATGTGTTCTGTAATCTTCTATTTCAATGACCCAACCAATGCCTCAAACAAAAGGAGATAAAGAGACAACATTTAATTAGAACTAGTCACTCTTGTTCTGATAAAAATTAACAATGGTTTTGTTGGTGCCCTATACTTTTAGCATGTTCATCATCCTAATATTTAAAGTAATTAATTTGACGCGGTAGTCACAAACAAGTTTAATGTATTTTTGGGACATAATTAACAACTAAAATACTATCTTGATTAAGAAAATAGGTATACCAAATTCCATTAATTGTTACAATCGAGGACCGTAGACTCCTAGCAATCGATATTATTTAGGGTTTCAAATATGAAATTGGGTTAAAAAGTTACCTGATTAACGAACGTGAGAGACGGAGAGGATAAGTTGATCAAGCGCTTGAGTGAAGTGAAGGAGAAGCTGCTTCTTCATTCAATGATTTGAGTCTTGAGAGACTGTAATGCGAACCGTATAGAAGGAGTGAGAACAGAGGAATGCTAACCTACAAAATAACCAGTTCTACAGAAGTACCAACTACCAAGCATGGCACACTTGACAGCTTCAAGACTTCGGTCTATAATACTCATACAAACACTTCGTGAAAGGATGACAATTATGTCGATTTGGACGATCAGGCATTGATTATTAGTTAAAGTTCGACTTTTAGACAGTAGCAATAAAATGGAAAGAAGAACCCTAATTCTAGATAGACAGAACAAAATTAAAGATAATACCAGAGAAATAACGAACCTGGTAAACGAAACAATTATCAGAGAATTGAAGTAAAGAAGATGAAAATGTCGATGAGTGAATCCGAGTGATGACTGAGATGACAAAGCGCTCGGTTTGTTAACTTGTTTGTGCTTCCCTCTTTTGGGCCAAGTTCAACAAGGTCGAAATTAATTGGGCCGAAGAACGAATGTGAATTATTTATATATATTAGCTATTCGAAAATTTTTATTTGTTTAATAAATAACGAATATGAATACGTTTTTTTTCTTAAATTATTTAATTAAATATACAAACATAGCTTTTGTTAGTTTATTTCTTTTATAATGTTCAATTATTCGTTTGTTTAAGTTAGTTTATATATATGTGTGTAACATTTATTTGTGTTTATGTAACACCATCATTCAGTTTAGCTTGTAAACATACTCTCTTTAGTTAGCACTAAAACATTATCAGAGTTTTATAAAATATTAATTTATATTTTCACACGTGTTAACAAATTCCAAAAGATGTGTTAAAAGTTTTCTTTTCAAACACCCGGAGATATCACCTGCCGTTAATTACTGTCAAAGGAGGAAATACAGGTGGAAATCGCCTCCAATCAGTCCCTGTCCCCTGCCGTCGTACTTTATCCTCGTCTCTTGCCGTCGCACAGCTCTCAATCCTTCCCGTCGCACAGCAGCAGTAGTCAAAGTCCTCTCTCCCTCTCTCACACTATCAACGGGGTTTACAGAAGAGTTCAAGAATGGTAATCGATATTTATCGAATTCTTTTTGAAGAGTCATCCAACGAATGATCAGGGTTTATCCCCTTTTCTCCGAGGAAGGAATCGAATACACATATAAGATTTTTAGGGCTTGAGGGTCTTCGGCTAATACAATAGAATTGGGTCAATGGGCTTTAGTTTAGATAATTTAATTAAGTACTTATGTTTCTTATTATTGGCCCACGCTTTCAGTTATTATTATTATCTTTATAATTTTTTTTCCTTCAAATTTTGGGGTTATTACAGGGGGCCCACTTAATTTTTATATAACCACTCAATAACATACAACTACTTATTCATTCAACTCTTTCCACATTCCATACCATCCTTACACCACCACCACCACCACCACCACCACCCCCCCCCCCCCCCCCTAATCCTATCATACTCTTGTTGGAGATGCTCTTATTCTTCTAATTATATAATTAACACAAATATACAAATCAATGAGAATATGAAGAAAATAAATTAGTAAATTACAGATGTCATCTTTTAATGAAAATAAAGAATAAAGATGAATTAGACAATAATAGACTGAAGATACATCATATTTATTTTTTATTTTTTAATAAATAATAATTTTACAACCGAGCACGTGAGAAATGAAGGGCAGTTTGGTATTTCACTTGTATGTTTTCTCTTTCTCCTCCTCTTTATATGTCGTTATCACTTCACCCCTATTGGTTTGTACTCCAGATGACAATGAGACTCTCCAACATCAGTCTTCTGCTACTCATTCTATGTCTCACCACTGTCATCCAACTCACCGAGTCAACTCGACCACCGTTCGCCTGTGACTCCTCCAACCCCGCCACCAAATCATACCCATTCTGCAAACTCACACTACCCATCTCCGCCCGCGTCAAAGACCTCCTCTCCCGCCTCACCCTCGACGAGAAGATCTCGCAGCTCGTTAACACCGCGCCAGGGATTCCACGACTCGGTATCCCCGCCTATGAGTGGTGGTCGGAGGCTTTACACGGCGTTTCCAACTCAGGATATGGTATCTTTTTCAATGGCACTATCAAGTCCGCCACTAGTTTCCCACAAGTTATCCTCACTGCCGCTTCATTCGATTCCCGACTCTGGTATCGAATCGGTCAGGTAAATGAATCCGAGTTAACTCAGTACCGATTTGTATATTGATATTCATATTATATAATTATATTTTTATTTTATATTATGGGCTGTGGACTGTGGTTATAACGCTTTGCTTTATTATACTATACACCCAACTGTT